>RXID01014508.1:0-373436 GCA_005019695.1 Trichopus zeylanicus subsp. travancoricus
TTCCAATCTTCTCGCCACTTGCTCCAATTTCTTATTCTCAAAGGCTCAAACTCTAACCCTAGGTCCCTACATCTCCGATCTCGTCGCCACTTGCTCCAATTTCTCCTCAGTCCATCGCCAAAGTAGCGATATCGCCAGAGCAACAATCTACTCCAGTATGCCCTCTCTCTCAACTCTACCAAGTACTAAGTAACATCTCTTCTCTGATTTCTAATTTTTACTGATGTTGGGTTCCATTTTTTGAGAGTTTTCTCAGTAATTTTGGGACTGAAAGCTGAATTTCAACTTGTTTGGGGGATTTTCCTACTGTAGCGTGGTTGATTATGCCAGTTCTGTGAATTAGGTATTACACTTTTCCATTTCTTAGAATTTCATGTTGAATTAGTCTTTCCTGTAGTTCTACTAGGTACTATATTATTTGTATGCTTGATTTGTTAGTTATAATAAAAAATAAAACACTATATATGCAATATTTATCTTCTTTAATTATTTTTTATTAGACCTCATTTATCTTTTTTCTTCTATTTTAGATGAACTCAAGTAGAGAAATCACTAATGAAAATACAAGTATGAATGCTTCAAATATAAAATAGTTATGTCCAAATCAAAATATTGATGAAAAGGCAAGTGAAACTCAAGATGTAACTTCAAGGATAAATAAAACAAATCAAAAAGCTTGGAAGGTGAGAAAAAATAGTTCGTGGGTGTGGGACCATTTTTTTAAACTAAATTCCAATGAAGATGGTTATAAGGATAAAGCCCAATGTAATTACTGTGAAAATCTCCTTTCATGCCCTTCTAATTATGGAACAAGTGATTTAAGTATTCACTTAAATAGATGCAGAGATTATCCTCCAAACATGGAGGTGAAAAAATAAAATACTTTAGCCTTTCAATTAGTTAGTGATGATAGTAGTGGTACTCAAGTATATACACTTGTTACATAGAATTTTAATCAAGAAACATGTAGTATTACATTAGCCAAATATTTGATTCTTGATAAACTATCTTTCAAACATATTGAAGGTGAAGGGTTTAGATTCTATACCTCTATATTGCAACCTAAATTTGATGTTCCTTCCCGATTTACTGTTGCTAGAGATTATTTCAAAATATTTTTAGAGGAAAAGAAAAAATTGAAATATTTTTTTAGCAAGTTAAAGTAAAAAGTGAGTATCACAACTGATTATTGGACATCATGCCAAAATTTGGGCTACATGAGTGTGACTGCTCACTATATTGATGATGATTGGAAGTTAAAAAAAAATTTAAAATTTTTGTTCAGTTTCAAGTCATGCTGGTATGGTAATTGGTAAAATATTGGAATTGTGCTTACTTAATTGGGGCATAGATAAGGTCTTCACAATTACTGTAGATAATGCATCTTCTAATAATGTTGGAGTTCAGTACCTGAGAAAGAGGCTTGATAGTTGGAAAGGTCATATACTTAATGGAGAGTATTTGCATGTCAGATGCTGTACACATCTCTTGAGTCTAATTGTTAAAGAAGGACTTAAAGATTCAAATGACTCTATTGCTAAAATTTGGGCTGCAATTAAATATGTGAGATCATCACCAACAAGAGTATAGCGGTTCAAGCTTTGTGTGGAACAAGAAAAAATAGAATGCAAAAGTTTAGTTTGTCTTGATGTTGAAACAAGATGGAACTCTACATATCTAATGCTTGATGTTGCTTTGAAATTTCAGAAAGCTTTTGAATTATTGGAGATCTACGATTCGAAATATGTAGAGGAGCTAATGAAGGGAAAGTCACAGGGTCCACCAACACATGAAGATTTGGATGTTATTCGAGCTTTATTACCTTTTTTTCAAGTATTTTATGATGTTACCTTAAACATATCTGGTTCTTCTTATGTTACAGGAAATATATATATGCAAAGTATGTATGGAATTGACATGATGATTAAGAAATTTTCTAAATCAGATGACTTTTGCTTAAGTACTATGGCTTTTAAGCTGAAGACCAAATATGATAAATATTAGGCAAATGTTAAAAAACTTAATATTATGTTATTTATTACTTCTATACTTGATCCTAGGCTAAAGTTGGAGAGTGTAGAGTAGATGATTGATGAAAGATATAAGAATGAAAAAGTCAGTGAGTTGAAGTGTAAAGTGAAGAATGTTTTGAATAGATTTTTTAAAAAATATTCATTTATAGAAAAATCATCATTTTCTTCTCATAGTGTTGCAGAAGTTGAACTAATAAAAGAAAGAAATGCTATTGGAACAAGTAATCTTGATGTACTTCAGCTAGTTCTAGATGAATTGAGAAAAGTAAAAGCAAAATAAAAGACTTTCACTTGCAAAACAGAATTGAATAAGTATTTGGAGGAAAACGTGAAGATGAGACACAAGATTTTGATATTCTTCTTTGGTGGAAAACAAACAGTGGTAGGTATCCAATTCTTTCCATGATGGCTAAAGATGTGCTTGCTATGCCCATATTTACTGTTGCTTCGGAGTTAGCTTTTAGTATAAGAGGTCGAGTTCTTGATCAATTTGGAAGTTCTCTATCTGCAAAAATAATGGAAGTACTTATTTCTAAAGAAGATTGGTTGCGTTCTATTAGTTCTTCTATTAATATTGAGAAGACACTTGATGAAATTAAAAAAATATCTGAAAGTAAAAATTACTTATTGATTGTATTATTTTTGTAGAAATTAATTATTGATTTTAATATTTATGCTATATATTTCACATGTTTTATCTTTATAATTGCATGAATGGTGAGCAAAATTAAAATAATAATTTTAATTGATGATTAATTTTCTTTCTTAATGCATGTAATTTTGGAAATGTTAGATTTTAAGGTTAGCACTTCATTTTTCATTTTTGTTCTTAAATTTAATCTTGACATCTTGTTGTATTACCTAACTTTCTCTTTAATATACTTAAATTTATTTTGCTGCTCTACTTACTGAATAATACGATTGTAGGTTCTTTCTGCATGACATGAATTGGTGATATTCCATCACTGAGAATTGAAAAGGTCCAGAAGAATAAGATACTGAACATGGTGTCATCTCACCTTCTTGTATTGCTTATCTGCATTTCTTATGAATTTGCCAACAAAGATGTCTGATCTTAGTATTTTCTAACTATTGATTTCTTCATGTATATATATCTCTTTCTGCATAGATTTCCAAACATTAATACTTTTTTATTTTTTCTGAATTTACATTATAGTAATTTTTTGTGTCTTATATTCTCAAGCATTTTTCACTGAACACCCAGTGTATGTGGAGAATGACTTTTTTATAACTGAAAGATCATATACTGGGCAGTATATTCCTACTTTTGCCAGCATGGTTTGTTTATGTGTCCTTTTGGACTTGTTAGCAAAGATGTCTGACTCTAAACTGATATCCCATTTTCTTGTATTGTTTATCTACATCCCTATGAACCTACTAGCAAAGATATCTGACTCTAGTATTCTCTAACTGTTGATTTTTATTAGAAAATTATTGCCAAACACTTACATATATTGAATGCTAACTACTAAGCCAATTAAAAGAGCAAATATAAGGAAAAAAGAGGACAAAGTGAAGATATCTCAAGTCATGTTAAGGATGATCTACTATTGCTACACTGCATAATCCCTCTGATATTGGCTCAACTTCAGAAACATATCTGAAACTATCTAAACAAAATTTATCTGTATTCTTATGAATCTGCGAGCAAAGATGTCTGACTCTAGTATTATCTAATTGTTGATTTCTTCATGTATATATATCTCTTTCTGCATGATATGGATTGGTGGCATCCCATCACTGAGAATTGAGAAGATCCAGAAGGATAAGATAGTGAAGAATATGGTGTCATCTCACCTTCTTGTATTACTTATTTGCATTTCCTATGAATCTGCCAGCAAAAATGTCTGATTGTTGATTTCTTTAGGTTTATATATATCTTTCTACATAACATGGATTGGTGGTATCCCATTACTAAGAACTGAGAAGGTCCAAAAGGATAAGATAGTGAACATAGTGTCATCTCACCTTCTTGTATTACTTATCTGCATTTCCTATAAATCTGCCAGCAAATATATTTGGCTGTTTATTTCTTCAAGTATATATATATATATATATATATATATATATTTGCATAGCATGGATTGGTGATATCTCATCACTAAGAATTGAGAAGGTCCAGAAGGATAAGATAGTAAACATGGTATCATCTCACCTTCTTGTATTATTTTTCTATATTTCCTATGAATCTACCAGCAAATATGTCTGACTATTGATTTCTCCATATATATATATCTCTTTCTGCATGGCATGGATTGGTGACATCCGATCACTGAGAACTGAAAAGTTCCAGAAGGATAAGATAGCGAACATGGTGTCATTTCACCTTCTTGTATTGCTTATCTGCATTTTCTATGAATCTGCGAGCAAAGATGTCTGACTCTAATATTCTCTAACTGTTGATTTCTTCAGGTATATATATCTCTTTCTGCATGGATTTTTAAGCATTAGTACTTTTTTGTTCTTTCTGCATTTACATTATAGTAATTTTCTGTGTCTTATGCTCTCATGCATTTTTCACTGAACACCCAATATATGTTGAGAATGACTTCTTTATAATTGGAAGATCATATGCTGGGCAGTGGGCACTATATTCTTGTTTTTGCCAGTAGGGTTTGTTTATCTACGTCCTTATGAACTTGCCAGACTGTTAGCAAAGATGTCTAACTCTAGATTGACATCTCATTTTCTTATATTGCTTATCTGCATCCTTATGAACCTGCCAACAAAGATATCTAACTCTAGTATTCTATAACTGGAGAATGATTTCCTTGTAACTGGAGAATCATATGCCTACACTATGTTTTTACTTTTGTCAGCACGATTTATTTATCTGCATCCTTATAAACTTGTCAGGTTGTCAGCAAAGATGTCTAACTCTAGACTGATATCCCATTTTCTTGTATTGCTTAGTGCTAAGTGTTAAGCCAATTGAAAAAGCAAATGGTAGGAAGAAATGAGGACAAGGTGAAGACATCCGAAGTCATAACAACTTGGCAAGGACAATTTACTACTGCTGCACTGCATAATCCCTCTTGTATTGGCTCAACTTCAGAAATAGATCTGAACCTATGTAAACAAAATTTATCTGAAATTTTAACTGATAATAAAATTATTGTTTATCCCATTTTCAGCTATAATTTTTTTTAATATGTGCATGTTAGACTTGTTAGTGTATTTAAAATTAACTTTTTATAGAATTATAATATAAAACATAGATTTTAAAATTAATAATTTAAAATAGGTATACTGGTTTTAGAACCGATTTAGAACCATAACCGATAAAATCGATTCTTTATCTAAACCGGTACGGTTCCGGTTTTCAATTTTTTAAGAACCGAAATCTGGTTCCGGTACTAAAATGTCTAAAACCGATATAGTAGACCGGTTTTGCTTACCTCTAGGGACAACAACAATGGTCGTAGCAAATCAACCGAACATTAACTACCAAACAATCCCCTCAAGCGCAAAAAAAACTAAAAACTCAAACAACTAAAAGAACCTCGCATGATAACACCGATCGGCGTCGAGGTTGAAGTTAAGGGAAGTGATCTAATTGGCAAGCACAGTGCGGAGAGACGCGGGGTTTGTAGGAGGGCCTCGGGAACGCATGACAATATCAAATCTAAGTGCGAAAGGTGCAAATTGGTCGAATGACAGGACCAAATCCAATGCAACCAGCGCATGTAAGAGCACATAAATGCAAGGGTGTGGTTACCGTTTGATTCGAAATCAGAATTAAGATTAGAATCAAAACTAGTACTAGTGAACTGTTTTTATAAATTAATATCTTTTATCAAAATTAACGTTTAATAATTTAAACTTCGAAAAACTATTTATTTTTTTATAATAATTTAATTTAATAATATTATAAAAATAATAATATTAATTTTTTTAAAAAATAAATTTTAAAAATTTGATTGTAATTCTGATTCTAAATCCAACGGATTCTAAGATCCCAAACCAATCATCATCAACGATGAACAAGATCACGGGGAGTGTGGAAAGGACACGGAAGAACAGGAGCTAGCGCCAAAAGGACGGTCAAGCAGGATGTAGCTTTTCTCGGGCGAGGAAGAGGGTCACGTGCGACATCAGAAGCGGGTGATCAAGGGGGATGAAGGTTAGATGATAAATCGAAAGAATTGTAATTCAATTTTAAATCGAAATTAATGCGAGCCCCACGCCAATTTTAATGGAATTAATGTTTTTCGGACCCCGACCAAGAAAAAAAAATTTAAAATCTAGAATTATTAGAATTGACTAATGATTGAAATTAATTAATTATAGTAATTTCAAAATTTTTTATAACATTCAAACTAAAGTTTTAAATTTCGGCATTTATTTAAATCAATATATTTCGTTCAATTTTGGCAAAAATCAATTTATTTCGATTTTAGTCAAATTATTTTAATTTTTTGACAAAAATTTAATTTAAAATTTACAATTTTAAAAATTCGAAAAAAATTATTAAATAAGTTTTTTGTGAAAAAATTGGTTAAATATGAAAAAATTACATCATCCACAAATCAATCCCAAGTCACTTGATTCAAAATCAAAATCTTAATTAATTCGACTAATTTGATTTTATGATAAAAATATAATATATAAATAAAAATAATATATTTTAAAAATTTAAAATCGAAAGTACAAGTTGAAATATTTTGACCATAGCTGAAATGAAAATCTTTAGATCGAAATGTAAAATCCTGATTTAAACAGTGAAATTTAAAAAAAATAAAATTTTAATTATTTAATTCTTCTAATTCTTTTATTTTTTGTAATTTCAGGTTCATCCAAACAGGACCTTTGCGTCTCGGGGCCAAAAAAACCGAAGGCAAATATGCAGATCGGCTGGTGCGAGATCTTCATTACACCTGACGATCTGCTTCAATTATTTGATCAGAATCTGAATACCGATTTGGAATACAGACAACGAAGGACCGTAGAGCTATATATATATATATATATATAGGCTTAGTCACGGGTAGACCACAGAGAATTTTGCATTTCTGTTTCTGTAAAATCATAATATTGCTTTTCTTTTAAGAAAAATCTTTTTCTGTGGCGTGGTTCACGAGTTTCGTATGAATTTAAATTAGGAATTTATGCAGAGATGAAAATTGTTTAGTCTTTTGTGGGAAGTCGTCGGAAATGCAGTCGCCACAGAGTCCGACGCGTGGAATTGGGCTTACGTGCCCACATGAACGGAATTGCTTGTTGCCCTCGTCGTAGTTAGTTGTTTTGTTCATCTCACCGAGAAAAAATGTTGAATTTCTACTAATCATCCCAATAGGCCTCTCTAATCACACGGAGCCATCGTCAAAAAGAGGTCACAAGAGCCACGGTTTCCATATCCAGGGTACCCCCAAGACTCACATGAGGGGGCATCCCTCGGTCGAGCCAGCTGGAAACATGGGTGCACGAGGGATGAGACCACTCTTTCCCCTAAGATTCGTTGAATTCCACTGCATTGCTACCCTGCCCTATCCATTTTTGAGGTGACAAGATGCCCCCCCACATGGGGACAAAGCTCGGAGGGCTCCGCCCCAAAGCGATGAACAGCCAACCTGTGATCTGTGATCCTTTTGTTGAAGTGGAGGCTGCACTTTACTTAAAGCCCCTCCAGAATCCAATTCTAAAACTACTTTTCAGATCTTGCTCTTTATTATCTTTTTGAGTTTGGTCCTCTCTTCTTATCATTAGTTCTTCTATTACCTTGCTTTCCCAATACAAACCGTTAAATCAAACATGTATGTTTATTAATTCAAAAAGAGCTCAAAAGCCTCCAACACGATCATTGTAGTAAATTATATATCATATTATTCTAAAAATTTAAACTAATTAAACAGGAGCTAACTGTTAATATTACTTTAACGGTTACAACTATTATTGTAATTCTTGTATTTTTTGTGTTCGATAGGCTATCTTTTCTCTATTTTTTACCTCTGCTTTCATTTACTTAAGATTAAGATTTTAAATTTCGATCGTTTTAATTTTAAATTAATTTAAAAACTTTTAAATTAAATTTCGAACTTAAAAATTATATTATATTTATATCACAAAAAATAATTAGTTTAAATAATTAAGACTTTAAATTTGGGTCAAATTTGACTTCCAACAAATATATTGTTGGTTTTCTTCTTATTTTAAGTAATTTTTTACCTAAAATTTTTTAATTAATACTTTTTAAAATATATATATGTGAATAATTTATTTTTTATTTTTTTATGTTTTAAAAAATTTAAAATTAAAGTTTAGTTTTAAAAAAAAATAATTTGATTGAAATTTAACGGAGATGATGTCAAAACCGAAGATAGATAGATTGCTTCTGGGTTTTCTATCCATTCGGCCCCAACCCAACATGACTCTCAGAGAAAGACAAAACCCATTCATTACTCCCTTGCATTTCAAATCACGACGTGAAAATGGTCCCAAAAAACTCAACTTGCTTGTATTCTGTCCTCGTCATTTAATTAACCTTGTATCATCAATCAGTTTCGTATGAATTACATTTTTATCCACCACACGCTAGCTTTATGAGCTCAACATCTAAATACTTCTCAATATTAATTATCAGTTGACATGCTAATTGCAAACGAGTCAAACTCTAATTAATTTTTTTTATGTTAATTGGAATTTAGAATAGCCTGACGATCCAAAGTTCATCATCTAAACGCTCGGGAGTAATTTGGTTTGGAATGATTTTATTTTTAATTAAAATAATTAATTTTTAATTTAAACTAAAATTAAATTCAAGTTACTATTTTAGACGATTTTTTTTAAAAAAAAATTTCCTAGCCTACTCCGTCCCTGGTGATCCGAATGGGTCAACCTCAGCAAGTCATTTTAAATCAAGATTTTAAATTTGGGTCGGAATGATTGGGTTTCGGTCGTCATTGAAACATTTCGATAGTAACCTATTTTGACTTTTAAATTTACGAGGAGTTCAACGTCCACCATTAACGAAGTTTCCTAACTTCATCTTGGCTTCCTCGACGAGATGCTCAATATCATCGGCTTCAATTGGATGTTCTCCCCCGTTGCTACCGAGCTCAAGAGCATCATTTGCACGGTGATTGTGCAGTGCCTCCTCGTCATCCGTCGTTCGTGCAGTGATCACCTGCAGTGCATTGCAGTCAAATTTGACAGTGTCCTTCCACCATCCATGGAGTCTTCGACGAGCTACTAACAGGCAGGCCCTGCTTGGGCACGATATCATAGACAAAACCCCTGGCCTTACACGCTTCCATAATTTCGAGCATGTATCGAAGAATCCTGTCTTGTGCTTAGGATTTTTTTTTTTTTGTCTCGATTGTTCCTAGGCGGAGTTTGGGTTTTTCTTTTCCGGCTTGCTTTGCTGCTTGAGTTTCTTCAGTCGGAGTTTTTTCCCTACACATGCGCTTTTGGAGTTCCAAAACGTCTATGTCCTCATAGTCCTCGCCATTGGTGAAGTCATCGTTGTCGTCTTCTGCGGGATTTCGAGCGTGACACACTGGCTTTGAGCCCGGTGAGCCATTCATTACATCGTGAGGTTGCTTGGACTTAGACATCGTGAAATTGCTTAGACCTATTGTTGTATGTTTTTTTCCCATCAATTCTATTTGAACGTTTTGTCATTTAGTAACTAACTATCGAGTAATTAATTATTAAAATTAATTTTAAATTATTTAGAATATTATTTAATATTATGATAAAAATTAGTTATAATTTTTTTTTACTTTTTTCTAAATTTTTTAAAGAATTTATAATATTTTAAATTTAAAATTAATTTATAAAAAAAATATTTTAATCAAAGATAGAAATTATTTTGATTGAAACTATTATCAATTTTTGTAGATCTCCAAATGAGACTAACACTTAAAACTTTGATTTGAAGTTTCTCATTTCACAACTGGACTGAATGTCAAAATAAACAACCAGGTTCTTTTTTCAAGTCAATCCAAAAAATTAACTTAATTTTGACAATGTGGTCCAAACCTGGGAACCCAGCCACATAAAAATGGCCCGGCTTCATATTTGCTTCCATCTAGTTATCGTTTCAAGAAAAGTGGTAAAGCATCAAATTCCAAATCAGTTTGAATTTCTTCACTGTAATATATATATATGTATAATAAAATAATATGTTGTACATATAAGTTTTATTTGATTTGAAATCAGATTTAGGATCAATTTATTTTCATTTTTTTATAAAATTAATATTACTTATTTTATTCTGTGATTAAATTAAATTATTATAAAAAATTAAATAACTATTTGAACTTTAAATTATTAAAATATTAATTGTAATAAAAAAAATAATTTATTAATTTTAATTTAATTTTAATTTCCCTTTCGAATCAAACAGTGTGGTATGGACCATGCTCCGCTAAAGTAAAATGTTTAGTCCTGAGTCACCAGACCTGATGCCACGTGACTTGTTTTTCAAATCAAATTGGGGTTTCATAATTTTAGTGCTGACTTTTGTTTAATAACAAATTTAATTAAAATATTGGGCGGATAATTGATGGGTGATTGATTTAAGATTGACTATGGCCAGATTCGGATGCAAAGCTATAAAGCTCGTAGCTGAACGAATCAATGCGGCATTTTCTTCACAAATCTAATAAACAATTTAAATTTAGTTAATTCCAACTAAAAACAGAAAAGTTGAAAATATTGCTTTTCCGTCCCAGACCGCGCGGCTAACCAATGACTTCAACCCGGAACAATGTTGGTCCGAAGTCCGAACCATGCCTTTACAGTCAACGCTTCCAACCAAAAAATCCGAACCCGATAATCGAACGGCGGAACGACTCTGCTCATCGTGATCCTCACCATTGCAGCACGCCACGTCAAATCACTGCCCACCAAAATTCAAAAACCAACATTTTTCGAAACGCCCCCTCGACATTATTTTACATTTCTTTTTCCCCCGCCCCTGTCCTTTGCTGCAACACTTGCTCTTTTACCGAGAAGACCCCCTGCGCCTCTGGCCCGGTTTTCGCTTTCCCGTCTCCCAGCAGGGAAGAACGAAGAAAAAAAACTACAAGCTTTCCTTCGAAGCTCTTCCAAATCCTCTCCAATGGCGATCCTTTCCAGTTTTGTTGTTCTCCTGCTTCTCCTCTGTTGCGCTTTCGTGCCAGGTGTTTGGGGGAATGCCGAGCTGATGGCGCTAATGGAGCTGAAGGCGGTGCTGGATCCGGAGGGGCGGGTCCTGGCGTCGTGGGTGGAAGGGGGGAATCCCTGCGCCGGGGGATTCGAAGGGGTGGCGTGCAACGAGCACGAGAAGGTGGCGAACATCTCGCTACAGGGGAAGGGGCTTTCCGGCTCCATCTCGCCGGCTGTGGCACAGCTTAAGTGCTTGTCGGGGTTGTATCTCCACTACAATGCTTTGGGTGGAGAGATACCCAAGGAGATCTCGAATCTCACAGAGTTGACGGATCTGTATCTGAACGTGAATAATCTCTCCGGGAGCATTCCGGAGGAGATCGGCGGCATGGCTAGCCTTCAAGGTGAGTTTGAAATGGATGAAGAGCGAGGAAGACAGTTTTTTGAGTCATTTTTAGAAGGAAAAAATTGGTGGTTGTTGCCAAGATTGTGGTTTTTTTTTTGGCATTTTTTTGCTGATTTTTGTTTCTTCTAGCAATTTTTTTTTTCATTTGGGCTACTATCTCACTTTTTTCAGTATTCTCAGCTCATGAGATAAACATGCAGAAAAAAAAAACCCTCTCTTTCTTACTGATTTTAGGGCTTTTTCTGATTTTCTTGGGTTTTATTTCTATTTTTTTGCTCTTCCTTCGCTTGCTTTGTTACCTCCGCTTCATTTGAAATTTGAATCGTTCTTGCCTGTGTAGATTTCCTCTATTACTTGTTCTTCTTCCTTTCGTATCTCTGGCGTAAGATTTGCGACGGGTGATAGCAGCGAAAGCCTGGTCTTTTAATGCATATTTTTAATTTCTCAATGGAGGTTCCTGCACGTCTCTTTCTTCGAGCTCATTAATGGCAGTGTTTGAACTAGCTCATTTATGATAGTTGGCTTACAGGAGACAAGCTTCTATTTTTCTTATGGTTGTTAGTATTTTGCTTGACTTTTCTGATTTTGATGTTCTCCTTCTCATCGCAGTTTTACAGCTGTGCTACAACCAGTTGACAGGGAGTATACCAACCCAGCTGGGGCTTCTGAAGAAGATTACTGTTCTTGCTTTGCAATCTAACCGCTTAACTGGAGCTATCCCTGCCACCTTGGGAGATCTAACTCAGTTGATGCGCTTGGACTTGAGCTTCAACCATCTCTTTGGTTCTATCCCAGTGAAGCTAGCTCAAATCCCCCAGCTTGTTGTGCTGGATCTTCGGAACAATACCCTCTCTGGCAGTGTTCCCTCTGGTAACTCTATCTCGATCTGTATAGTGTCTTGTCATTTTTGGTTGTTTAGAATTGTCATGATGAATAATTAAACTCTAGCATTTGAATTTGATCTCAGAGTTGAAGAGATTGAAAGAAGGATTCCAGTATGGGAACAACAGTAATCTATGTGGAGTTCGGTTCTCTTCGCTGAGAGTATGCACCTCTGCTGATCTCCTCAACCCCAACAGACCTGAACCGTTCAGGCCTGATAACTCTGGTCTCACTCGGAAAGACATTCCTCAGTCAGCGAATATCAACGTGCATTGCAACCAAACCTACTGTACCAAGTCGGTGAAATCCTCCACAGCAGCCATTGTTGCTGGGATTGCTGCAGTGGCTTTTGGTGGGATGGCCTCGGGGCTTCTGGCCTTCTCATGGTACCGTCGCCAAAAGCAAAAAATTGGTAGCACATTGGAGATTTCAGATAGCCGCCTGAGCACTGACCATCCGAAGGACGTGTATCGAAGGAGTGCATCTCCACTCATCAGCCTCGAGTACTCAAATGGTTGGGACCCTTTGGCTGATGGGAGAAGTGGTGTTGGGTTTTCTCAAGAGGTATCACAGAGCTTCAGATTCAACTTGGAGGAGGTGGAGTGCGCCACCCAGTACTTTTCTGATGTTAATTTGCTTGGCAAGAGCAATTTTGCTTTGACTTATAAAGGAGTTTTGAGAGATGGAACTTTGGTTGCGGTGAAGAGCATTAACAAGACCAGCTGCAGAACTGAAGAAGCTGAGTTCCTGAAGGGGTTGAAGATACTGACAATGCTGCGGCATGAGAACCTTGTTGGATTAAGAGGCTTTTGCTGTTCGCGAGGGAGGGGGGAATGCTTCATTGTTTATGACTTTGTTGGCAACGGGAGCCTGTCACAGTATCTTGATGTGAAGAATAATGACCATGGTAAAGTCCTGGACTGGTCTTCAAGGGTTTCTATAATCAAGGGCATTGCCAAAGGTATTCATGTTCTAACTTATTGGATCATATATCTTGAAATGAGAAAATTGTTGCAAGTTTGAATTCCATACTATGATTTGGTATTCATCTGTGGATGGTTGTTGAAGTCTTGTTCCTTGTCTTCTTTACATGAGTTGATAATGTTTTTGCATGGAACTGATCTTTACATAAACTGTTTCATGGATAGTTCTGCATGCAACTGATAGATAACCAAAGTTTACTCTTGGATAGCTCTCGCATGCCTGTGTCTCTTGATTCAATTTTTCATGTTAATATCTTTATGTTGGAAGAGAATCTAGTGAATGCTCAGCTAATTCTGTGTTTCTGATGTCATGCAGGTATTGAGTATTTACACACCACCAAAGCCAATAAACCTTCTATAGTCCACCAAAACATATCTGCCGAGAAGGTCCTCATTGATCACAATTTCAAACCTTTGCTTTCCGGCTCTGGTCTGCACAAGCTGCTGGCAGATGATGTTGTCTTCTCAATCCTAAAAGCAAGTGCTGCCATGGGTTATTTGGCCCCTGAATACACCACCATTGGTCGTTTCACGGAAAAAAGCGACGTCTATGCCTTTGGGGTCATTGTTTTCCAGGTCCTCACCGGAAAGAGAAGCACCTCTCACCTAAAACTTGAAGCCGAGTCTGGGAAGCTCGAAGACTTCATCGACGAGAACCTCATTGGCAACTTCTCCAGGCCAGAGGCAGCCAAGCTTGCAGGCATTGCGCTGCTCTGCACCAGCGAAATCCCAAACCAAAGACCTACCATGGAAGCAGTGCTTCAAGAACTCAGCAGCAATTGTTAACCACACATTTCCTTAGATCAAAAGCAGCACTGACTACTGATCCAGAAAGGAAGCATCTGGGCTGTCCTCCGCCCGAGGACCTGCATGTCTTGTAGCTGTATATGGTCGAAGTCCGTTTGTTGGTAGCCAGTAATGATTGTTCGAGGCACGTGAACTCTGAAGAAAAGACATGATGCAGATTGTAGTTGCTATCTTTTGTTGTAGCAAATATGATGCTTTTATATTCTGTTTTTTATGGATTGCAAGGTGGTTCCAAGCAAAAAGCCAGGCTCTGTTGCAACATGTGATTCCTGTAAATGAGCTTGTCTTGTTGATCGGCTCTTGTACGGGCTGTTTAGTTGGTAAGAAGCTTGGTTGGTTGCTAAGAAGTTTGGTTGGTAAGTACCAAGAAATGGTTGGAAGTGAGGTTTCTTTATTTTTTTTTTTCTTTTTTTGTTTGGTTGTTTTGGAATGATCTTTTGAAAATCAGTTCATTTCCAAGCATTTCCAATCCAAAAATAAAAAATGGCTGAATTTTACTTTTATATGTTTTAGTTTAAAATAATTTCTAGAAATGAATATGATAATTTTTAATTATAATATTAATAATTTTACATACAATGATAATATATATCTTAAAAATTATTTAAAAAATATTTAGAAATATTTTACCAAACTAATTGCATAAAAAACTTATTTATAAAAAATTAAATAAATAATATTTTACGTAAAAAATTATATTTTGAAAATATAATTTTGTTAATTAAACATTAAAAATGTATTATTTATAATAACAATCAATTATAAAAGTTAATCGAAAATAGAGAAAAATAATTTTTTTTTACTTTCATATATTTTTAAACAATTAAACATCGGTTCAACAATAACCTAGATGATAGCTATGGGCTTGGCTGGTCATTGCAATCCGTGCAAACGCTAGATGCTGAAATAGTCAGAGTTCACAAGGATTTTACGTTTGTATCCCTCTAAAGTTGATATTTATATCGAGATTTTAAATTTCGGTTTCAAAATTAATTTTGCCATTAAAAAAATTGATACATTTCGATCGTTCCAACCGAAAATATTTTCGTTTCGATTTCAATTAAATTATTTTAAAATTTTTTTAATTAAACTTTGACTTTAAATTTAAAATATTTTTTTAAAAAATAAAATAATTTATATACATATATATTTAAAATATTTTTAAATAAAAATTTTTTTGATTAAAAAATATTTTAAATATGAAAAAAATGAAATTTGTAACCAGGGAGATTTGAATCCTTGTTTTCTTGGAAAAAATTTAAAATTTGAACCACTTAAGCTAAATAAAAACTTTAATATGAAATTAATATAAAAAATGTATAACTACTTTTACCATAATATTAAATAATATTTTAATGAATTTGAATTAGTTTTGATAGTTTATTACTTGTATAATTCAATTTTCTTTATATTATTATATAAGAATTAGATAGTAAATAAAATATTAATTTATAAAATTTTAATAATTAAGAAAAAAATATGTAACATAAGTAAATTGAGCTTATCATTTAGAACTACACAAAATCCATTTTTCTTTACAATCTATTTAAAATATTATAAAATTTAAGAAAAAAAAATCTAACAAATAGAATTGATGATAAACCTAACAAATAGACTGAGTCAACACTTCTTCCGACCATGAAATAGTTAACCCTAATTCTTTAGCAACTCAGGTCGTTCATGATTCACATTTGCCTCTACATCAACTCATTGGTGGACAGACTAGCCAAAATTATTTAAGAATATAGCACAGAATTTATCGAAATTTTTGGAGATCCAGAGAAAACAAAAGTAGATAAAATCTATCTCCAATTTAGAGGGCTTTTTCACAAATTATTTGAATAGATATTTTGCAAAAATAAGAATAATGATAACATATAATTATTTTACATCTATATATTCCAATTGGGTGATAGCGCCTCGGCCAGGTGTCTACTATCTTGAGATCCTAAAGGATGAGCAAGTATTGGATCAGATTAATTTGGATAAACAAAAACATATTTTTTTTGGGAGATAGATCCATACATGTGATTTTATGTTGGATTACCAAAGCAGTGATGCCCCAAAAAATGGAAGGTTAAATTCTAAAATTGATATTTAAGTATAAATTATGCATGCAAAGTATCCTTGTTGTCATCTAGAGATACGTGTCCTACCGGACACCCACGTGTCTTCTCTATGTTTCTCTCACCTTCACCTCATCCCCTCTTCCACCTTCTCGGGAGTCGGGACGATACGCCGAGCAACAGCAATAAAAGCCTCGGAGCTCAAGGCTAATCTTCCTGCGCTTTGATGGCAGCCATGTTCGGAGGGAGAATCGCGTACTAGGCCATCCCCAATCCATCTCTTCCGCGCTGCTCCACCCACGCTGTCAAGTTCAGCCATATCCTCTTCTTCCTATCTGCTTCCAAATCCTAAAAGATCTGAATACTCTTTCGTAGTGAGCTCGAGGCTGTGCTGCACCAGCTTGGCATGGATCCACCCTCCGACGAGGAGATCTTCCTCATCCTCGACAAGGCCAATGCATGCACCGCAGATGTCGACGACTTCCAAGACACCTTCAAGGTCTCCGACGCTGACGGCGATGGCCGAATCTCAACCCAGGAGCTGCTGAATGTTTTCCTCTCCCTCGGCGACCAGGCCTTCACCCTAAACGAGTGTCGTAAAATGATCGACGGCGATAACTTTGCTTGCTTCCGTGACTTCGCCCGCATGATGGCAGGCTTACCCTACTCGACCAACCCCTCTAGCATCTCCCTGCCTCTCTACCATGGCCTCCTCGCCGGAGCACCATCAGGCTGTCGGTGCTGCCTCTCCTTCTCGCGATGGAGCCGCCCTCGCCCTCCGAAGTTTCTACCACCATGTTAGTCCCCACCTTTACACACCAGAGCATCATGAGGTGAAACCCTAATCCTAACCACGCGATGGTTGCACTGTTTCAGGGAAACGAAACCAATCTCAGCCGAAACATTTCGGCAGAAACCAATACGTTTCAGCCGAGATTTCGAACCATATCTCCAACCTACTCAAGCTTTCGAAGCTACACATCTCCATTATCTTCTCCATGACCCCTCCCTTCTCCTCCAGAGGAGAAAGGGCACCCCATGAACTCTGCCAGCCTTTCCAAGCTCGCCCTTGGATCCTTCTTCAAGTCCTCGTACTTCATGAACACTACCTTGTTAGGGTTTTCGATGCTCGCCTTCCAGTAGCTCAGGACGTGGTCCCAGAAGGGTCCGATCGGGTGAACGCCGACGAGGAATGATTCGAATGTCTGGTCTAACGGGGCTCGGCAATAAGTGCCGGCTAAGATGACATTCAGGAAGTGCCAGAGGGAACGAACGTGTCTCTTGGGTTCCGGCATAGATACACAATCTCGCAGCCAGAGTCGATGACCGAGGCCGGAAGCACGGGCAGGGAATGTGAGTGGCGAGGAGCCTGGGTGACGGCAGCGCTGCAACGTCGGGTATCCGTCTTCCATTGTAGAGTATGTACTCGAGGAAAAGGACGCAGTCGTGTGGATTTTGTTTGAGCAGTAGGCTTTGCTGGAAGGGGTGGTTTTTCCGGTTCAAATGGCGAACGCGAAAGCCTTGAGCCAGGTGGTGCCGGCTTTGGGCGTGGTGGTGATAAGAATGTTGCTGAAGCGTGCGACGAAGTGGTCCTGGGCAGCCATGATGGCCTGGAGCTCGCCGGTTTTGACGGCAAACCAGAAACTTTTGCAGTGCCAGAACTCAATGCAGGGCCACCCGTTCATGCGTATCGGAAGAGTTTCGATGAGCATGTCATCTCGTCTTGCTCTTCCTCCTCCTTGGTTTTGCCAGCGAAACAGATTGAAAGAGGAGTTGCGTCCATTGCTCTGGAGAAAAATAGAGAAAGAGAAGGAAACGTTCGGGGTTAGAGCTGCAAGACTGTCTGAAGATGGTGATAAATATATATATATAGAGAGAGAGAGAGAGAGATAATGGTTTATGCACGTATTTCTCTTATTGTTCGAGTCCACAACTAGAAATGGATGGCTATAATGTATTCGATACACCTGAATTCAACACGTATTTGCTTGGTTTTCAACTTGAGTCATGACTTTCGGTGATTTTTCTTATGAAGAACGAGATTTAAACGATCCTAACCTGTCCCAACTGCACTATATTTCAGAAACATCGCAATCCTCTTCACCAGTCCAAAATGGAATATGAGTTCGCACATGTTTTATTTTGACATTTTGGCTGGAACTTGACAGATTGTCTTAGCTATATAAAGAAATTCTAGACGCTCAATCTTTTAGCGCCCTGTCCCAAAGCAGACACATCCCCTGCCCGCTGCTTCCGGCCTCAGTGGTAGCGGACTCCGGCCGCAAGATTGTGTACATACGCCGGAACCCCAAGGACAACTTCGTCTAAATGTGACACTTGTGAGCAGACTCTTCCCGGAGTCGAGCGACCGGGCCTCGGTGGACAGTGCTTTGGTCTCCTTCGTTGCAGAGCTCTCACCGACGGTGGGCGGTTCTGGGACCATGTTTTGGTATTCTGGAAGGCGAGTGTGGCCAACCCCGACAATGTTTTGTTCATGAAATATGAGGACATGAACAAGGAGTCAATTGCAATTTTGGAGAGGTTTAATGTTGGGTTTATGGTGTCTTGAATCCGGATTTTCTGGATAGTCTTAATTATATTAGAAAGTTATTTAATAGGCTTAATCCTTATTTAGATTTATTTTCTACTAGAAAACTTAAATTAGTAGAAGTCTTATTTAAATTAGTCTTTTACTTTGACTCAAATATCATTAGGCCACATTTACAAATACACCATTGATGTAAGAGTTTCTATATGGAGTGAGAGAGAGAGAAACATAGATCAATACTCTCAATACGTCTTGTGACGGTTAGGCTATTTAGTCTTTTGTGAGAGTTGGTGATATTGAAGTTTCGTCTCCATCGTTGTAATCTTCTCTTCCTCTTCTCATCAATACAATATTCTCTGAATCGTCTTCGCCACATATATATCTTGTCTGTTATCTTTTCCTCTTTTCTGTTCTTCCTCTATATCGTGGATTGTGGTGGAAATCGATATTTTCTGCTACAAGTGGCATCAGAGCTTGGTTCAACATGTCTACTATAAAGTTCGATATAGAGAAATTCAATGGAAAGCAAGGATTTCCTATTTGACAAGCAAAGATCGTGCAATTCTTACTCAATAAGGGTTGAGAAACACATTGGAGGACGAAAAGCTTGAAGATATCGCCGAAAGTATCTGGGAAAACCAGAAGGCTAGTGCACATAGCACAACTATCTTCAGTCTCACTGATGAGGTACTCTATCCATTTCTTGATGAAACATCACCTTCAGAGTTATGAAAAAAGCTGGAGAAACAATATATGAGTAAGTCTATCTCAAATCAAGTTTACTTAAAACAGAAACTCTTCAATTTTCAAATGAGAGAAGGTACGAATATAGTTGATCATCTTAATGCTTTCAATAAAGTAGTCTCTCAATTGTTAAGTATTAATGTTAAAATTGAAGATGAAGACAAGACAATTATTTTATTATCGTCTTTACCTCATTCTCTTGAGAATCTTAAAACTACTCTCATGTATGGGAAGGATTTGAAATTTGACGATATTTCTGCGGTCCTTGTATCTAATGAATATTTGGAAAAGATTGGAGGAGATGTGTCACACTCAGAAGTATTAATTGTCATAGGTCGTACCAAAGAAAGATCAAGGATAGGCTGTTCTAGATCCAAATCCAAAAAAATAAACGGCAGGTATTGTAAGAAGATGTGACATGCAATTAAAGATTGTTGGAAGCTCAAAACAAAAAAAAAAAGAAAATTTCAATTTAAAGAGCAAGTCAAAGAACAAGTATCAGTTGTTGAAGGGAGTTCTGATGATGGTTTTGCTAATGGTCTCTCTATTAGTTCTAATTTTGATCATTACCATGATATTTGGATTATTGATTCTGGTTGTTCTTACCAAATGTGTCCCAATAATGATTGGTTTGAAAACTACAAGCCTTATGATGGTGGTTTAATTTTGATGGGCAACAACAATCCATGCAAAATTGTTAGAATTGGAACAATCAAAATTAAGATATTTGATAATATTATTAGAACTCTTAATGATGTCAGACATGTTCCTGATTTAAAAAAGAATTTGATCTCTTTGGGTGCTTTGGATTCTGCTGGTTATAAGTATTCTTCTGAAGGTGGAGTTCTTAAGGTTGCTAAAGACTCATTGATAGTTATTAGGAAAATTTGTATGAGTTATTAGGAAAAATCGTTGCCGGTGGAGCAGCAATTTCTCAGGTTTCTTTTTCTGATATGACCCACTTATGACATATGCGTCTTGGTCATATAAGTGAGCAAGGTTTAAGTGAGCTCCACAAAAGAAAATTATTGAAAGGTCTCAACTCTTGCAAATTGGATTTCTGCGAGCATTATTTTTATGGTAAACAGTCCAAGGTAAAGTTTAACACCGGTACTCATTGCACTAAAGGCTTAATTGATTATATTCATTTTGATGTATGGTGTTCTTCTATTCCATCAAAATCTAGTGCTCGTTATTTTGTCAGTTTTATTAATGATTTTTCCAGAAAATTGTGGATTTATTTTTTACATCACAAAACCAAAGTGTTTTCTATTTTCAAACGGTGAAAAACTTCAGTTGAAAAAAGGACTAGCAGAAAAATCAAATACCTCAGAAGTGATAATGGCGGAGAGTACAAATCAACAAAGTTTTTCAAATTCTGTGAAAATGAAGGCATCAAACGCCACTTTACCATCCCAGGAAAACCTCAGCAAAATGATGTGACTGAAAGGATGAACAGAACCTCGTTGAAGAAAGCACGTAATATACTCAGTACAACTAATCTCGATAAAGATTTTTGGGCAGAAGCAGTCAATATAGCACGCTTCATTGTGAATCGCTCTCCTCAAACAGTCATTAATTGCAAGACTCCTGAAGAGGTATGGACTGGTCAACCTGCAAATTATTTTTCTTGAAAGATTTTTGGTTGCCCTACTTATGTGCATGTTGTCAAGAATAAGTTAGATGCACGTTTCAAAAAGTGTATTTTCTTGGGTTATGACAAAGGCGTCAAAGGTATCGTTTGTGAGATCCTACTATTTCAAATGTAATTATTGTGAGAGACATAGTATTTGATGAAAGTATTATACTAAAATCTCTCAAGAAAGATCCCAATGATATAATGCAAGTGGAGGTGGAGCATGTAGTTCCTTCTGAAGAAGATATTCAGGGTATGCCCAACTCTCAAGAAAATTTTAAGAATTAAGTTTCTAAAAAGACTCCACTTCGAAGATCTCAAAGAAAAATAAAGTCACCTGAAAGGTATGATTTTGAAGATATGATAGCTTTTGCTTTAGTTACTGACAATGGTGATCCTTCTTCCTATAAAGAAGTAGTGCATGATAAGAATTCTTCTCAGTGGCAAGCTGCTATGAATGAAGAGATGGATTCCTTCAAAAGAACCATACTTAGGATCTGGTGAAATTACCAGAAGGTAAAAGAGAAATTGGTTGCAAGTGGGTATTTAAAAAAAAAAGAGGATTTCTCTGAGATAGATGGTGTCAAATTCAAGTCTCGTTTAGTTGCAAAAGGGTATTCACGAAAGGAAGGTGTTGACTTTAATGAAAATTTTTCTCCTGTGGTTAAACACACATCTATTCATTTTCTACTTGCTTTAATTCTTTTTTCTAATCTTGAGTTAGAACAGTTTGATATCAAAACTGCCTTTTTGCATGGAGAATTAGAAGAACAAATTTTTATGCAATAGCCTGAAGGGTTCATCCAAAAAGACAAGAAAAATTTTATCTGCAAATTGAACAAATCACTTTATAGTTTAAAACAGTCTCCAAGGCAATGGTATAAAAGGTTTGACAGTTTTATGCTGGGACAAGATTTCATCAATTGTAAACATGATTGCTGTGTTTATTTTAAGATGCATGCCAATAACTCGTTTGTTATAGTGCTTCTTTATGTTGATGTTATGCTTATCGCTACTCAAGATATATCTCTACTGAATGATTTAAAGTTTAAAATGAAAAAGGAATTTAAGATGAAAGATTTAGGTGCTGTAAGGAAGATTCTCGGTATGGAGATTGATCGAGATCGAAAGCATGACAAATTATGACTCAAACAGAGCAAGTATCTCGAGAAAATTACTTCTCGTTTTCACATGCAGAATTCAAAACTCGTCAGTACTCTTTTAGCATCTCACTTCAAGCTTTTAGCTTAACGATGTCCTTCTACAGATGAGGAGCATGCATACATGGAGAATATCCCATTTTCAAGTGCTATTGGAAGTCTAATGTATGCTATGGTATGCATAAGACCTGATATTGCACAAGCAGTCATCGTTGTTAGTCATTACATTGAAAATCCAGGAAAAGAGCATTGGCAGGCCGTGAAATAGCTATTAAGATATATCAATGGTGCTCTTAATATTGGTTTATATTTCGACAGGAACACAGTGCAAGAGGCCAAAATTATTGGCTACGTCGATTAAGACTATGTTAGAGACCTTGATCGACGCCGATCCCTCACTAGTTATCTTTTCACTCTTTGTGGAGGACCTATTAGTTGGAGGTGTACCTTACAATCAACTGTAGCATTATCTATAATAGAGTCTGAGTATATGGCAGCTACAGAAGCCGTCAAAAAAGCTCTATGGCTAAAAGGTTTGGCAAGTGAAATTAATTTTTCTCAACATATTCTTCCTATTTTTTGCGACAGTTAGAACGCTATACACCTTGTAAAGAACCAAATGTACCACGCCAGATCAAAGCATATAGATGTCCGATTTTATTTTATTCGGGATATTATTGAAGATGACGAGATTTCTTTACAAAAGATTTATACTTCAAGAAATCCTGCAGATATGTTGACGAAGGTGATTCTAATTGATAAGTTCAAGCTCTGTTTGGACTTGATCAATATTCAAGATCGTTGATTCTATCCTAGGAGGTAATGGTAAAGACATCTATTGAAGATTCAAATTCAGAGAATAAGATGATTCGAGCCAAGGTGGAGATTGTTGACTTTATGGTATCTCGAATCCGGATTTTTCAAATAGTCTTAATTATATTAAAAGTTATTTAGTGGACCTAATCCTTATCTAGATTTATCTTCTACTAGAAGACTTAAATTAGTAGAAGTCTTATTTAAGTTAGTCTTCTACTTTGACTCAAACATCATTAGGCCACATCTATAAATACACTATTGATTTAAGGGTTTCTATATAGAGTGAGAGAGAGTGACATAGATTAATACTCTCAATATGTCTTGTGACGGTTAGGCTATTTAGTCTTTTGTGAGAGTTGGTGATATTGGAGTTTCGTCTCCATCGTTGTAATCTTCTCTTCTTTTTCTCATCAATACAATATTCTCTGAATCATTTTCGCCACATATATCTCTTGTCTACTATATTTTTCTCTTTTCTATTCTTCCTCTATATCGTGAATTGTGGTGGACATCGATATTTTTCGCTACAACGGAATTCATGGGGTGCTCTTTCACCGATGAGGAGAAAGGAGGGGTTTTGATGATGATTTTGGAGATATGTAGCTTTGAGAAACTGAGCAGCTGTCATGCAGATGAAGTACGATAACAAGTTACTTTGTGTGGCTTTAACATTTTAGTTGATTTGTTTTAAGGCAAGATAATGCAAATAAAAATTGAAGACAACAGTTAGATTCCAACCCTCGCTCTCCATTTTTTTTCTTCATTTTTTGCTTGATTTTTCTTGAATAACTGAATTGTAATTTTTTTTCTCTTTTATCTTAGCTAAAATAATGATAAAATATAGTTTTGATTTGGAAATTAAATAGAGACAAATTCATATTTTTTTATTATACACCGAAATAAATTGGCTGACTCAAAAAATTAATAAGAGACGAAGCTATATGGAGTTACAAATCGATGCATTCATGTAAAAAAGTTATATTGTGACCAAATTGTAAAGAGCTCTCAACATACAAGCTATAAATAGCCTGACTTGCTTTAACACCGATTTACGAGAAACTTGGTGTTCTTAATCGATGATAAACTTCTACATAGATCGATGGCTTTATAAGGAGATTACATCAGTTATTATTAAGCTTGGATATTTTGGTGCGAACATGGTAAAAATTGGATAATCATGAGATATTATTTGAATTTATTTTTGGAAGTAAATACCGAAATATTTAGGATTCATAGTTGTCCATTACGAATAATCTGATAATATTGTGATGCCAAGATCGTGAAATTATGATATACTCTACACTCTATAAATAAAATAGTCCTCCAAAAGGTAATGACTAATATTATTTTTTCTCTTTTTACTATATTATAAATAATCTTTATTGATTTAAGTATTGGAGTGACCGTTATAGAAGAGCTCTCGATAGTCTTTTTTATGATTTTCTTTTTATTGTAAATCAGCAGAAGAGCAATCTAGCGAATCAATATCAAAAAATTTCTTAAATCAAAATTAATAGTGAATCAAACTTTGTCAACATCTTTCATTGTGAGTATGATATTCTTGCCACTGCGATAAGATCACTGAACAAAATAGAAGCCTTTGTCAACAATTACTCATCAAGATTTAGCATACATAGATAATTTTTTTAATGGAAACATTAACAACCAAGTACTACTGGATCATTTCAATGAAAAATGATGAAAAGGTTGAAAAAAACATTGTAAGATGTAGATGGCTACCAATTTTATGAATTAGGTCACAATCAAGTTAGAGTAAGTCACCTATGGAGGAAACAATACGTTTTTCAAAAAAAAGGGAATTTTGTGGAATATATTTAGATGGCTTTGGACTTATCCGAGTGATTAGGATTAGAACAATCAATTTACTAACAAATGGTCAACAATGGCTAATACAATATGACATCCTAGCCATGTGCTGTTTTGGCTTTTACTAGCTTGCTCAGCAGAAGGTTAGGAAAATTTTTTGTCCAAATGCGCAATTTGCATTGTTGCTCGTGATATACACAATTAAATGCCTACAAAATAGAGATTAAGTATTTCAATATGCTTCTTAGTCATTGATTGAGATTGAGTTGTATGCATTAGGGATATGTTAATTATAAGAGTTTTTAGTATATTGCGAATTTACGAGCAATCATATATATTATCATTATTAAAGAAAAATTATTTATCTTATGTTATAATTTTACAAAAAATTACTTCAATTAAAATATTTAAAAAATATTTTAATTTAATTTAATTTAATTAATAAAAATAATATAAAAGTTTAAATTATTTTAGTTCGATTTTATTTTGAACAACCTGTTCACAATTTGCGAACAACTGATTTAACAAAATTAGATTAAAAATTTCTAATTTCATAAAATTGGAAAACTGATTTTTAATAAAAAAAATAATAAGGTGAGTAATTTTTTATATTAATTTAATATTTATTTAAACTAAAATTAAATACAAATAATTTAGATTTTTTATAATAATATTAATTGATAAAATCGAATTAAAATATAAAATATTTTAATCAAGATAATTTTTTGATAAACTTATAGTATAAGAGGAATGATTTTGTATTAATAGTAATAAAGTAAATAATTTTTCATTAATATCTAATAAAATAGGTAATTATTGACTAAAAATATTTATTATAATCACCAAACCTCTTAATTATATTTAGGGTTTAAATTTTAAGTAACCATCGTTTTGGTAAACGGCTGAATCCAACTGATTTTCATGACTTCCATTCCGCACTTCATCTAAATTTTGTTCACAAGTCGCATACTAGGCTTCCCTTGACTTTCTATGGCAAGTGGTTACCCTCCAGTGAAGAAGAACCGAGCAGTGAATCGCAGACGTCCAATTTTTTTCTTGAATATAGAGCGCCAATTGTTCAGCTTGGCCTCGGATAAGTGTTCATATTAAGTATTCACTACTCTCATTGTTTTCTTTCTCTCCACTGAACCATGCATGAGTCATGGTCCATGACCTCGTGAAAGGATTTTATCCTTTTTTGTCTTTATTAGCTGAATTCTTATGTCTAGATTGAAGCAATCTTGGTATTGAGTTTCTAATGCTGGAATTTGATTTTAATGGCGAAATATGTATATTATCGCCATGATGTAAAATATAATGAATTAATTTTATATTAAATAATTAGATAATTTGAGTTAAAACATATAATGAAAAAAATTTATATTTCATCCCGTTAGATTTTTTTAGATAATTTGATATTTAATTTATTATATTAATTTAATTTAATACTTTTAACTTTTTTAATAAGTGATATCAAAATTTTTAAATTTTAAAAATGCTTTTAAAAAAATAAAATTAGCATGATAATGTGGTGAATCAAATCGTATATTAATTTATTTCGGACTCTCCCAGCATATTGTGAAGGCAACCAATGTTAGAATTTGGACTCTAAATCATGTACATTTATACATAAGGACATGTAGACGTACATGTATTGCATAAAATTATTGTGTATATATTTTTATTATATGGTATAAGGACCCAATTGAGGTGATCTATTTAATTTAGGGTCTTTGTCATCTAAAATACAAGTGTGGTGGCTAAATTGTAAATGTATAGAATTCCAGGGGTTTAATTGTTAATTATTGATGGACTAATTAACAATTAACCCATTAAGATTTATGGGTATGGTTAACCCATTAAGATTTATGGGTGTGGTCCCTGACTGTGAAATTTAGTATATAAAGGAAAAGGGATTGAGAAACCCTGCACATCCATTAGTCATCAAATTTCAAACAGTCAGAAGACCTCCTCCCAAAACCTAACTCCTCCAGCGCCGCCATCTTCTCCCTAAGCACCGCCTTCGGTGACTTCGCCTTTTTGACAGCCGGAGCTCAGTGGACTTGCTCGGATTTCAGGCTTCTTTAATCTACCCAATGAAATCAGGTACGCTTCCGTGTTCTTCATTTTTCTCAAAAATCTGACATGAATATTTCTGGATTATCAATGACATGCTCCTTGAATTTCTTACAACTAACTGACTAACATGTTGAAGAAAGTTTGTATATGAATTTCACAATCGTTACTATTGAAGTCATTGAGGCTTCTACGTTCTTCCACTAGAGATTTAGAATTTTGTGGGTGCAAACAACATATATTTTATTTTTACATGCATGTAATTAATTTATCTCATAATTTCTACTGAAATAAAGAAAAACATTTTTAATGCTTGTATGTATTTAATTTCAAAAACCCTCGTTAATAAAAATTGTTAGGCTTATAATTTTTGGCCGCAGACTAATCGAGATTGAATTGAATTTGTGTCTTAGAGGAGAGTTGGCTATCACATTCACTTGCAAAAAATCGAAGAAGTAAAATCTACACCCGCCATTAATTTTGGTTGCACTAAATTTTTAAAACGAAATTTGTTTAATCCAAAATTTACGGTTAAGTTCTCCCGGCAATTTTCATCCAAAATAAAAATAAAATACATTTAGCGAAGGAAAACACAACCATTTGGAGCTTATGCTTCGCAGCAGAAACACAAGTAAAACGACCTTTTGTCCTATCTCGCAATCAGAACGCATCAAAACCATCATTTTCTACACGCTGGCGATCCAATCCTCATCAAACGCTGCCCTCCCATTGGTCTTCCGCGTTGACGCACAGAGCCGCCGGCCCTCGCGTTGCCTGGCGGCTGTCTAACAAAGTACAGCCGCGGTATTCCTTCCCTTCGTGCCTACGCTTCCTTCTGTAGATTTCTAATCTTATATTTATCCTTTTCGTCCTCCTAATCCCACGTTGTGTGCGTTAGTCAAACCCCGCGAATCCAATCAACAACGCGATTTGATTTACTCGGCCTCGTCCTAAACACCATCTAGTCACCAATTTCATCCGTTTCACGGCACATTTTTAATGTAATTCACCATTGTAAAAGGTTTTCTTTGATTAGACCCTGCAAAGTAGTTACATGTTGTCGATTGAGTTCTGTTTCTCGAACATATTCTGACTAGCGCTTGAGTTATTGCAGGTTGTGTACTAAAAAGGATGAGTTTGGCTGTCTTCTTCTCTGCCATCCATATCAACACTCGGTCATTGTCCGAAAAGTCAACACAGCCATCTATTATAATTGCACCGGCTTCCTATTTTGTAGACACCCAGTTTTTTCCTGCTTTCAAACAATCACAAGAAAGAATTCGGAGAAGAAGAGGAGGAATGAAGCTGGTGTGGTGCCCGGACACAGCGGCGAAGGCTTATATCGATGCTGTGAAGGCCCTGGCTCACCGCGAGTTGGAGGACACCAACGTGGCGGAGCTGCTGGCCGCCATGGCAGGCGGTTGGCGCGGGCAGCTTATTGTTGAGGCGTGGTCCGGGGAGGGCGGTGCCGCTGGGGCGATCGGCCTTGCCACGGCTGCACGGCACACTGGTGGCGTGCATGTGTGCGTGGTTGAAGACGAGCGGGTGCGGCAGGAGTACATGCAGGCAGTGGAGCACGCCGGAGCGACGCCGGGGGAGGTGAAGGTGGTGGTCGGGGAGGCGGAGGAGGCGATGAGGGACGTGGAGGGGGTGGACTTCATGGTAGTGGACCTGAGGAGGAAGGACGCAGCGAGGGTGCTACGTGAGGCGAGGCCGGGGAAGAGAGGGATGGTGGTGGTCTGCTGGAATGCGGCTGGGAGGGGCGGAGGCGCAGCGGCGAGGATGATGGGGAGAGAGACGAGGGTGGTAAGGACGGTGTTGTTGCCGATGGGAAGGGGACTGGAGATTTTGCATGTCGGCGTCGGGAGGGGGCCCGGGGTGCAGGGCGGCCGGTGTACCCGCTGGGTCAAGCACGTCGACCGGGAGACCGGGGAAGAACACGTTTTCCGGCGATGAACGGAGTCGTTTATGTTTCTTTTTTAAAATATATTTTGATTGTTTTTATTATGAACCGAGTATTTGTAAATTATTCAGTCAACTGATGCTATACTAAGTCAAAATATCTTGGAAGCGGTGTGAGATGTTATTGTTCTTATCCGCATTCAATGCTAAGATAGCGAGCAAACCTGCAGAATCTGCAGAGGGTTTTGTCGGGAGAGCTTGACATGTGTTGTACAGAGGACATATACGTCCGCGTGTACTGGCGCGTCCTTCCGTTTGATGCCGCCAGAAACTACTCCAACGCAGGCTGAAGTTCTTGCGTGAAGGCATTTGGACCAATTCAGATGATCAGACCGAACCTGGCTTTGGTGGTGGTGATCGCTAAAAACAAACTCAGAGAACGAATGTTCACTCTGCCGAACTTCATATCTTCAACGTTTCTCGACATAGTCGGACCCAGCCTCATAAAGGTTTGATGACATGCAGAGCTCCACGACATCCTAAAGGGATCAATCTCAACCTCATCGACATTCAGTGACAAATTGAGTGCTACAATTTGCAAAGGAGAAACCGGCCAAACTTCGGTGGCCAACCAAGCTTTTTTTCAAGTCATAGTCAACCTTAACCCACGCGAGTCTCTTCTCCCTGAACTCCATAACTTATTGTACACAGATTGAACCTCCTTTTTCATCGATATGTTTACATTGAAGCTTCCACACTCTAATACATGCTTGCTCCACTTCCCACTAGGAGACAATTGAGCTCAGGATAAAATTTTCAAATATCCTAAGCACAAACATGATGTAGAGGCTTACTTAAAAATCGAGTTAAAAACATGATGTAGAAGCTTCCTGTTTATATACGAGAAATTCTAACTGAAATTCTAACACGTTTGTTTTGCAGACGAATCAAATTCTGAAAATTAAATTTATAAAAATTAAAAATTTTAATATTTATTTTGTAAGATATTTAAATTCATGAAAAAAATAAAATTCTTGAATTCTAGAGTTTTAATTTCAGACCAAATTACTACAAAATTAATGGTAGAAAATTTTAAAATATTGTATAATATTTAAATTTGTGACGTGGATCACACATCGCCTCATTTAATATTTAAACAATTTCATAATTAATTTTTTTAAAAATTATAAAATGGTAAATATTTAATAATTAAACATATTTTTTATAACTAACCTTAACTGTTTAATAATTAAATATTATAAATATTCAATTTATTTTTAATAATTAATTTGAAAAATTTAATAATTAAAATATTCTATATTAACCGATGATTAAAGAATAAAATTAATATTAATTATCAAACTTTTGAGTATTTAACCGATGTTTTACTCGAATATTTGAATATTTACAAATTTAAAATCTCTTAAGCCAATTTTTTTTTTTTAAATTTAGGAATTTTAAATCTCTCAAACTAAACATGCAAAAAATTTAAAAATTTTCGAGTCCTAAAAAAATTTATTTTGCAAAACACCAATTTATAGCATAAAAAAAAAGATCTTAAATTTACTTTATCTTCGCTATAAGATGACTAATTTAAATAAAGTGATCATTATTAGAAAATCCTCGAGGCTTATTTTTATTGGATTTGAGCTAGATAACAGCCATTTAAAGCTAATCGATCTCCAACCAGAATTGAGGCTTCATTGCTTCATCAGTACCCAATGGATTTGCAAGCTAAATAACATGGCCTCGGCTTCTAATACATTCCTTGCTTTAGAAGAATGTGCAAATGTAAAAAGCCACATTATCAGAAATCCCTACATACATGATCCACTCAAATTAGCAGATTCGTCCAAAGGATAATAAATTATGCTGTCGAAATTTCTACTTAGTTAAATTATTTTCATAATAAATTAACTTCTTTTTTTTTTTGAGAAGGATAATAAATTATGTTATAGACTATGGTTTAGACCAAGGTTTCCGGTTGCGGTTTCGGTTTCGATTTCGACACCCAGCGAAACCGATACGTTTCGGCCGTTTTGGTTGTTTTGGTTTCAGTTTCGGCCGTTTCGATTTCAGCCGAAAGATTTTTTTTAGTTATTAATTATGTATTGACCATAGTTTGACTATATTTTGACTGTACTTTGACTTTAAATTAAAAATACGATAAAATTTTAAAAAAAATTTATAAAAATTTAAAAATTATGAAAGAATTTATAATTAATTTTACCACAATATTAAATATTATTTTAAGTAATAAAAATTAATTTTGATAGTTAACCACTATTTTTATATATTACTATATAAAAAAATATATGAGCAATAATATAAATATGATTAAAAAATTAAAATTTAATATAAACAAATTTAACTTATTATTAAAATATAATTGACACATACATAATTTATTAATTATAATGTAATACAATTAATCATCATCATCATTAGTTGAGTTTAAAACATCTGAATGTGAAATTATGAATTCAGTACTTGAATGATCCAGATGAACATTTATAGACATACGAGAATAACTAGTTTCGTACAATCTTTTGACACCGATTCACATGGGGATAAGACCGACACAAATTTTTTTTTACTTTACTTTCGATGGAACGGTCATGCACGCATGCACGTGAATAAAAAAATCAATGTGTTTTGATCAAAATCATTTTCATTTCAGTTTCAACCAAAATATTTTTTTTATTAATTATATTTTGATTAAAATTTAACTTTATTTCAATTATTTTTTAACTTCAAATTAAAAAAATTATAATATGTTTAAAATTTTTTTAAAAATAATAAACAATTACGTATAAGCGTTGGAACCAGATTGGCGATAACGCTGTCCCCGGTATAAGGCCAATCTCAGCTTACGGGAGTACGGGCAACGTCGGTGAGCACATAAGATAAGCGAGGGAGTGGCGGTACACTGACGAACGCACGGGACCCTCCCCCGCGCAAGATCTCGCACACGCGCATGAGCCCGGCGAGCTCACGCTCCCGCACGCTCGCTGTCCGCGCTCTCCCGCGCCTGCTTCCGTGTGCGCGCTCGCCGTCCGCGCTCCGGCCCGTGCCTGATCCCACCCGCTCCCGCTTCCGTCCACGCGGAAAATAAACAGTAAATTCTAACGAAAATCCAAATTAGAATTCCGATTCGGGACTTCGGCGTGATATCAGACGGTTGCTTACGCACACGAAGGTCACGTGCCAAAACCCGTCCCGTTAGGCCCACCCTCAGGCTCCGTCGTCGTATGTTTCATGTTCTTGCTCCGATCTCCGTCCGTCGTACTCCACCTCCGGCTCCCTCCTGCTCCTCCTCCTTCCCCGCACTCAGCCCTCCTTTTCTCCTTCTTCCCCCGGCCCCCAAACCCAACCTCCATATCCGCTTCTTCTCCTCCTCCCGCCGCTACACCGCCATGTCCTCCCCCGCTCCCCGCCGAACCGTCGCCGACGTCCTCATGGGCTCCGCTCGCGCCGCCGCCAAAGTCAAGAGGACTCCCGCCCCTCCCAGCCCCCGCCCTCCCCCAAGAAGCCCAAAACCCTAAGCGACAAGCCCCCTTCCCCTCCTCCTCCAGATGATTCCGATGTCAAGAACACTGTTCTTGAACTCAAGAAGAAGAGCTCCGAATTCAACCCAAGGGCTGCGGCTTCCTGGAAGGACGGCGAGCCGGTCCCCTTCTTGTTCCTCGCCCGCGCGCTTGAGCTGATCTCGAACAAGTCCGGATGGATCGCGATGACTGAGATTCTTTGCAATGTCTTTCGGACTGTGATCGCCACCACACCTGGGGATCTCCTCGCCACGATCAATTTGTCGACCAACCCGATCACGCCGCCGCATGAGGGGATTGAGCTTGGGCTCGGGGATGCTTCGCTTATTAGAGCGCTTGGCAAGGCTTACGGTGCGGGCTCCAATTGTCTTTTGACATTAGATTCGTGTGAAAATCGAATTCAAAATAAAATAAAATTGATTTATATATCTCAAGACCTCTGAAATAAAATTTTGAAATTTTAATATGTAAATCTCAGCAGATTGATTCTGAGCAATTCAATGCTGAATTGAATTCTCTCGAAATTTAATTCACGATTTGTAAACCGATATATTTATTAGTTTTTTACAAATAAGTTCTCGAAATTCATTGTAATTATAAATCAAAGTTTTGTAATTACAACTAACACTAAATATTTATAAAAAGATTCAAATCAAATAATTTAAATAAAATAATTTATCCTTCTCTTATCAGACAATCCTAAGATGAGATTAGATATTGAGTATATTATAAAACGTTCTGACCTATCATGGAACACCCAAATGAACATACACATATAATATTTGTTTTTGTTTATATTATAATCAATTGTCATATAAATATCAATTAAACAGTTAGATTTGAGCTATTCACTACATTTTCAAACTGTCTGATCCAAATTGCACAAACAAACTTATCTCAAAAATAAATCAATAAATAGTTTATAAAACCACAATACTAACAATTCCCCACTTGACGTATAAATCTATTTATTTATATATAAATATATTCATGTATATTGAAAAAAATTTTGAGAAAAAAATTTTGAACAATGGAATCCCAACTGTGCAATTTAGAGATAATGAACCATGTCACCTCAGTAATTCTCATACCTGCCCAATCACTGATGAATGTATCCTAATGGTATACCAACCGTTTCCATGTCAAAGTAAGTAAAGTACTATATCAATTGAGTTGAATAACATCAAATATAAGTATAAACAATGTACTTGTGGAATAAAACATATAATAAAACATAACAGTAGTGAGAATTCTCATGCCTTTTCCACTGACGGTCTACTTGCTTCGTGCTTTTCTCAGAAACACGTCACTTAGATGCACAAACTGTACTGAGGACATCCCATAAGTGCCAATACACTTCATCTAAATGAGAGGTATAAAAGGGATATGATGCCCAATCATACCTTCAGCTCAATCATTTCAGAAATCACCTATACATAATTACTAAGTCTTCATGTAGGTGGTCATCACTAACCTACCTAATGACCCACGACATTCCCAAGAGCTCCATCTTCTACACTGGAAGATTATGAACAAAACACATCAATGGAATCATAATGTCACAAATAAAATTTTAAAATATTCTATATTTATGTTTTCTATACACCAACTTAACCTTTGGGTCAAATTGACTAGAGTTGAAAATAAATACAGAATAACAATATTTATAAATTAAAATAACTTCAAAATCTTTTGGAAAAATATTCGATTATTTTAACTCATAAATATAATCATGAATAAATAATAATAATAATTTATTTTTCAATAATTCAAATAATTAAAAAATCGATGTTAATCAAAATTAATTTGATTAATATAAACCATAAATCGAATCAAGATTGGAATTCAAAATCACAATTCAATTTGAAACAAATTGCAATTCACAATCCGAAATTCATACCAATTGTAATTCGATTGAAATCAACAATCATGTTCTAATTCACGGCCCAAAACATTGGAATTAAATTAAATTACAATTTTGCATAAAAGTCCTTTCCAAATTTTAATTCATAATTAATTTTAAAATTCAACAGACTATTGAAAAATTACTATAAATCAAAATTTTGGAAACCAAACTTGAATTTTTCTCCACCAATAAAATTGTGGAGACCAATAGACTATTCCATATGATTTTCAGTTCAATCCCAAGACAAAAACTCAATTTTCCCAAATTGGATTTCGAGAAATTGAATTAAAAATAATTATAACTCGATTTTTCGCAAACCAACCATTAAAAGGTTGCTTTAATACCAATTGCGAGCTCCAATTTTGTCTTTTGACGTAAGATTCGCGAAAAAATCGAGTTCAAAATGGAATAAAATTGATTTACATACCTTAGGTCCTGAAACAAAATTCTGAAACTTTAATCTGCAAATTTCAGCAGATCCACCCTGAGTTTTTACCACTTTTTGATGGGGAAGTGTCGAAGAGGAGGAAAAACTTCACAGAACTGAGAATGATGAACTCTGTTCTCCGCTCTTCTTTGTGTCAATTCAATTATGAATTGAATTCTCTCAAAATCTAATTCATGATTTGTTAATTGACATATTTATTGATTTTTTGCAAATAGGCCTTCGAAGTCCATTGTAATTACAAATTAAAGTTTTGTAATTACAACTAACGCCAAATATTTACAAAAAGGCTCAAATCAAATAATTTAAATAAAATAATTTATCCTCTTCCTATCAGGTAATCCCAAGGTGAGATCAAATACTGGGTATACTGTAAAACGTTCCGACCCATCACGGTAATAAGCACACACATAATATTTGGCTTTGTCTATACTATCATCCATTGTCATATAAATATCAATCAGACAGTCAGATTTGAGCCACTCACTACATTCCTAAACTGTCTGACCCGAATTGCACAAACAAACTTATCTCAAAAACAAATCAATGAACAGTTTATAAAGTTACAGGACAAACATATGAGCGCAAGGAAGAGCATGTAAGGCGCAGCTCAAGGTGATGGGCTTGAACTGAGCTATAGCGTTAGTTGCTCTTCTTGGTAGGAAATGCTTGTATTGTCCTTGGAGTAATTACAGCTTTGCTCGTTGTGATGGCAAGAACTAGGTGATCTTGGTCTTGTTGCTAAAGCGAGCCGTTCATCTCAGAAGATGATGCTTAGGCCTTAGTCTTTGACGATTGGCAAGGTCTTTTCCACATTCCAGGCCACTGCAAAGGTTTGTTTTATGATTGTGTTATTGGATTTTCAAATAATATGATATTTGCATCTATTTACTGTGGTTTTTATTTTTTTATTGATTGCTTTGTGAATGATGCATGTAGCACCAGACAGTTATTGTTGGGATTCGTAGCGGAAGATTTACGAATCATCTTGTCTCAAACAAAACAAAAAACGAGAAGTAATACAAAATAAAAGAAAATAACAAGATAAGGCAGTGAGAGACCCATTATCAGAAGAAAAGACTTTTACAAGAGTCTACAAGAAAGACTTTACTCTTTCTTACTCAACTAAACTTTTTTATTAAGTCTTGACAATGCCTTCACCTTCAGAGAGATCTCCAAAAGACACTATTAGGAACTACCACGAGAGACCACCGAGAAGCAATAGAAAAACCCACACAGGAGAGCCGACACACTCTCTCTTTCTCTTCTCTCTATTCTCTCTATTCCTCTTTTTCTATTTCTCTCTAGTTCAACTTCAATACTGCAGTATTTTTAAACCCTATGTCTATAGTGTATTTATAGACCCTTATTGAGTTTGAAATTTACTTTAATTATAACTTCTAATATTACAAATTAATTATAAATCTAAATCCAATTCTCAATTTCTACTTTAACTCAAATTCTAATTCTAATCCGAAACACCTAAAACTTAACAAGTTGTGTTGAAATATCACCTCATATGAGATTTTGTTTCCCAAGACAAGAAACGAAGCCGTATTAAAGATTTCTCGACAGGAATAAATCCTTAATTGTTTGTTATCTCCTTTTCTTCTGGCAGGAGTCTGGGAAGGATAGACAAGATAAGAAAAGAAGTCATATTAGAGTGCTTCTTGTCGCAGCAACTGACTGTGAACCTCAATATCTAATTCCTTAAGGTTTTAGTCTTTCATTGAATTCTTTCCCTGACAATGATATTGTGTCCTTCAACTTGCTCTGAGTTTTTGGTGCAGTAAAAAATGAGAATCGGTTTAGCAGAAAAAACTGTTTTGGTAGCTCTTGGGCAGGCAGCTGTCTATTCTGAAGAACATCCAACTCAAGTTCAATCTCTATTTGAAGAGGTTGCTTTTCTGTAGTAGAAATTACATGGATAATGTGCACTTTTTCTAGCGCTTGCAAAAATGTGTAAATTTTTTCTTTGAAATATTTGAATTGGCAACAAATTATGTTTTTACCGTAGCATTCTCTGAAAAACATAAAAAATAGAATCACTCTTTAGCATTGACTTGATTCAGTCATATTCAATCTGGAAGTACTATTTTTGGCATGATGAAACTTCATTAGGTTTTCAGCAGAAGTTTAGACATGGTAGACCAATGAAAAATGTTCTGGATTCTGGATCCTGTGAGGTTTAGCTCTAGAGTTTGGGGTTGTTTAATAAGAAGCTAATGATATTTGGTGTTGAGTTTGTCTCTGTTTATGAACCTGGTAAAAGAAGCTATGCAATGAAAGTGTGAACGTTCTGCAACAGTTTTGCAAAACCTCCAAGGAATGCATTCATTACAACAATTTTCCAAAAAAAAAAATTTATTCTTAATTTCTCCATTTATAGGTCAGCTTTATGTTCTATGGCATAGTCATACTCAAGTTAGCGTGTATAACTTATTTTTGGTTATGCATTTCAGAAGGTGAACATGTAAGCTGAAAACTATATTTTCGCCTAATATGATATTTCAGTGGTATCGTTTGCTTCCTAATTGAAGTTCTAGTTTCTGTTTTGGTTTCAGGGATTGTTTTGAGAGACATGATTGCAGTTTATCTTTCATTTCAAATTTCAACTTCCAGATTTCATGTTGTGTTCTGTTTTTTGGCATAAAACATGTTACTCATCTATTACACATTACAGGCAGGAAAGATAATAAAACAGCTGTATTCAGTACTTCCTGACTATGATAAAATTGTCCTGGCTCTCTTGATGTTGGGGTATGGAAGCTTCCAGAAGCATGCAATTTTTCCCTTGGCATGCCTGTTGGACTTATGTTAACTAAACCTACCAAGGCTGTCTCTGAGATCCTTGACAAATTCCAGGGCATAGAGTTCACTTGTGAATACAAATACGATGGTGAGCATGCTCAGGTAATATTGATTTCTTGGTGTTTTTTGTCATCTCTATGTATGTTACATGCTGTCTGTCCTAATTGCTTTTGTGAAACACAGATACATTACATGGAAGATGGATCGGTCGAGATACATAGTCGTAATGCTGAGCGAAATACTGGAAAGTATCCTGATGTTGTCAGTTCTGTAACAAGGTAGGTTAGTTTTGTACTTTTGAGTACACTTAAGGAAACTTGTATTTGTAAGTTCATTGTTTACATGTTTCCGATAACAGCACTTAGCATGTTATTCCTTCTCATTGTAAGCATCTTTTTCTCTCATGGGTTTGTTCTGCTTGTTTTACCTTTTTCATTCAGACTTGGATTCATGCTGATGTTGCTTTTTATCTTTAATCTCTCTTATACCGCATGCATATCATTTTGGTAATTGCACAAAGTATATGTGTTCTCATCCCCACCTTAGGTGGATATAACCTCATCTGTCAGTCTCATGGATTTAGTCATGCTAATATGGTGACTGTTACTGTTCAAGTTTATTCTCTTTATAAAATACATGCAGTATTCTTTACTGTTTCTGTATGAAATGATTTTGTCCATCTTTGTCCATCTTTGTCAGTGCAATTCCTTTTTTGCTATTAAAGTTGTCCATCTACATACTATTGATAGTTTTTGCTGTTTCTCTATGACTGCCATTATCTGATATTCCTCTGGTATGATCGCAGATTCAAGAAATCCAGTGTGAACTCATTTGTGTTGGATTGTGAAATTGTAGCTTATGACTGCGAGAATCAGAAAATCTTGCCTTTCCAGGTTATAGACATGTATTATTCGGAAGTTTTTTTTTGTCAAAGTTCAGATTTTTTAGATGTATGAATTACCTCATTATTTGAAAGCATGCATCAAGATATGCCCTCAACATGACATAATTTGGTACTGGTACAAGTATCAAACAGAATATACAAGAGGAGTTTGTTGATGGTAGTTTATGGAGAACCAGTCATGGTGTATGCATGTTACAGTGGCCAGAGTTTGGTGGGAAGGAGTTCTCCTTCATGCTTAATAAGTGTTCGTGAGTGTGGGACAGGTGAACTGATGTGAATGTGAGTTATGAGGAAAGATTTGGACAAGCTTTTGTCAACAGTGATCTAGTTTTCATTGGAATGATTAGGCCAAAAAGTCCATAAAGTTGATCCCAGATATGTTGGACAAAGCTTGTAGGTTTTGGTTTATGTTGATCACATTTTTCCTGAACCAATGCAGAAACTAGTCCTTGAAATGGCTGGTTCATCTATTTAAACTATAGAGTTGTCATTTTCTGTTACAGCACAAAAGATTCTTGTACTATTCATAAACTTACTTTTATGTGCTCATGCTTATGATGTGTACACTAATTTATAATTTACTTATCGTAGAAAAAGGATCAAGGATTGTAGTTTGTCACATAAAGAAAAGGTCATGTTGAACAAATCTGGAAATGCCAGCTGGCAATGCCAATTTAATTATCTGATTAAACTGGTAGTAGAATACCAGCCAAACCTGCATATAGCAGAGAAATGTGAACTCCATGATTTCTTTTTAAAATTGACGAAACATGGCAAATTATTATTAACTCATCCACAAGTTACTAAAAATTTGCACTATTTGGCTTTTATCAAGACTAGTTGTAGGCCTTTGACTTCCATTGCCTTCTATGTTATTAGTTTTAGTGGCTAATATGTCCATGGACTGAGGCTGTAGGAATAATCAATGTAGAACACCCTGTCTAATCCTAACATCTGTAAATGCCCATGCAGTGTATGATTCTTCTTGTTTTCTATGGAATTTTCTCTTGATCATTTAACTTTTACTGGTTGAGAAGCATTATTGAGTAATTGTTTACCTTTACATGTTTTGAGTAACCGTGCTCGCAAGGGTGTCTTATTAACTGATGTAAAAGCCAGAGTGTGCACCTTTGCTTTTGATATTCTATATATTAATGGTCAACCTCTTCTAAAGGAGCAACTCAAAGTTCGTAGAAAGGTACTATTTCTTATCATGTTGGATTGCATGAATTTTGTCCGAGGAATTTGTACATGGCATGCAATTGAATGGTTGGTAGCATATTATTGGTCAAGATAACAATAAATACTTTGTAATATGTTTTCAAGAAAGCTTCTACTGGAGTGGGGTTGAGCAAGGATGCCAACCACAAGACCATATATTTTTCATCTGCTACAACATGAACTCAAACCCCAGGTCTTTCGTTTGGAGAGTAGTGCCTTTACCATGCACTCACAGTGGTACTACAAAGACTTCATAACATGCTGTAACACGCAAAGTCATTTGCAAATAGATTTCAATTTCCAACTCCGACCTCCTTATGAGGTATTCAAAGTGGGGGATGAACAATAAAAAATGCTTCAGAGGGTTGGCCATTTCCTCCGTTTTTTTGGTCATGAAATCCATTTCACAACCATTTTGACACCAAGACTTGATTTTGTACAAAAGCTACTTTCATCTTGGCCTGTACTTTGATCATGGCCTGATAGATGGAAATCAAAGAGGATTATAGGAAATTTTCATCACACTTAAAAGATAGTCATTTGGAGCAGGAAAAAAAAAATATAAATCTCCGTTAAAGCCCTTGATTCAAAGGTTGCTTGAAAGAAAACTTCTTTTTGGAAAGATATATCCTATTTGCAGAGAAAGGCGACAATCATGTTCGTCTCATATGTGTCTCCTTTATCTGACAATGTGTTCCTATCTACATAATTACATGTTCGTCTCATATGTGACATCTAATGTTTCTCAAGGTTATTTCTACTTCCTCTTTGTGATTTGAATAATTTGGGGGGTATTTCAAGCAGTCATTTTTCTTGTCTTTACATTTTTTCTGTTTTGACTCTCTACTTCTATTTTCAAGTATTTTTTTTGCATTGAGGCAATGGTGGTATTGTGATAGAAATTCTGCACATTGATTTGCCCTCGTAATTATGCCCTGCAGATTGGATTACCAGTATGCGTCAGTCGTTATGTTTCTGGAATTGTCATGTCTTATATATCCTTATGTAAGCATGCTAAGATCTGCGATTGATCATATGCAGCACCTCTATGATTCTTTTGAGGAGGTACCTGGAGAGTTTCAGTTTGCGGCTACGATAGCATCAAACGATCTTGAAGAAATACAAAAATTTATTGACACTGCGGTTAACTCCAGGTACTCCATTCTATTGATATAACTCCTTTTGCCTTATGATGTCCATAAGTATTAGTTAAAATATGTAGCCGCTAATTTCTATATTATTTTTTTGAGGGTGCTCTTCCTTGTATTATGCAGCATGCAGCTGCATGCTTTCTTATTTTACACCTTCCACTATTTGAGGCAGTGGGCATTTGCCTCTTTTTGTATTGCGAACCCAAGGTTATAAATTTCGACAGAAACATTTTGGTTTCTGATTAGACCAAAATATTTCAGTTTAGAATTCGGTTTCAGACTTTAAAAATATATTATTTATATTTATATATTATATTTCTATTACAACACATGCTTAGCACAAGTGATTACGAATTTGATCCCAGATCAAGCTAACCCAAGATCCAATATTCGCTGTTGCACTTTTTTTACCTTTCATATTTTAAGCAATTTTTTAACAAAAAAAATATTATATATATATATATATTTCTCATTTTTAAAATTTTTTTAAATCTAAAGTAAAAATTTAGTCAAAAAACTTAAAAAATAATTTGATCGAAACTGAAACAAATTGGTTCCAACTAAGATGAATCGAAATGACTAAAATATATCGGTTTTAATAGGTGCCGAAACTAGTGTCAAAATTGATTTCAAAATCAAAATTTCAAATTTTGATGGAACCACCGTCAATATTATTGCTGTTATGTTATCACCAGTGTGCTTGTCTGCTTGCTTAGGAATTTTGTATTTGAGTATAAATTGAGATGATAGCTGCATTGCTTCCTCTTGCTCTCTCTCTCTAGTGAAGAAAGGGAGACAAGTGGCAAGCAAAGATAGAGCATAATTGAAATTTTTGTTTTGTTTTTTTTTTGGCGGTTGGCTTAATTGCACGATATGGATCAGCTGGTCCAGAATGGGCCATTATTGTTTCATGGCCCACTTTTTGAGTCCTGTGCAGTGAAATAATATGCTGAGAGCACTTTCCATCACTCAGAAGTTCTTTCACAAAGGAATTTTGTATTCCAGATACTGCACATCTGAGTGCCGTAAATTGCTTTCCTCCTAATCTTACCTAGTTGCTTCACCATGAAATTCTAGTTGATTTTGCTACTCATAAGAAGCTTCTAAAGTTTGGCAGAAGTTGATGAGCTGCTTCTGATGTGAAGTTAGATAATTCCTATTGAAGGCACATTGTGGTATACTGAAGTATGAACAGTAATGCACCAATCTATTCTTTTTTGAGATTAAGCAATATTCATAATGATATTGGAAGGTCCGAGAGGCCAGTGTACCAGTAGACAGGTAATGAATATGTAATTGATAATAATTGTCTTTAGTCCTACATCGATAAAGTATCGAAATTGAAATTGGGCTAAATATAATGACTGTTGTAGACCCAACAACGAGGCTTTTGCAGGGGAACTGAGAAAAACAAAATCCTGAGATCGGGTGGGCCGTGGGCAGTAGACGTTCAGGACAATATCGTGTTGGGTCGGGAACATCACAAATGTGGACTTATTTCAGTGATTTTTCACTCCGAAAATTTCGTATTGCTTGAGACTTCTCATGTCAGATGCACTACAGGGCTTGTCTATCTAATAAATTCTTCCTTTTAAAAGTTGAAGGATTGATTATCAAAACTCTGGATAAGGATGCTACACACGAGCCTTCAAAGCGATCAAACAACTGGCTGAAGTTGAAGAAATACTACATGGACAGGTGTTAAAATTGTCATGTTTGTTGTTTTGTTCTGTAGTATCATTTTTGACTCTCAAATAGATTTGTTATCTTCACTAGAACGATTGGTTAACTAGGAATGTGGTTTGATTTGTATGATTTAGGAAAATGGCATATTTTACATTGGCACATATCAACCTTTTACATCCCAAATTTAAACTTCAATGTCACTGAAAACATATCTTTGATGATGCAAAAAACCTAGGACATTTAAACTAAATATTAGAAGTCCGTCAGTAGTGTTTTTGCTTAGTTCAATTCTAGGATATCTCAAGTAGTGATGTGGCTTTTACCTCATGATCTTTCTCAAATGTACAAAAGGTTTTGAATTATTTGTACCCAATAGTATTTACTGATCTATCAAGATGATGACCTTTAATTGCTCATTCTTTTAAGCAAACAAATAAATGGTTCATCTGTTACCCTTGCACGATCTCTGAAAGTTACCATATTCAGTTTTGCTATATAGTTTTTATGTATCCGTTTGTTTTAGTTTCATGATGAACAATTTAAGGGTTTTTCATGATGAAAAATTTAAGGGTTTCTGACCCAATTATATTAACACTCCAATCATCTTGTATAGCATTGGTGACTCACTAGATTTGGTTCCTATTGCTGCATTTCATGACCATGGAAAACGTACAGGTATGTGTTTTGTATTCATATTTACTTTTCCTATCTTTAATTATTCTGGTCTTCAATACAAATATTGTGTTGGTACAGTGAGTAATTAGATTAAAATTTTAATTATTTATATTTCTTTAGGGGTTTATGGTTCTTTTCTTCTTGCTTGCTATGATGAACAAAATGAAGAATATCAAAGCATATGTAGTATTGGTAAGTTGAGACTTCCATCCTTCATATTGCTCGATGTATTCACTTTCTTGCGGTGAAGCTCACTCTATTGCATGTAGGCATTGGATTTTCTGAATCACAGCTTGAGGAGTGTTCGAAAAGCCTTCAGAGCAAAGTGATTCCAAAGCCAAAGGTACTGCTTGAACTTTCTTTCCAAAGCCAGTGTTTAAATTTTTTTATCATCCACATTATGTCTATACTGCTCTTTGTTGAATTAGTACTTTTTATACTGCTCTTTGTTGAATTACTACTTTTTTTTCTTCCAGCCATACTATCGACATGGTGACACAATGAATCCTGATGTATGGTTTGAACCATCAGAGGTAACAAAAACTACCAAATATTTAAAGTCACATTTTTAGTTTGCTTTGACTTCATGATATTTTCCTTGTTTTAAATATCTTAATTTTTTTCTCTTGCTTGCAATGCTTGAGTTATTGGCGAGCGAATGTCAAAACATTTTGTTGGAAAACATGGGAGATGCAAAGCATGAACCAAATTATTCAGGAACAGTTGCTTCCCAGTTTATTCATGCTTTAAAATTGGGATTGCTTTGTTTATTCTTCTTTTACTTTATGTGGAATTCATGAGTAAAATGCTTCATTGTGGTGATTTTATGATCCTAAAAATAACTTCTAACAGCTGATTGAAAATTGAAATTCCACTGTTCCTTTCCCTTTTTATTTTATAAGAAGAAGAAGACGACGAAGAAGGAAGACACGTTATTCATGAATTCCGCATGAGGTGAAAAAAGAAAAGAAGTAAGAGTACGATCCTAAAACAACTTCTGACAGTTGCTTGAAGATTGGGATCCCACTGTTCCTCCTTTTTCTTTTGACTTCATGCAGAGTTCATGATCAGATTATTCATGAGATGACAAAAAAAAAGACTTCTTCTTCCTTAGTTGAGCAGTTATCAATCATCTAAGTATCACCAGTTATCGTGATCTTGTGTTTTGCTTTCTTGAGCAACTTAGAATATAATTCTTCCTCTTTTTCCTGAGCAGTTATCAATCATCTGAGTATCACCGGTTATCATGATCCTGTGTTATGCTTTCTCGAGCAACTTATAATATAATTTTGTTGTTATCTTTAAGCTATGCTAGATAATGAGAAAAATATGGCACACCTTGGAGGAACAAACTAGAATAAACTGCTAGCGCAGACTAAAATTCCAAAATTTACTAAGATGAGTAAATTCTGTTTTTTTACTGAGGTTGAATGTGATAACTATATTTGCTATTTGCATTGCAGTTTTGCATTCCTTTTTATCCATTTTCTTCTTCACAACAACACAAGATTGTTACTGAGTTTTGTTATTTTCATTTGCTTCTATGGCAGGTTTGGGAAGTGAAAGCAGCAGACTTAAGCATTAGTTTAGTCCATCGGGCAGCTAGTGGCATAGTGGATCCAAATAAGATCAAATAGCAGCCTATTCTCTCTTCCGTCCTGTACATTTATTTGCCACCATTACTGGAAAATTTTGTTGGAAAACAAGGGAGATGCAAAGCATGAACCAAAAGTACCTCCTTATTCAGGAACAATTGCTTCCCAGTTTATTCATTCTTTAAAATTGGGATTGCTTTGTTTGTTCTTCTTTTACTTTACGTGGAATTCATGAGTAAAATGCTTCCTTGCGGTGATTTTGTGATCCTAAAAACATCTAACAGCCATTGAAAATTGAAATCCCACTGTTCCTTTTCCTTTTTTTTTAGAAGAAGAAGAAGATGACGAAGAGGAACGAAGACACGTTATTCATGAATTCCGCATGAAGTGAAAAAAGAAAAGAAGTACCAGTATGATCCTAAAACTACTTCTGACAGTTGCTTGAAAATTGGGATCCCACTGTTCCTCCTTTTTTTTTTTCACTTCGTGCAGAGTTCATGATCAGATTATTCATGAATTCCACATGAAGTGACAAAAAAAAGACTTCTTCTTCTTCTTCTTCCTGAGTTGAGCAGTTATCAATCATTTAAATATCACCGGTTATCATGATCCTGTGTTATGCTTCAGTTATCAATCATCTAAGTATCATCAGTTATCATAATCCTGTGTTATGCTTTCTTGAGCAACTTAGTATATAATTCTTCTTCTTCTTCCTGAGCAGTTATCAATCATCTAACTATCACCAATTATCATGATCCTGTATTATGCTTTCTTGAGCAACTTAGAATATAATTTTGTTGTTATCTTTAAGCTATGCTAGATAATGAGAAAAATATGGCACAGTTTGAAGGAACAGACTAGAATAGACTGCTAGCGCAGACTAAAATTCCAAAATTTACTAAGATGCGTAAATTCTGTTTTTTTACTGAGGTTGAATGTGATAACTATATTTGCTATTTCCATTTCAGTTTTGCATTCCTTTTTATCCATTTTCTTCTTCACAGCCACACAAGATTATCACTGAGTTTTGTTATTTTCATTTGCTTTTATGGCAGGTTTGGGAGGTGAAAGCAGCAGACTTAAGCATTTGTCCAGTCCATCGGGCAGCTAGTGGCATAGTGGATCCAAACAAGGTCAAATAGCAGCCTATTCTTTCTTCCGCCCTGTACATTTATTTGCCACCATTACAAAATGATATTACTGGAAAATTTATCTGCTGATATACAATATGTGATAAATATTATTTGTTATTTTTGAAAAAGGGTATTTCTCTTTGTTTCCCTCGTCTGCAACAGGTTCGAGATGACAAGAGCCCTGACCAGGCAACAGCTTCTGAGCAGGTACTTGGTGTCATGTGGCCACAACCCTTGTTGTGAGGTTGATAATTCTCGTTGTGTTTATTGGTTTCATATGCTTTGGACAAACTGCTTTAGGTTGCTGAGATGTATTGTGCTTGGAAGATTAATCACACAAACAATCAAGAGGAAGAGGAAGACGATTAAAGGATCCAGGATTTGTGTTGATTTATGGCATGATTCAAATTAGGCATGTGGTATGTTCTGAGGCTTCTGCAGGTTCATGTATCTGTCTTTTAATGCAGGTTATTGCATCTGCTGGTATTTTATGGTAAAATATTGTAGAGAATTGCTAAAACTGGATGCTCACAAATAATTCAAGTTATTACATCTCAGTGGCACTACATGTGATAATTCTTTTGCAGCATTTCAATTCCCATTTCTAAGTGCATTGCACCACCATGAATAGGGGAAACTGGGAAAGCAGGTGTGTATGATATTTAGTTGTATTGCTACTTAAAATATCTGCTTTTCTATTTTGTGCACTGGATGAAGTGGTTTGCTGCCTCCACTGCTACACAGATAAGTTAAGCTTGTTTCATACTATTTATGTTTTTGCCTTTAATTTTCTCTATATTAAGTCTTCATCAGATACTGTCTGAAAACCATCAGCATATGGTTTGTTGTATGTGATAGGTGTCACACCCGTTGTGAATAGTAGGTGCCATCACAACGAGATCATTTAACGGATCTCATGATCTCGGAGGCAATGAAGTGCCTCCAATGTATGTGTGCACGGGCAGCACACATATGAGAATATAACCAACTGTGGTGGTCGGTGCCACTACGAGGAGGATCATGCAAGGGAGTGCATGATCATGAGAGGTGACGGACTGCCTCCAACGTATGTATGCACGGACAGCACGCATACACAACCAACTGTGGTGGTCGGTCCTACTACGAGAAGGATCATGCGAGGGAGTGCGTGATCAGGCGAGGCAACGGACTGCCTCCAACGTATGTGTGCGCAGGCAGCACACATGTGAGGAAACAACCAGCTGTGGTGGTCAGTGCCACTACGAGGAGTATCATGCGAGGGAGCGCATGATCATGCGAGGCGACGGATTGCCTCCAACATATGTGTGCATGGGCAGCACACATAGCAGCAAGTGACGGAGTCACGACATATTCGGATGGAGACCTGAACAGCCCAAACAGTCCTGCAGAGCGAGCAGCTGGACAGGTTGGCTAAAGTGAGCTGCAGGAGCATGTGAACAGCCTGAACACTTGGCATCGCAGGCTGAAGACACGTGGCTGTAGGCTGGAGAACCAGAGCTGCAACTATCAAAGGACACATGGCCAGCAAAGAGGCAATTAAGGGCTCGTGGAACAGGTGGTAGCATCTCAGAGAGTCAACTAATTGCTAGGAGAACATTGTGGAGCATGTTCTCCATGGCCTCCAGCAATTGAATTGCAGGGAGAACAATGTGAAACATATTCTCCATGATCTCCAACAGTTGCTCACAGTCAAATATGTGTACTATAAATAGATTAGGGGGTCTATTGAGCTGGACACACATAGGTAGAGAGACTTGTAGTGTCACTCCGCATTAAGAGTTGTATTTCCTTTTATGTGAGCAATAAAAGGTTGGCAAGGTTGTTGTACTTCTTTTCTCCTCTATACTCTTGTGGGCTTGTGTGAGTTTGGCGGGCTGAGGTGGGCGAACCTTGGCGCCATCACGGGCGAAATTTCAGGGTAGAAGTTTGGCCGGTGTGACAAGTGGTATCAGACCGGTTCAGTGAAAGCCAAGATCAACAAAAGTCATGGTGACGCAAGTGGAGCTTCTGGATCGATTGATTCGCATCGAGGAGATGCTGGGAAATCCTCCAACCGAAGATGCGGGCAGCTTATGGGCGCAGTTGGCTTGGTAAGAGAGGCAAAATGCTGCTCTCAAGGAGGCCCTTGCAAGTGAGGTGAAAAATGTGGAGGAAAGGTATACTGCGATCATGGACTCCATGAGATCAAGTCTAAAGTCCTTGGAGCAGGACTTGATGGTGGTAAAGAGAGCGGTGATAAACTCCATTGTTGAAGGCGGAGCTCCTTCAAAGGTAAGAGTTCCAGAACCCCATTCCTTTAATGGTTGTAGGAATGCAAAGGAGTTGGAGAACTTCTTATGGGATATGGAGCAGTATTTCAAGGCTGCTCACATTCTGGAACGGGAGAAAGTCACCATTACCAGCATGTACTTGAGTGGAGATGCCAAATTATGGTGTCGTACCAGAGCATTGGAGAAGGATTGAGCTGGGAGAACTCAGCTGGAGGATTGGGAGATCCTCAAGAAGGAACTAAAGGAGCAATTCCTTCCGTGCAACACAGGGTGGGTTGCGCGAGAATCCCTGAAGAAGCTGCGGCATTCAGGGACCATAAGGGAGTATGTGAGGGAATTCAGCTCCCTCATGCTCGACATCACCAACATGTCCGAGGAGGACAAGTTGTATAACTTTCTTTCTAGCTTGCTGCCGTGGGCTCAAGTTGAACTCCGACGGCAATGAGTGAGAGATCTTCCTTTAGCCATTGCTTTTGCGGAAGGCTTGGTGGATTTCAAGTTAGCGACAATCACCAAGAAGGCCACGGATGGAAGGAAGATTAGGCGTGCAGAAAAGGATGGCAAGAAGCCCGAGGGCAAGGGCAAGAAGGTTGCGGAACCAAGCCAATCCAAGCTGCAACCCACCAACAGAGAGCAGTGTTGTTTTATATGCAATGGTCCTCATCGGGTAAGGGAATGTCCAATGAGGGAAAAGCTATCTGCTCTAACTCTCAAGGAATCTGAGGAAGAAGGATGTGGTGCGGCGACAACACCGCGCATGAATCTATTGTAACTACTCAACTCAATAACGGCAGAAGGACTGTCACCTTGCAAAGGGTTGATGTATGCATCAGTGTTGTTAAATAGGAGGCATGTTTTGGCTATGTTGGACACAGGGGCGACCAGCAACTTCTTCTCCCATAAATTGGTAAGTGAATTTGGTTTGCAGGTGCAACCAAGTTCATGGAAAGTGAAGGCAGTAAACTCTGGGCCAACTCCGATTCATGGAATGACCAGCGCAACCCTCAAAGTTGGAACTTGGGAGGGAGAGATCAGTGTGACAGTCTCGGCATTTGTTGAGTTTGAGTTTATCTTGGGGATAGACTTCTTCGTCCAAGCTAAGGCTAACTTGGTGCTTCACCTATCAGGTATGCTGATTTCTGCAGAGGAATCACCATGCTTTATACAGGTAGCGTATGGAGGAAAAATGCAGCAGAGGGTATGCAGTCTCCTCAACAACTGAAAACGGGTCTCAAGAGGGGCGAGACCACTTATGTTGCAGTACTGATCGAGATACAACCAGATCAGGTCGTGGAGGTACTTGATGATGCTGCAACTACCTTGGTGGATTACGCGGACGTGATGCCACCAGAACTGCCCAGTGAACTTCCCCCTCGGAGGGCAGTTAATCACAAGATTGAGCGGGAGTCAGGTGCTAAAACTCCTGCTCAGGCCGCTTATCAATTAGCTAATACAGAGCCTTTGGAGCTGAGGAAACCGCTCAACAGACTGTTGGATGCAGGATTGATCCAACCGTCGAAAGCCCCATATGGCGCTCCGGTGTTGTTTCAGTGGAAACAAGGTGGTTCATTTCAGGGGTGCATGGACTATCGAGCACCAAACAATGTGTTCTCTCGGTTTAGAGAATACAATCTCTTCATAGAGGAAGAGAAATGTGAGTTCTATCGGGAGCGACAGAACCAAGTGACGGATGCATTGAGTCGAAGGGAGGTGCAACGCTATGTAGCTGCGCTACAGATAGTGCAATCAACCCTGCGAGAGAGGGTTAAAGAGAAAACCAACACGGACCCGGAATACGTCCAACTCAAGGAAGAGGTACGTGAAGGGGTAATTAAGCGTTATTGGCTTGAAGATAACTTGTTGTATGCTAGAGGCAACAAGTTATATATCCCGAAGGCGGGAGAGCTAAGGTGTGAGCTGCTGTGAGAGACTCACGATCCTCAATGGGCAGGACATCCTGGAGGGCAAAGGATGATGACACCCTTGTCTAGGTCATACTATTGGCCAAAAATGGGGGAAGACGTTGAGATGTACGTCAAGACTTGTCTTGTGTGGCAGCTTGACAAGACGGAGAGGAAGCAAAATTGGTTGGAGCTATTGGACACAGCCTAATTTTGTCACAACATCCATAGGTCGTCGGCCACAGGAATGAGTCCTGCAAAGCTTGTCATGGGATAGCAGCCTCTCACTCCTCTCGAGTTGGCTCAATCGACGGACCAAGGAAAGTGCCTTGCTGCATATTGCTTCGCCAAGGAGAAGGAGGAGCTGATAAAATAAGCTCGGGACAGCTTGCGCAAGGCAACAAAATGCATGAAGAGATATGCGGATGAACGAAGGTGTTCATTAGAGTTCCAGGTTGGGGACATGGTGTTACTGAGCAGCAAGATCGTACATTGTGGGTTGGTACCAAGGTATGACGGCTCCTTTGAGGTGATGAAAAAAGTCGGGCGGGTTGCTTACTAGTTGAAGCTACTCGACCGGCTAAAGGTACACCCAACATTCCATGTAAGCTTTCTCAAACCTTTCAACAGGGACTTGCTTGGAGATAGACAGCAAGTAAGGAGAGCTCCATCAGTAGTTCGAAAGCAATTCGACAAGGAGGTCAAGAAGATCCTTGCATACCAGACTATGGGGAAAAGCAAGAAGAATCATCGGACTGATTTTCTTGTAAAGTGGAGAGGCTGCAACGAGGCCGATGCCATGTGGGAGTGGGACTCTACACTATGGCAGTTTGAAAGACAAATCAAAGAATACATGGATTTTACTCCGATGAGGACGTCAGACTCTCCTAGTGGGGGTGGTTTGTCACACCCGTTGTGAGTGGTAGGTGCCACCACAACGAGATCATTTAACGGACCTCATGATCTCGGAGGCAATGAAGTGCCTACAATGTATGTGTGCACGGGCAGCACACATATGAGAATATAACCAACTGTGGTGGTCGGTGCCACTACGAGGAGGATCATGTAAGGGAGTGCATGATCATGCGAGGCGACGGACTGCCTCCAACGTATGTATGCGTGGACAGCACGCATACACAACCAACTGTGGTGGTCGGTGCTACTACGAGAAGGATCATGCGAGGGAGTGCGTGATCAGGTGAGGCGACGGACTGCCTCCAACATATGTGTGCGCAGGCAGCACACATGTGAGGAAACAATCAGCTGTGGTGGTCGGTGCCACTACGAGGAGTATCATGCGAGGGAGCGCATGATCATGCGAGGCGACGGATTGCCTCCAACATATGTGTGCATGGGCAGCACACATAGCAGCAAGTGACGGAGTCACGACATGTTCGGATGGAGACCCGAACAGCCCAAATAGTCCTGCAGAGCGAGCAGCGGGACAGGTTGGCTAAAGTGAGCTGCAGGAGCATGTGAATAGCTTGAACACTTGGCGTCGCAGGCTGAAGACACGTGGCTGTAGGTTGGAGAACCAGAGCTGCAACTGTCAAAGGACACATGGCCAGCAAAGAGGCAATTAAGGGCTCGTGGGACAGGTGGTAGCATCTCAAAGAGTCAACTAATTACTAGGAGAACATTGTGGAGCATGTTCTCCATGACCTCCAGCAGTTGAATTGCAGGGAGAACAATGTGGAACATATTCTCCATGATCTCCAACAGTTGCTCACAGCCAAATATGTGTACTATAAATAGATTAGGGGGTCTATTAAGCTGGACACACATAGGTAGAGAGACTTGTAGTGTCACTCCGCATTAAGAGTTGTATTTCCTTTTATGTGAGTAATAAAAGGTTGACAAAGTTGTTGTACTTCTTTTCTCCTTTTTACTCTTGTGGGCTTGTGTGAGTTTGGCAGACTAAGGTAGGCGAACCTTGGCGCTATTATGGGCGAAATTTCAGGGTAGAAATTTGGCCGATGTGACAACAAGGACTGTGTAAATTTTGGGGACTATTTTTTAGATGCCTTCCTAGAATGTGTCGGGTACCATCAACAGACATGGTTTTGTGCTGCTTGAACTTGGCTTACATTCTCACTAAAATGGATTCATTGGGGTCTTGCATGATTAGTAGACATCTCTTCATATTCTCTATTCGTTTTCTACGCCAATATGATCTGCCAGGTAGTTGAATAGATTTGTGTTGGCAATTATAGGCTTAATGTCTTGTCTCAATCTGCTGCAGGCTGCTTAGAATGGCTTCTTTCTGGAACGGAAGTCCAGTTTCACAAACGGGCCCAGGCAGCACTGCAGCAGAAGTATGTGCTTCCGACTTATTTGATGACTTGGTTTTAGCCATTCTGTCTCAGCCATAGCATGCACTTACATTAACTCTTATTGTGTTGTATACCTCGCTAAAAGAAAGTATGTGGGTATTAAATCCACTTTGAATGAAAACGGCTGTAACTAGGGATGCTGACGGGCTCGGTGTGGTTCAGTTTGGTAACCTGGAGCCCTGCCTGAATTCTGTCCGAATTATGGGCCAACCCAAACTAGGCACTTATACTACAATCTTTGTGCCAGAATTGGGTGCCAGGTCCAGCATCTCCATATATAATTTACAGGATCTATGTTCAAAAATTTTCAAAAACAAATCTTGAACAATACATTTATGGGTCTGCATTGTGCATGTGGTGGGCAATGATTGGCTAGCCAGAACAAATTGTAGTTGTGCAAAATCCGAAAGGGGTTGAAGGAAAAGCAATTTAAGCCGAATTGGATAAAAGAATTGAGCCCCAAACAAACTAAGAGGTTTGCTTATATATCTCTAAAAACATGTTGCATATATGTCTTTATAAAAAGTACAATTGCTCTTATATCTTTTAAATCTTAAAAAATTACACAAATACCTCTATGATTTGCTTCTATAAAAAAGAATTGTTTTTGTTAAAAAGGCAATTCGATCATTTACACTTATATTTCAAAAATATTGCAATTGAATTTTATCTTATTTTTCTTGAATATATTGTTAATATAGAAGAGTAAAACTGATTTGTTATAATTATGGTAAAATCTTAACCCAAGAAGTATGGCTTAATCCAAATAGTGCTGGATGGAGGCATGGAGTAGGGTTATCTGTACAAACATTTTGAAATGTGAGGAATTTGGGAACAACAATAATTTGTATAAGAGTATATATGCAATTTTAAAAGTTTCTAGGGATAACAAGCAAAAATCCCTTTTCTTTAATTTAAGAAAAATTCATTGATTAGTACGCCATTGACCATTCGTTCGAAAAAAAGAGAAAAATACCGAATGCATGACGCGGCGCTCCAAATAAAGAATGCGGGGAATGCAGAGGCATGACGCGCCTTAATTACTATTAAAATGTTCGCACTTGAGTATTTCTCTTTATTTTTGCTTATCAATTCCCAGGACCTCGATTCCATCTTTCTCATCCACTTCTTCTTATCGCAATGCTTTATTTCTCGCTGAGAGAAGAACATCAGGAGTAATATATAGCAAAAACAATGGCGGATGCCTTGAGAGGAGGGTTGGGAAAGATGCAAGTGATGGGGGAGATGAAGGAGCAAATTAAATGTGCCTGGCGGGGCCGTTGATTGTGGCAAACTTGCTAGAGAAAATAGCGCAGGTCGTTTCTCTCATGTTCGTTGGCCATCTCGGCGAGGTCCCCCTTCTGCAGCTGCCGTGGCCTCTGTCTTCGCTGGTGTCACTGGCTTTAGCTTGCTGGTATATATTTATCCTTTTCTTAGAAAATTGATGTACTTTTTTATATTATCTACTCTTAGAAAATTGATTGAAGTTAATATTTTCATTTCATATATGCTTTACCTTCAACAAAAGTTGGCATTTTGATTTTATTTCGCAAGACCATCCATTTTTAAAGGTTAGCAACAAAACACTTACATTATCCATTATATATATATATATATATATATATATATATGGTTTTATTAGTCTTGTGATTTTATAGGCTGTTTATTAATTTAATTTTTAAAAAAATAAGTATAATTGTGCAATTAGGATCAAATAATTTGCAAATGTAATGAGTGACTTAAAATTAATTATCTGATTGATATTTGTATGACAATGGATGACAACATAAATAAAATCAAATTTTATGTGTGTGTTTATTTGGATGTTCCATGATTGGTCAGAATATTTTACAATATACGTAACATCTGATTTCACTTTGAGATTGTCTACTTGGACGAGGATAAATTTTATAAAGCTGAATCCGATTACAAATATGAATTTTAAATTAATTTATTTGAATTATTTGAGATTTGGATCTTTTTATAAATATTTGACTTTATTTATACTTATAAAATTTTGATTTATAATTATAACGAACTTAGGGTGTTTTTTTGTAAAAAGCCAAACCAACGTCAATTACCATTCACGAAACAGAGAAAAAGCATATCAATAGAATTCATCTTTATTTTCCTTCGTTCTCGAACCATTTAAAGTAATTTTTTTTTATTTGAAATTTTTTCTCTTATTCAATTCTTCCCCACCTAAGAGTAAATTTAAGACGGATTAACTACAAATTATAGATAAAAATTTCTAAATTTTATTTCAGACACTAAAGTATGTAAATTAATTTAATTTAGTTTTAAACTCATTTTTTTACGGATTTTATATCAAAAGGTAAAATTAGAGCTCACAATTAATATCGGAGCAATCTTTTGATGGTTGGTCTGTGAAAAATCGAATTATAATTCATTTTCTGTGGAATTTCTTGAAACTTAATTTGGAAAAATCGAGTTTTTATCTCAGGTTTTGACTGAAAATAGTTTTGAATAGTCTATTGGTATCCATAATTTTATTGGTGGAGAAAAATTTAAGATTGAATTTCAAAATTTTGATTTATAGTGAGTTTTCTTGAATCAGTTGAATTTTCAAAATTTTTTTATAAATTTAAATTTGAAGGGGGCTTTAATGTAAAATTATAATTCAATACAATTCATTTTCAATTGAATTGCCTTTCAAATTTAATCTCAGTATTATACTTATGTTAATCAAGATTATTAATCTTGATTAAATAAGTTAATTATTATTTGAGCTAATGAAAATAAATTTTCATTACTATTTATTCGTGGGTATATTTATAAGTTAAAATAATCAAATATTTTTTCAAAGGATTTTGAGGTTATTTTAATTTATAAATATTATTATTTTGTATTTATTTTCAACTCTAATCAATTTGACCCAAAAGTTGAGTTGGTGTAGAAAAGAAATAAATATAGAATATTTTAAAAATTTATTTGTGATAATAAAAAAAAGAAAAAACAAACTTTTATTATTTATTGTGATTTTTATTGATTTTATTGGTGGGATCTCGTGATTTATATTATTTTTTCAAAGAATGTAGTACAATATTATAATTTAATCACAATTCTGGTTTTGCTGGTGATTTGCGAGATGTTGTGATTTGTGTTAGTCTTCCAAAGGAACTAATATAATATCACAGTGATAATTCCTATTTGAATCAATGGAATCATGGATTGTTTATTATTGAAATATATTTGTGGTGTATTTGAACTATCCATTACAAAATTTACAATATGGAATCTAATAGTTAGCTCTTTAAGATCGAAATCTTTAATGAATCAAATTACTCTACTTGGAGAAGTAAACCGGAGGCTCATTTGGTGTTTTAAGATTTTAATATTACTTTTGACACTACTGAACCGATTATTAGGTCTAGCTAGTTTAAAAGATCCCAGTTTGAAAAATGGCACATACCAGATAAATTCACAAAACTGATAATCAGAAGAATAATCTCTAAAATAATTCGTACCAGTTTATCAGATATTTATTCTGTTAAAGAATTGCTTCAAAGTATTCATGACAAGTTCGTTGGATCCTCTAAATCCGAGAAATTATCTTTGACTCGCAAGCTTCGCAATATAAAATTGACTGAGCATGAGAATGTTCGAGAACATATTTTGATAATATTTTCTAAAGGACATGAGTTGGAATGTATGATTTATTTTGAGTCAAATTATATTGATATTTCTCCTAATGCATGGATTGTAGGCTCAGGATCATCGGTCCATATATAAACTATTATGTAGGTATTTCTGAACCTAAGAAAATTAGATGATCAGAAGAAGTATGCTTTCATGGGAAACAATAAGTTGAGGTCGTCGGTGTTGGGACATACACTTTGGTTTTCTTTTTATTTAGATGAAGTGCATTAGCCATTGTGCGATATCCTTAATAAATTTTGTACATCTAAATGACGTATTTTTGAAAAAAATCTGAAACAAGTAAACCGTCAGTGAAAAAGGTATGAAAATTCTTACTACCGTTATATTTTATCACATGTCTTATTCCACGAACACATTGTCTATATTTATATTCGGTGTTATTCAGCTTAACTAATATAGTATTTTATTTATTTTGATATAAAAATAGTTAATATATGATTAGTATATATCTATTTGTGGTTAAATATGCATGACGGCACCTTACCCTTTACAATCGAGCGCGACCCTAGCTCGGAAAATTTTGCCGCCCAATTAGCAGCAGCCATATTTTTCAGTAGGCTCTATACAATTACTATTTTTTTTTTTCCGAATTTTTTTTAAAGTAATCCTTTATTTTAAATATTTTTTGAATTTATAGGATTTTTATAAATATTTTAAAAACTATATATATAACAATAAGTATGTGGGGCTTATAAAAAATATGGCGGCCTCTAATTGGAACGCCAGAATCCCGACGGTCGTTTTACAGAGATTTCGAAAAATATGGGCCCCTAAAAAACTTTGTGGTCTCCCACTGGGCGTCGAGAATTTTTTTTTGCCCTAACTCGCGCCCACGCGCCCCGCGCGTAAATCTCCCAGACTCCAGGCAGATCTCCGCTCCCCGTCTCTTTCTGTTCCTCCCTTCGCTTATAAATTCCAACAAGCACCATTACATCTCTTTCTCCTTCTCTTTCTGATCCTCCTATTCTGGCTCCACTGGTTTGGTTTACTTGAGAGAAGAGGGTCGGGAGCAGTATCAGAAAAAACCAATGGCGGAAGCCCTCAGAGGAAGGTGGGGGAAGCAGCAAGCGGTGGAGGAGATGAAGAGGCAAACATGGTTGGCAGGCCCCTTGGTTGTGGCAAACTTGCTGGAGAAAATACTGCAAGTCATCTCCCTCATGTTCGTCGGCCATCTCGGCGAGCTCCCGCTTTCCGGCGCCGCCATGGCCACCTCCTTCGCTGCTGTCACTGGCTTCAGCTTGCTGGTATATCTCTCTCTGTTCTCTCTTAGAAAGAGATACACTTTTAGTGCTATTGATTCTTCCACCAAAAAAAAAAAAATAGAAGAAAGATTGAAAGACAGCAAGCGGAAGAGTTATTATCCTAGTGATTTTGATTTTTCCATCTATTTCATTTAATACTTCCGTAAAGCATTAATCTTCACGAGTGAAAGAATCAATACTCAACTCGTAATTAACTAGTAGATCTTAATTGGAATTGAAACGAAAGCGTTCGTGAAGAGATTGAAAGATTGACTTGTCCTATCTCCTCAGTTTAAAAATATATTATTAATCTTTATCTCTCCTAGTTACTGGTTTACAAATATGTTTTCTACCGAAGGTTTGATCGATGAAATTTGATATTAACTCATTCAATTGCTATGTGCGTCTCATCGGTTTTGAGTTTTTGATTCTTTCTGGACTCTTAATATTTGGTAGGAGCTTTGAGCATTTGATGCCATCGAATTGTGTAAAAAAAAATAAACAAATAAAAATAGCATGCTTGAGAACCTGATGAAAACTTAGAGCAATGATTAAGATCCAGGAATACGCAAAATAATAGTAATGCTTTTTTCTTTAAATTAACTTTTAATTTCTGTTTCTTCTGAAATTGGACTATTTCAATATATCATAAATTAATAACTTAGAATTCTAACGTTAAACAGTTAGGAATGGGAAGTGCACTGGATACATTCTGTGGGCAAGCATTTGGAGCAAGGCAATATCACATGCTCGGGATACATCTACAGAGAGCTATGCTGATCATCGCTCTCGTGTGTATTCCTCTTGCTTTCATCTGGGCCTTCACCGGCGATATCCTAATGCTACTGGGGCAGGACAAGGAGATAGCCATGGCAGCTGAATATGCCCGGTGCATGATACCTACACTTTTCGCCTACGGACTTCTCCAATGTCACTATAGGTTCCTCCAAGCACAAAACATCGTCTTTCCGATGATGTTGGGTTACGGAATCACAACCTTAGTCCACGTCTTCATAGTTGGATATTGGTGTTCAAATGTGGGATAGGATACAGAGGAGCCGCCATTGCGAATTCCATATCTTATTGCTTATCTCTTACACTAATGGTAATCTATGTGAGGTTATCGCCTCTATGTAAAGAGACACGGACGAGTTTCTTTACTAATGCTTTGCATGGCCTTATAACCTATGCCAAACTTGCTATTCCATCAGCTCTGATGATTTGGTATGCATCTATTACATCATCTAACCATGTATAATTTTTTTCTTTGTTCTTTGTATAATCTGATTCATTCCATTATTTGATACAGCTTGGAATTTTGGTCGTTCCAGGCAGTTCTTCTTCTTTCTGGTCTTCTCCCAAGGCCGAAGCTAGAAACATCAGTGCTATCGATCAGGTTAACTTGATGTCCTCATAGTTCAGTTTATGTTGTTTCTTCTACTATTTTTTTACTATGTTGTGATTTTCTATGCAATCATTCATCGACAATATCATTCCATTATCTCAGTTTGAACTCATCTGCTATTGCATTCATGATTCCTTTTGCCATTGGTGCTTCTGTGAGGTCAGTCCAAGTAAAATCATACTTCTTTATGCTTTTCACATCAAAAATCAATTTCAGAACGATCTTTAGTTGCGGCTTTTGTTTTGTAGTACGCGTGTTTCCAATGAATTAGGTGCTGGAAATTGGCAAACTGCTCGTTTGGCAATATGTGTCGGAGAAGGCATGGCCATTGCACAAGCTGTGGTTGTTGATTGCGCTTTGATATTCGGTAGTCACATATGGGGTAGATTGTATGGCAATGAGAAGACAGTTCTGAATCACGTAGCCAGCATGATGTTTCTGCTTGCAGCTTCCAATTTAATCGACTCAACACAAGCTGTGCTCTCAGGTATCTGTCGTCCATAACTTGTAACAGCTGTTTGATTTACATTTTTTTTTCGTTCTACGGATAACTATTTGATTTCGTTTAGGAGCTTGTAGAGGATGTGGGCGACAGAAGTTGGGTGCCTTGGTCAATTTGGGAGCTTATTATCTTGTTGGAATCCCTTGTGCTGCTCTCTTTGCTTTCGTGTTGCATCTTCGAGGAAAGGTATGTAGAATTTCTTGTGTGACTCTTTGGACACTTCTCACAAAATTTATTTTTGTTCTGACAATCTTGCCATGAAGCAGGGTCTTTGGCTTGGACTTATATGTGGGCTCTCTGCACAAGTGTTGCTGCTTTCAGTCATCATTTTATGCACTGACTGGGAAAAAGAAGTAAGAACTGAAGAATTTGCCACATATTATTATCGTGCTTCCAAGTTTACATGATCGATCAAACCAATTATTTATGCTTTTCAGGTGAAGAAGGCCAAGAAATCGATGCCATTGGAAAAAAGGAACGACATTGAATGTACTAATGTTTCCTGATGCTAAGGAGACATTCTTTAGCATCTGAACACAATCTATGGTTTTGAAGCCAGTAATCAAGCATTGGATGCACGAGTTCCAAGTGCTAAGAAATACTCAAAACAAATGCATACATTCAGGCTTGGATTTGTCACTTGTAACTGCACCTCTCTCTCTCTCTCTCTCTCTCTCTCTCTCTCTCTCTCATAATTAGCCTTAATTATTTATAACCCCCGTAATTTTCGGAATTACCCACACCCTCTCTTTTCTCAAAATATTTACCTACACCCCCTCGATTGTTATTTAATCAAATTTTTTCCAAAAAATTTCGATTTTACCCTCGGTTATTTTTACAATTAAACCCTAAAAAACTTATTTTTTTAATTATTTAACACCCCGAAATTTTCTTTTTTGTAAATAACACTCCGAAATTATTCCGATTTACCATAAATCGGAATAATTTCGGAGTGTTATTTTAAAAAAAGGAAATTTCGGGGTGTTAAATAATATAAAAATAAGTTTTTTGGGGTTTAATTGTAAAAATAACCGAGGGTAAAATCGAAATTTTTTGAAAAAAATTTGATTAAATAACAATCGGGGGGGTGTAGGTAAATATTTTGAGAAAAGAGGGGGTGTGGGTAATTCGGAAAATTACGGAGGGTTGTAGATAATTAAGGCTAATTACAGGAGGCTATAAGTAATTATCCTAATAATTAAATACAAGTGTTGTTTCCTACGTGTGTGTGTGTGTGTGTGTGTGTGTGTGTGTGTGTTGTGTGTGGTTTGTATAATTTAAATGGTGATAATGAAATCTATTGTCCGATAAAAGAGAGGTCAAGTACAAGTGAACAAATCCAAGCTGAATGTATGCATTTTGTTTTGAGTATTTCTTGGCCCTTGAGTCTCGTGCATCCACTGCTTATTGATTACTGGTTCCAAACGCATAAGATTGTGTTTCAGATGCTAAAGAAATGTCTCCCTTAGCACAGAACATTAGTAACATGCAATGTCGTTTCCTTTTTTCCAAGGCAGGATTTCTTGGCCGTCTTCACTGAAAAGCAAGAAATGGAAGGGTTTGATCAATCAGGGTAAACTTGGAAGCACGATAATAAATATGTGGCAATTCTTCAATTCTTAACGTTTCTGTTTCCTCAGTGCAAAAAAGGATGAGTGAAAGCAGCGAACACGTGTGCAAGGACCTCGGACTCTCGGAAAAGGGTTCACCACCTATCGACCAGAAGTCTGCATCCCAATCTCCGGCCCTCGCGGCAGTAGCAGCCCCCGCGCACTGCCCACCCGCCGTCGCGTCGGCAATAATTGCGAGGAGACTTTTTCCTGTAAATCGAAATAATTTCGGAGTGTTATTTGCAAAAAATGGAATTTTGGGGTGTTAAATAATACAAAATAAGTTTTTAGGGGTTTAATTGTAAAAATAAATGAGGGTAAAATCGAAATTTTTTGAAAAAAATTTGATTAAATAATAATCAGGGGGATGTAGGTAAATATTTTGAGAAAAGGGGGGTGTGGGTAATTCTGAAAATTACGGGGATTGTAGATAATTAAGACTAATTACAAGGGGTTATAGGTAATTATCCCTTAATTATTTAAAGATCATTTATATGATATGTCTTTTCTGGAGATATTTCTGTATAATCCCATGATAGTTCCACAATTGCAAATAAACCTTGAAATTTAACCTTTGGGATCAGTTTTGAATTTGTTTAATTGAGACTAAATGTTCACGTTCACGTTTTATCTTGCATAACTTCAAGTTATGGCTTCCTTATCCACCCCCAAGTGCCTACTTGACCGAGGAGATAAGTCTGCAATTTCAAAAGATTTTAGGGATTAATATGAATTTGCTGAAGTTGCTAATGAAGTTGCTAATGTAGAACATCAAAAAACACAGATATGCCGAGGAGGAAGAGTTTGTCGAAATGTTGCTAGTTGGGTTTTGTATTATTTCTAAATATACGCATGTATGCATCACCCTAAGTCTTTTAATATGTGAAAGACATTTTTACAATGAAGAACTATGCTTGCACTCAAGTAATACACACTTGGTTAATGCATAGGGCACTCAATGCTATGAGCAGATGAAACTCAGCTATCTCAGAAGATAAACTCATCTACTTCTCGTGTGGTGTAAGGAGATAAATTTGAAGCATATGAGGAATCACTTCATTGTTTAATCTTGTATCCTTGCTTTGGCTGTTTTGGTGTCCAACGACATACCAACGCGAAGATAATTGTCAAGACTTGAGGATTGATCAAGTGATTTTATTTTACAATTAAGTTGTATTGAAATTTGAATTTAAATATATTTGTCCACAATAATTATGACATTTCTATGTCGTTTATGATCATTCATTGGATGTAATAAGAAGTTTCATGAGTAACTAATATACTAGTTATAATTTAGTTATGTTTAATTACTTGCAGTTATATTGTGTATGTATTATGCATACCTCTTTAGTATTTATTATAATTAAGTTATGAGCATAGAGGTGAAAGTGAAATTCAACATTAATGAGTTTAAGTCTTTATTTGTGGATTGTTGGATGTTGATAGGCATAGATAAGCAAAAGGATAATGTGTTGAAGTTGCTATAATAGAATGGGGGGAAACAAAGATATGTTGAGGAAGAAGAGTTTGTCGAAATGTTGCTAATTGGGTTTTGTAATATTTCTAAATACATGTATGTATGCATCATCCTAAGTCTTTCAATATGTGAAAGACATTTTTGTAATGAAGAACTATGCTAGTACTCAAGCAATACACACTTGGTTGATGTATAGGGTACCTAATGCTCTGAGTAGATGAAACTCGACTATCTCAGAAAATGAACCCCTGTACTTCTTATGTGGTTTGAGGAGATGAATTTGAAGCATATGAGGAATAACTTCAATGTTTAATCATATATCTTTACTTATGGGTGTTGTGGTGTTCAGCTGTTATAATGTCAAGTGTGATTAATTAGTCTCACATCGGATATTGGATAGATAAAGTCCAATAGATATAGTGAAAAAGACCTATATCCCATGAGCTTGAGCTTTTGGGATGGTTTGGTATCCAGCTCACTATATGGATCTGGTTTGACACTCTTGTGGCTTCCTAACAAGTGGTATCAAAGCTTCAGGTTTGAAGGTGCAAACTCTTAAGACCAAAATTACCATGATAATGCGACTGAATTGAGTCACATGTTAGTCTCATGGCAAAGATCAGCGAAAGGGCGCGGGCGCTGGTCCAAGGGCTCGGGCACTGGCGTGAGGCCGGAGAGAGGGCGCATGTGTGGGCGCCAGAGACTGGTGCGAGAGCGCAAGCGCAAGGCTGGCAAGGGCGCGGGCATCAAAGGCCGATGCGAGGACATGAGTCACACGGTGGAAGTGGTCGAGTAAAAAAGTTCTTGATTAAGTGTGTTAAATTGATGTAGTCAAATCACACCTGAAGGGGGAGATTGTTATAATATCAGGTATGATTAATTAGTCCCACATCAGATATTGGATAAATAGAGTCCAATAGATATAGTGAAAAAGACTCATATCCCGTGAGCTTGAGCTTTTGGGATAGTTTGGTGTCCGACTCACTATATGAATTTGGTTTGACACTCTTGTGGCTCCCCAACACTCAGCAACATGTCAACGTGGAGATAGTTGTCAAAACTTGATGATTGATTATGTAGTTTTGGTTTACAATTAAGTTATATTGAAATTTAAACTTGAATATGTTTGTCCATAATAATTGTGACATTGTTATATCCTTTATGTTCATTCATGGATGTAATAAGAAGTTTCATAAGTAATTGACCACACTAGCTATAATTTAGTTATATTTAATTATTTACAGCTATATTATGTATGTATTATGCATTATACCTCTTTAGTATTATTATAATTAAGTTATGCGCATAGAGTTTAAAGTGAAATTCAACATTAACAAGTTTTAGAAAACTTTGTTTGTGGATCGTTGGATGTTGACAGACATAGATAAGCAAAAGGATAATGTACTAAAATTGCTAGTGTAGAATATGGGAAAACATAGATATGTTGAGGAGGAAGTGTTTGTCGAAATGTTGCTAGTTGGATTTTGTAATATTTCTAAAAACATGTATGTATGCATCATCTTGGGTCTTTAAGTATGTAAAAGACATTTTTGGAATGAAGAACTATGCTTGTGCTCAAGCAATACATACTTGGTTGATGTATAGGCTACCTAATGTTGCGAGTAGATAAAACATAGCTATCTCAAAAGATGAACCCATATACTTCTCATGTGATTTAAGAAGATGAATTTGAAGAATATGAGGAGTCACTTCAATGTTTAATCCTATATCCTTGCTTATGGGTGTTGTGCCAACGTGGAGATAATTGTCAATACTTGAGGATTGATCAAGTATTTTTATTTTACAATTAAGTTGTATTGAAATTTAAATTTGAATATATTTGCCCATAGTAATTTTGACATTGCTATCTCATTTATGATCATTTATTGGATGTAATAAGAAGTTTCATGAGTAACTGATATACTAACTATAATTTAGTTATGTTTAATTACTTGCAGTTATATTGTGTATGTATTATGCATTATATCTCTTTAGTATTTATTACAATTAAGTTATGAGCATAGAGTTGAAAGTGAAATTCAAAGTTAATGAGTTTTAGAAGGCTTCATTTGTGGATTATTGGATGTTGATAGTCATAGATAAGTAAAAGGATAATGTACCGAAGTTGTTAATAGTAGAATGCAAGGATACACAGATTTGCTGAGGAAGAAGAGCTTGTCAAAATGTTGTTAGTTGGGTTTTGTAATATTTCTAAATACATGCATGTATTCATCATCTTGGATTGTTCCATATGCAAAAAATATTTTAATAATGAAAAACTAGGCTTGCACCTAAGCAGTACATACTTGGCTGATGGATATAGTACCCAATGTTGCAAGTAGATGAAACTCGACTACCTTAGAAGATGAACTGATTTACTTCTAATGTGTTTTGAGGAGATGAATTTGAAGCTTATGAAAAATCACTTTAATATTTAATCTTATATCCTTGCTTATGAGTGTTGTGGTGACCAGCGACATGCCAATATGAAGATAATTGTAAAGATTTAGACGATTGATCATGTATTTTTATTTTACAATTAAGTTGTATTAAAATTTAAATTTGAATATGTTTGTCAACAATAATTATAACATTGCTATCTCCTTTATGATTATTCATTAGACGTAATAAGAAGTTTCATGAGGAAATGACCACACTAGCTATAATTTAGTTATAATTAAGTGTTTGCAATTATATTATGTATGTATTATATATTATACCTCTTAGTATTTATTATAATTAAGTTATGAGCGCATAGTTGAAAGTAAAATTCAATGTTAACGAGTTTCAAAAGACTTCATTTATGAATTGTTGGATGTTGATAGGCATAAATAAGCAAAAGGATAATGTGCTGAAGTTGTTAGAGTAGAATGTGGGAAAACACAAATATGCTAAGGAGGAATATTTTATCAAAATGTTGTTGGTTATACATGCATGTATGCATCATCCTAGGTCTTTCAATATATGAAAGATATTTTTGTAATGGAAAACTACGCTTGTACTCAAGTAATACACACTTAGTTGATAGATAGGGTACACAATGCTACGAGTAGATAAAACTTGGCTACCTCATAAGATGAATGCATTTACTTATTGTGTGGTTTAAGGAGATGAATTTGAAGCATATGAGGAATCACTTCAATGTTTAATTCTATATCCTTGCTTATGGGTGTTGTGGTGCTCAGTGTCATGCCAACGTGAATATAATTGTCAAAACTTGAGGATTGATCAGGTATTTTTGGTTTACAATTAAGTTGTACTAAAATTTAAACTTGAATATGTTTGTCCACAATAATTATGACATTGCTATCTCATTTATGATCATTCACTAAATGTAATAAGAAGTTTCATGAGCAACCGACATATTAGCTATAATTTTATTATGTTTAATTACTTGCAGTTATATTATATATGTATTATGTATTATACCTCCTTAGTAGTTATTATAATTAAGTTATGGGCATATTGTGTTGAAAATATTTAATATATATCATATATTGTTAGAATGAGTTATAATTGTTTATGTTGCTTTCATAGTATTCAAAATGGCAATGGAGTATTGATCAACATGCTATGCTATTTTCATGTATGAATAATTTAGAAATGTGCTTATTTCATCCAAGTGTATGAGTTTAAACTCAAGAATGAGGACAAAATAAATATTGGGGCCACTTCTTCAAGAGCAACTCCCGACCCATCCAAAGATCTTAAACTTGAAATAGGGGTGGAATCGGTTGGGGCATTGATGGCAGATATCTCCGAGAGATACATGTGACTTCATATTATTGTTGTTGGTGTTGATCCAGGAATCTCGGGAGGCACGTAGACAACCTTAAAGGGTGTGAGACATGATTTGTAAAAGATCGAGTATAAGTTTAAAAAGAAGAGAAAAACATGTTGGATATATTCTGAGGAGAATAATTCTCGATTGAACAAGATAGAAGATTGAGTACGATGGAGTACAAGTTAGCCAATTTTTTTGGGGAGCCAACCACTACTCATTCACCTAAATCATTTGATCCACAACAAATTGAAGAACCCTCAAAACATGATAATATGGACCTGGGGATTATTGAGCCATCAATAGCCATAGAGTAGAGTATATGTTTATTTGAGTTGTACAATTGATTTCAATAACATCATTTTCACTATACATTATGAACTTTTGTGATGTTGCATAGAACCTATGCATATCATTGGAGATTAAAAACAATCCATTCTCACTTCTCATGAATTATTGGAGAAAGATAAGTATGCAAATGATATATTTTGATTGATCATAATATTAGAGATATGATTATACTTGTGTACTTCTAGATATATTATCGTATTGTCTTCATGTTGATAATTAATTGTATGATTTTTCTATCAATATTTGAACTCCAAATATCCTTGCACAAGTTTACTAGCTGGTGATGATGAAGGTGAGGGCAAGCATCCACAAAAGTTGTTAGTTATTTTGTTCAATTTGTATGTTGGGCCAACCAAAAGGAAGGATGCCTCAACTAAGGAAAGAGAAGTAGAGGGGAAAGAACAAGATTGATAGACAGAGTTATTGAGAATATATTGATAAAGAAAGGAGATGAAAGGGAGAGTTCAATTAAGAGGACCCTCTCATAATAAGGTGATGCCCAACTAAGAGATGAGGATACTCAAGAAGTTATTGAAGGAGTTGATGAACAACTAATGAAGGATGACTGTGGAAAAAGTCTTACGAATGATCTACCAAAGAGTCTCCCAAAAGAAACTGACAAGAGCCTTGCCGAGATCGCATTCAAACAAGTACATAAAATTATTTATAATATAAAAGTATCAAATGATGAGTTTCATGAAATGACCACTACATATGAGCTAGACTTGTTGGTTGATAATGGTTAGAAACAGTCCAACTCTTTCTTAGTGGTGAGCAATGAGTAAGTTTGTATATTGTTATATAATTTTGATTAATTCTTGCAAATATGTATTATTACTTGGTTTTGATATTATATCTAGTAAGTGATTATTTTACCTTGCCTCTATTCAAGTTAGTATAGTTATGTGTATCTTAAGGTGTTTTTATTCCTTTTAGTGTAGAATTGATCATTCTAATTGGTAACTAATCATTCTGATTGTTCTATATTGATCAAGAGATCTTATCTCTTGCAACTAATCTTGCAACAAACATGTATGAGCATCCTTTATTTTGTTTTTGATGAGGAATCTACAACGATTTCTATTTGGTAAATTCATTGCAAATGACATCGTTGATTGTTATGTTTCCATGTAATAGGAATATATGAAGTTGCTCTCAATGCTTAAGTACTCGTTGCTTTTGTGCACCTAGAACTACTTATCACTATTACCTCTAGACTTGTTAGCTTGGAGAGGAACCTGTAACAATACTTCGACATAGACTTCCCCATAAGCACTAAAGCTCTATTTTTACTATTGTTTGGTAAACGACAGGAAATATGATGTAATCTTGAGAAAAATGATCTGAGTTCTTGAGTTCAAATATATCATATTTTAAACTTATTTTTTTGAAATTATTTGTGTCTGTACATATTGTTACAAAGAACTCTTTTCAAAAAGCATCTCTTGTCTCATACGAAACCAATATGTACACTTCAACTCATCTATTTTTTAATCAGTTATTTTCTTAAGATATGTTCTTTTTTATCATTATGTGTATCATATCATTATTTTAGACTTGTTATGTATAAAGCTAAGCTAAAACAAATTATAGGACTATCAACAATGACCCGTTCTGACTACATTGCATAAATTGATTTTTGTTAGGCCAAGTTGTTGAGATTAGCCCCATCAATGTCCTAATATTTTGCTATAAATTTATAGCTAATATCATCATAAATAATCTTCTTTCCAATGACATCACATCAATGAGAAAAATTAAGCTACTCATTAACATCCTTCAATATTATGTTAGACTTTTAAGTTATATTTTAATGTATTGTAATGTGAACATGAAAAATTGATCTTTGTTATTAAACTAACTACTATCGTAAGTACCTTTGATGTATTTAGGATGATTTTATTGTTATAGGACGGGCAGAATGGAATTTATGTGGGGTGAGGATGCAGAGGTTTTCGGACCAGAGAGATGGCTCAGCGAAGATGGAGTTTTCGAACCTGAAAGCCAAATTATTTCACAGCGTTTCAGGTAGATTGGACGAAATCTCAATGGAAAAAGAATCACAAACTATAATTCAATAGCACATTTACTCATTTTTATGGTGGTGGGCGGTACACGGAGGTCCTCGAATATGTTTAGGCAAGGAGTTCGCCTACAGGCAGATGAAAATTTTTGCAGCTATCCTTCTGTTCTACTTCAAATTCAAGCTGTTGAATGAGATGAAGCTCAGTTAATTATGGAGCCATGTTCCACGAGGCCTTGTCCTCTCTGCTGTTAATAGACAGGCTGTTTGTCCGCGCGCGCTTCTCATAAAATTGTTGAAATAATATTGTAGCACAAAGATGATGTATACTTGTGACGATTAGATAGATTGAAGCTGCATATCATCCTTCTGTAATCAGGAATTTCATTTTTAAAATTCTTGCTGGAGTGAGACTAAGCAAAAGGCAAATTCTTAAAATCGACTCACATGTATATAATAAATATCTAATTTAGAGTCCAGAGGGTGATTAGTGGGTTCAGATTCACGGCAGCATTGCTGTTTTAGCAACCAAATTTGTCTGCATAAAATTTCTCCAAATTTTTATTTTTTTCAGATATATCTCTTATTTCATTTCATAAAAATGAGAATAATTACATGAGAAATTTTTTGGTGAGGGAGAGAGCGCGCTAAAGGATAATGAATACACACGCTATGCAAATAAAACCAAAATGTTGTTTCTTTCGATTATCCCCACAAAATTAATTAACTTAATTCAGCAAAAAATCGAAACAATTCAAAGAAATTAACATGTCAAAGCTGAAACTATTTACAGATTAAAACCTATTAACATGTCAATCAAGAAATTAGTGACTAATCGAGCACGAAAACCCCATTTGCATCTCAGCACGGGGGCTGTGAGTCCGATGCCTCAACCCCCTCGGCGACCTCACCCGGAACACGTGCTCCTCGCCTGTGCACTCGTCCACCCTCACCACCCACTGGCTCCGCCTAGCCGCCGGCGGCACCCGGCTCACCCTCAACCCATCCCCAATCGGCAACAAGTCCGCCTTCAGCCCGCCGGAGCTTGGCCACGACCCCTTGTGCAATGCATTGTACCCGACCACCACCCCGCCGCACGCCTCCATCGCGCTGGCCTGCGCAGCCAGGAAAACTCCCTCATGGCCGGCGAGGTCTCCGTCCACCAACACGAAGTCGGCGCCGCGGTACTCTCTCAACAAGAGCTCCCGGGCGTCGCCGATGACTAGCTCCGCGTGGTTGGCCTCCGTCCCGAGAGACAGCACAGAGGAGCGGAGCTCGTTGGTGCCGGGGACGATGCAGACGACCCGGCCGCCGGTCTGTTGGGCAGCGGCCAGGAGGGCGAGCGTGGTGGGACCGGCGGCACCGGCGGTGGCTTCCACCATAAAGTGTGCGTTGTTTCCGGCCGCCATTGCGGAGATGAACTCGGCCACATCGGGCTCCATGGCGTTCTTTCCCTGAGAAGAAAAGGCTTAATCAGAAACAAAGCAGGAGAAGTGAAATGGAGTTTGTGTTTGATGTGGTTCTTCTGCTTACTGATTTCAGAGTTCTGAGGAAAGCTTTGGTGGCGTTCTCGGCAGACCAAGCCATTTCTTTCTTGCTTTTTTTTCCTTACTTTTTATCGCGCTTTGATTTCTCTGGTACTCTCTGGCTCTTGTTCTTCTTCCTCTGATGACGATGGCTCAAGGTTGGGATCTTTATAAGGAAATTTATGTGAATAATATATTTATTTGTCCGTACAGGCAAGTTGGCTTGTGTCTGTGAACAGACTCCTGTATTTGCAGTCGCTGCTGTTGCTTTGATCTACTCTTATTCTTTTCCCTGTTAATATTTTACACATTGGAACGTTACATGCATACTGCATCTCTCTAATATGATTGAAACAAAATAGCTTGCTTTTGGATAAATTTGCAATATTAGGCATTAAATGCTCTTATAGGCATGTCTCTTAACAACGATTATTTGTATGCCAAAGGTGGAGAGACGATCGAGAAAAAGAAGGGCACTTGTGATAAGGGCGTTTAATTTCGGATAGTTAACGACATACTTTAGTGGGATTAAAGTCGAAACAACTGCCGAAAGACTACTCCCAAACTTGGAATCCTTTTAAAGGAGGATTGGAGAGGTCGAGCTGACTTGGTTTGGCCTGATCAATCCGAAGGTCCAAGGTGAATGTCTTGCTTGATGAGATTGTTTTTCGAGGGACATCTTGTTTCTTTTCATCGTTGTTAGTCATGCCTCTTCATTGTAGATATATGCTTGCAAAATGATGATTTGCTTTGCTAGGGTTTTCTTCATATCGAGAATCAGATCTGTTGGCTCTTGGAAATCACGTGAAAGCCACCTATACATGCTCTGGAAGAGAGAAATGTCAAAGCTTTTCTTTTTCTTTCTTTTTTCTTTTCGCATATGGTGGTGAGCTTCCTCGATGATCCCCAACCTAGTTTTGATAACAAAAGATGCTGTTTGGATTAGTTAAGCACCTGTTTGCTTGTATTACATAATAAGTAATCCCATCCTGACAAAATATTAGTCCTTAATCAGCTGTGATGTTTCCTTGAGCCGACCAGAGCCGACCGGCCAAATATGAAATTGAATTTGTTGAGATCTCCAAGAAGTTGCTGCATCTCCGTATGACAATCCGGCAAGCCTTCATGTTCCGATATCTATATCTCAGAATCACAATTCTACCTTGCCACCGAGCCTTCCATATGTATAGAGGAAGAAACTAGCCAGCCAGTATATTAGATTGCGAAGGAGGAACAAAGCTCGGAGGTGTCAATGACGTTGAGACTGGGTTTGCCACTAATTTTGTGCATTTGGCGCTACAAGATTGCCCTTGTTAGTTTGTTAAGCAACTTCGTGTATGTTGGTGATTCAGTAGAGGGTTTAACTAACAAAAAAATAAATAAAATAAAAAATAAACAGTCTCCGAACAGCCTCTTCAGGTTCAAGGAACTCTTTTTTGGCTTGAAATTTGAGTTACGATTTGAATTTGCCTTCCAGTTCCTCCAGCAAACCATGTTCTACTGTTGAGTCTGTTCTTTGTGCATTGTCATTTATTGTAGATTGAGTCCAGTTTTTTACTGTTTTTTCGTCATTTTTTGTAGTCAAGTAGTTCTTGGTGTCTCCTATATCAATAGCCAAAGGAATTTCCAAGAAAGCGTACATCTTTGGTACTCTAAAATGTCCTTCCCTTGTAGAGGGGACAAAGCTTTGGGCATCTTGTTGCTAAACCTCATTTAAGTCAATGAATACTACTAGATCTAACTCTTATCTCCATTCATTAATTAACATACTCCTCGACTGAATCATACATGTGATGATGCGGGTACGTAGTTAATTGCAGAGACAAAGGTGGATTAACAAGAGTTAACCCCTTCCATTCCAATTTTTGAGAGTTCAATTGCGATTAGCGCATCACCCTAGATGTCATATACCTCACACTTTACTTATTTGTTACTCACCCAACATTCTTTGAAATTCTGCTATCAGATTTAATGACATCCTAATACAACCATGCCGGATTGAGAAAATATATCTTTTTTTTCGTGGAAGGGAAAATAAATCTAGTTAAAATCTCATTTTCCTCGATGATCACGTAACTTCAATCACTGAACAATCCTCGCAATTCAAACAGGCCCTTAAATATCAAATAACTAAAAGTGAGCCTGAACTAAAAAAATTCAGCTGCAGATCGATTCATTTTGTTTCTCATAATCTCACACCGACCCATTGTTGAATCAGAAACGAACAGACAGATAATTTATCCGCAGACTTCAGCATTCCAAGCGGCCTGGAGGGGTGGGGGGGTGTGGGGGTGTGGGGTGGTGGTGGTGGTGCGACCGGCTGCAGATCATCTTTCCTGTCCGCAATTGACTCCATTTTTCTCGTAATCTATATCATTGAGCACACGTTCACCCATTCATGTATCTGGTATCGATTCCATGTTGATCGGTCTCGTGGCAAGGTATGGGCACTGTCAGATTCCATTGAACGCTGTTGCAAGCAGTCGAGTGACAGACTCCAAATCCATGGATGGGAACAATGGGTGGAAGTGGAAGAAGTAGCCACGATGGGGCAGGCGCGAGTGGCAAGTGCAACACGACGAGGGATAAGGATGGGCCTCGTGATTTTCCCCCCACGGATGTTCCATGCCTGCTACGCATGAACATTTATTCTGGACGTGGAACGTTGAATAGGTAGTAGGTTCCCGACGGTTCATGCACTGAACTCAAGGATGGTTCTGCTTTTTCCCTGTTGGATTGGATCTTGTCGTTCATGTTCTGATTCTCACTCTATTGCAGTGAAAACATCCATAATAGAGAGGGATAGAAAGAAGAAGGAAAGAGATAAGGTAGGCCCCTGGCGAATCCGAATGGTCCCCAACGAGGCATCAGTCCGCTTGAATAGGATTTGGCCAAGTTTAATTTACGGGACCTTTATAACAAGGTAATGAAATTACTAGGCGTGCAATTGAGCCAAGCTGAGCTGAGCCATCCGCGGCTCGAACTCGGCTCGACTCCATAAAAGGTCGCTCGAGCTCGAGCTCGGCTCGGTCCGAGATTGCAAGCTCCAAGTGCCCCCGGAGCAGCCGCTCGATTAAAATCCTCAAAAAAAGAGCAGGTCTTGACTATCCCGGGAGACCTTTCGGCGGCGAGGGTCCGAACCCAGGAGGCGGTGAGGCGGCGGCAGACGGAATCGACAGAGTCGCATGAGGGGGATTGGAGCACCGTAGGATTCACACACAGGTTCTTGCGAGAGAAGAGGCCGAGAGCGAGGATACAGGTGTCAAAAGGGAGGTGGGAAAAAAAGGCGACGGAGCTCGGCAAGGGTCTTCTCCATCTCGTGAATGATGCGGGTGCAATAGAGGAGCTTGAGCAGGGAGGATGGGTAGGCGAGAGAGTAGCTGGTGATGAGGAAGAGAAGGGCGGCGATCTTGCCGGTGCCGGTAGGCATCTCGAGGAGGCAGTGGCCGCCGGCATTGAGGGGCCGCTTGAGAACAAGGCGCGGACCTGTGGTCATCATCGCTGGAGAACATCGGGGCGGTCACTGTAGCCGTCGACGGACTGTATTGTATTAAATATCAATGTCCACCGTATTACATGACGTAGGAAAAAAAAAAAAATAACACATAAGATATTTATGTGATTTGATCTACGACCTATATTACTTATGAAGGTGATTCAGAAGATATTATATTGATGAGGAAAAAAGATGAGGTTATAATGATAGAGACGAAACTCCAATATCACCAACTCTCACAAGAGATTAAGTAATTTAGCCGTCACAAGATGTTTAAAAGTTTAGATCTATGTCCCTCTATTTTACTCTATAAAACCCTTAGATGAATAGGATATATATAAATATGGTCTAATTGAGTTTGAGTCAAAATATAAGACTAGCTCAAATAAAATTTCTACTGATCCAAGTTTTCTAGTAGAAGATAAATACAGATAAGAATTAGGTCTACTAAGTTACTTTCTAATATAAATTCTAATTTAATTAATACTTTCTGAAAAATCCAGATTCGAGATACAACTAAATCAACAATCTCCACCTTGGCTTGAATTCTCTTCTTCTTTGAATTTAAATCATCAACCGATATCTTCTCCTTGCCTCTTAATCAACTACCTCAAACATTGATCAAGTCTAAATAAAACTTGAATTTGTTAATCCGAATTACCTTCGTCAACATATCTGCAGAATTTCTTGAAGTACAAATCATTTGTAAAGAAATCTCATCGTCTTTAATAATATCCCGAATAAAGTAAAATCGGACATTTATATACTTTGATCTGGCGTGATACATTTGGTTTTTCGTAAGGTGTATGACGCTTTGATTGTAGTAAAAATTAAGAAGAATATATTGAGAAAAACCAGCTTCACTTATCAATCCTTTTGGTCATAAAGTTTTTTTACCGCTTCTGTAGGTTTCATATACTTGGACTCTATGAGGGATCGTCGTCGATTAAATTCTCCAGTATAGTCTGAATCGACATAGCTAACAATTTTGTCCTCTTGAACTTCTGGTAATTTCACAAAGTTTCAAGTATAATTCTTTTAAAGAGAATCCATCTCTTTATTCATAATAACTTGCCACTGAAAAGAATTTTTAACCTGCACTACTTCTTTATAAGAAAACGGATCACCATTGTCAATAAATAAAGCAAAAACTACCGTATATTCAAAATCATACATTTCGGGTGACTTTATGCTTCCTTAAGATCTTCAAATTGGAGTATTCTCAGAAATTTAATTTTTAGAGTTTTCTTGAGAATTTGGAATGAGATATATGTTCTACCTCCACTTGCATTATACCACTAGGACCTTTTTTGAGAGATTTTAACATAACACCTTCATCAAATACTACGTCTTTCTCAATAATTACATTAAAAATAGTAGAATTCCATAAACGATAGTCCTTAATACCTTTGGTATGACTAACGAAAATACACTTTTTGAAACATACATCTAACTTATCATTGATGACACGCACATAAGCAGGGTAATCAAAAATCTTTAAAGAATAATAATTTACATGTTGACCAGTCCATACCTTTTCAGGAGTTTTGTAATTAATGACAGTCTAAGGAGAGTCATGTTGTATTGGCTGCTTTTGCCCAAAAATCTTTGTCAAAATTAGTTGTACTGAGCATATTACGTGCTTTTTCTAACAAAGTTCTATTTATCCTTTCAGCCACACTATTTTGTTGAGAATTTTCTGGGATAGTAAAATGGCTTTTGATGCCTTCATCTTCACAGAATTTAAGAAACTTTGTTGATTTGTACTCTCCGCCATTATCACTTCTGAGGTATTTGATTTTTCTGTAAGTCCTTTTTTCAACTGAAATTTTTCACCGTTTGAAAATAAAAAACACTTCGGCTTTGTGATACAAAAAATAAATTCACACTTTTCTGAAAAAATCATCAATAAAACTGAAAAAATAACGAGCACCAGATTTTGATGGAATAGGAGAGCACCACACATCAGAATGAATATAATCAATTAAGCCTTTAATGCATTAAATACTGGTGTTAAACTTTACTTTGGATTGTTTACCATAAAAATAATGTTTACAGAAATCCAATTTGCATGAGTTGAGACCTTTCAGTAATTTTCTTTTATTGAGCTCAGTTAAACCTTACTCACTCATATGACCGAGACGCATATGCCATAAGTGAGTCATATCAAAAGAAGCCTGAGAAATTACTGCTCTACCTTCAACAGTTTTTCCTACTAACTCATACAAATTTTCATGCTTTTAGGTCCTTTATTACTATCAATGAGCCTTTAGCAACTTTAAGAACTCCACCTTCAACTGAATACTTATAATCAACAGAATGCAAAACATCCAAAGAGATCAAATTCTTTTCAAATCAGAAACATGTTTAATGTCAGTAAAAGTTCTAATAATATTATCAAATATATTAATTTTGATTGTTCTAATTCCAACAGTTTTGTATAGATTGTTATTGCCCATCAAAACTAAACCACCATCATAAGACTTGTAGTTTTCAAACCAATCCTTATTAGGACACATGTGGTAAGAACAACCAGAATAAAAAATTCAAGTATTATGATAATGATTAAAAATTGAACTAATAGAGAGAACATTACTATAATCATCATCAAAACTCCCTTCAGCAACTGACCCTTATTTTTTGGTTTGCTCTTGAGACTGAGATTTTTTTTTCTTTGCTTTGAGCTTCCAACGCTCTTTAATTATATGTCTCATCTTCTTACAATACCTGTAATTTATTTCTTTAGATTTGGATCTAGAACGACTTGTCTTTGATCTTTCTTTAGTATGATATCTGGCAATCAATGCTTTTGAGTGTGACACATCCCCTTCAATCTTTTTTAAATATTCATTAGATAGAAGAACAGTAGAAATATTGTCAAATTTCAAATCTTTACCATACATGAGAGTAGTCTTCAGATTCTCAAGAGAAGGAGGTACAGACGATAATAAAATAATTACCTTATATTCATCTTCAATTTTAACATTAATATTTAATAATTGAAAGACTAGTTTATTGAAAGCATTAAGATCATCAACTATATTTGTATCTTCTTTCATTCGAAAATTGAAAAGTTTCTGCTTTAAGTAAACTCGATTTAAGATAGACTTACTCATATATTGTTTCTCAAACTTTTTTCATAATTCTGAAGGTTATATTTTATCAAGAAACGGATAGAGTACCTCATCGGTGAGACTGAGAATGATTATATTATGTGCACTAGCGTTCTGATTTTCCCAGACACTTTCGGTGATATCTTCAGACTTGACATCCTTCAATGTATTTCTCAATCCTTGTTGAATAAAAATTGCACGAACTCTTACTTGTCAAATAGGAAATTCTTACTTTTCATTGAATTTCTCTATATCAAATTTCGTAGTAGACATATTGAACCAAGCTATGATATTAGTTTATTGTGCTAAATATTGATATCCACCACAATTCATGATATACAAAAAACAGAAAAAATAAGTATATAAGAAATTTATGTGATTTGGTCTATAACCTACTCCACTAGTAAAGACGATCCGAAGAATTTTGTATTGATGAGGAAGAAAAAGGATATTACAATGATGAACGCAAAACTCAAATATCAGCAATCCTCACAAAAGATTAAGTAGACTAACCGTCATAAGACGTTTGAGAGTTTAAATCTATGTCTCTCTATGTCACTTTATGAAATTCTTAAATGAATAAAATATATATAGATGTGACATAATTAAGTTTGAGTTAAAGTAAAAGACTGATTCAAATAAGACTTCTACTAATCTAAGTCTTCTAGTAGAAAATAAATACAAAAAAGAATTAGACCCACTAAGTTACTTCCTAATAGAAATTCTAATTTAATTAAGATTCTCTGGAAAATCCTAATAGAAAATAACAAGTTTGAACTAAGATTTCAGAAACTAAAGTTGGGAGCAAGACTCGTCACTCGGGAACGGCCGAACAAAGAAAGAAACAAAAAATGGAAAATAGAATTATAGACTTATAATTTAGTCTACTTACTTAACTGAGCTAGAATCAGATTCTGAATTGAAACCGAGTAACCTGGTTCTAATTCGTTTTGTAACCAAATCAAATCATTGAATTTGAACTCTACTCGTTTGATAATCGAGTCCAGTCGAGTTTGAATAGCTCACAAGTTACTAGTTGACACCCTTAGAAATTACAAACAAGTTTTAGAGGTTGAAGCTGTTTTTTGTGAACAAATTAATTAATTAAATTGAAGTTAAATTAAAAATATATATAGCCCATGCAGATCTCGAACCTGCGACCTTCGCGTTATTAGCCCGACGCTCTAACTGAGGTAAAAAGTCCATTGTATTTATAAAGAATATAATATTTATTAAAAAGTGTTGATCATAGGTGGTGACGGCGGTCGCTCATAGTAGGACTGCACCATTGTATCGCTCTGCGAAAGACAAACGCTGTAATATAAATCGTCAAAGTTTCTCCAATGCCTAAGTCGATGATTTTAGTGGAGAAGAAGTGAACATTGAGTTGGGTAGGACTCAAACTTGTAAAGCTTCCACGCGTAGGAGCTAATCTGATCCGCTTGTTGGTTAACTTGACCATGAGTCGTCGGGGTGCCTACAGGATAAAATGGATGCATCAATTTCTTCAAGAAAAGAAAATATGGGGGCATTTCTATTAATAAAATCTAATTTATCACTAAAATTGATTGATAGACTTATTAAAATATTAATCCGTTGTTAATATGTAAGAGCAAAATATCGCAAAAAAATTCATGAAAACTCGCTTCAACATTCAAATTAATTATAATAGAATTTAAATAAAAATAAAAAAGAACTAAATAGTAACTTTTACCTTCACGAATGTTTTTCAATTTTGAGGAGGTTGGTATATTTAATCTTACGATCGTAATTGAGATACCGTCAAATTGTTCATATTTGACTGTGAATTTTGAATTTTTAAATATCATATATTGGACAAGAAAATATTTATTGTTTTTCTTGTTAATTGAACTAAACTTTTACACACCTAGATTTCTTAATCTAACAATTCATTGAAATTTTCGAATATAATAACTCACATTGTGCCGGTCCATTGCACAGTCTACCGAACAATAATTATCTCGAAAATAAATTTAGTGCGGGCATTCAGTGGGCTCTTGTGATAGTTTGATTCACATAAGTTATTTTAGTTTATTAACCCGATAAAATTAATTCAGTGTATCATCGATTTAAAAATATAAAATTCATAGATTTTCATAGGCCACATTGTAAAATTAGCGTGCACACGGATAATGAGAGATGAATCAGACCATCTTTTCTAACAACACACTTGATATCACCGTTTAGAAGCCATCGACGCGCAGAGAGAAAGTTAGGGTGCATTGGATTCTCGTTGAGCATGACTTCTTTTGATGTTGCCGCTGACGTTTAGATAAAACTGAGCCGAAGGTCATCTCTTCGCTTGAGGTGATGGACGCGAGAACATGCCCGTGTGGAGTTGGGTCCGTCCGAACGATGCCGAGAATGATTGTGTGAAAATTTTTCTTATAAAACTTCTCTTTTTTTTCTTTTGACTAATTGTGGCTTTTTCTTACTTTGATGCTACCCTAAATTAAATCAATTGAGTTAAAAAATGAAATTTATGTTCGAGATCAAAGTCATTAATAAAGTTAACCCAGGTCCCAAATCGAGCTCATCTCTAAGACAATTATGGCTTGGTTGATCCCAGAGAATTTAAAATTTGCAGCAGTTAATTACAAAAATATCTGATTCGTGAAACCATTTTCATCCTATAATTAAAGAGGTATTCGTAGAGGTAAAGTGATTAATGTAATTTTTTTTCATTTATTATTTTATTTTCACTGCAATTAAATGGTGTGTTAGAGCGACCGCCATTTTGTAAATCGACAAAAAATTAATCTAACGCGTTGTAATCTCAAGCAACTTTTTGGACTGGTGTCAACGACAACAGATCCGTAGGATATTTGGCGAATCTTCATCTCGAGGCTGGAGCGATGGAGCAAGTGAAATCTTCAATAAAGGCAAGCATTTAAATTATTAAGGTACTTATAATTGTTTGACTCGTCTTTCGTGTTCCAATTCTGGATTTACCTCCGCATGCTTATTAGCCAGATTCCATATTCCAAAACATGAATCCGAAGCGAAACCTCAATTTTCTGAATCTAAACTTAATTTTAGCACCAAACGATCATCCGTCCGTACATCATTTCTGTCGGACTGGTCGGCTATCGATCCGTTGCTGATCCTCCAACGACTTGGTTCAATCCGATTGAATTTGAAATCGGTCAATTCAGATTAAAAAAATAAATAAATAATTGTTTTTCCATTAACAATAGTTTGATCTAATCCAATCAAAACCCAGTGAATATTTTATACGGAAAAGGAATGTTTAAAAGTAGTCCGAACATATTCGTTTGACCCAAATTAGAACCAATCTGGTCTGGAATGACGGGATTGACTCCAAAATTTCCCTCCAGTCCTGGAATAACTCTCCGAGACTATTGTTAGCTACAACCACCATCATTGTGCCCTCCGCTCCTTCTGTAAAAGACAGTTTTACATTAAAATTAATATTATAATTAGAGATGTCAATTTAGCTGAGACTGACAAGCTACTCAGCTCAGTTTCATTCGTTAAAAAGCTCGAACTCGGTTTATTTTCAACAAGCTAAATTCAAGCCTAAACATGTTCGCTCAGTTTTAACTCGAGAATTAGATTACATTTTTTTTATTATTTTTTATATATTATAATATATTTATATTTATATTTTAAAGCTTTTTTCTAAAACCCAACTCAAAAGCTAGATTAATTTAGAATTAATATAATAATATATATTTTTATTATTTGAATGACATGTTTATTTATGTTTTTTTGAATTTACATTTATTACTTTATTGTATTAAATTATAATTGCTATTTGATTATAAATATCATTATATTTGAATGTTGGTTTATCATTTTAATATTAAATTTTTTAAAAAAATTATTTTAATATTAATTAGCTAAAAATAATTATTAAAATTTAAATTTGAGTTTGATTCTAACTCGACTCGTTTAAGGTCCCATGAGCCAAATTTAGCCAAATTCAAGCTGACATTTGTGTTCACGAGCTAAGTTTGAGTCGAGGTTAGTTCTCTCACTTATCGATACCCCTGCTTATAATATTCAAAAATTAGTGATATACTGACTAAAAGTCAAAAGCAAGGTTTTACGTTTCGGTCGAAACCAAACCGAAATCCTAATTTTGGTTTCGGTTAGGGTTTATTGTTCATCTTCACCAACGCCAGAGCTCAAGCGCGGGCGAGAGCTCGCCGAGCGAGCGCGCAAGGGCCGAGCGCACATGGGCTAGTGCGCTCGGACGGGAGCTCGCCGGGCTCGCGCTCAGGCGGGCGGGAGCTCGCGGGGCTCACATGCGCGAGGGAGAGCTCGCCAGGCTCGCACGGCGGGGGGGTGGGTGGGTGGGGGTGGGGAGCTCGCACTGGCTTCGTGTCTGAGCCCAAAGGCCCCGCGCGCTCGCTAGCCCGCCACCACTCTCTCGCCTATCTCACGCCTTCACCGACCTGATCCGTACTCCCGCAAGCTGAGGCTGTCCTTACACTGGGACCAACGCTATCGCCAATTTAATTTCAACGCCTTTACCAATTTCTTTTAGATACTGTTCACGTACGTAATATTATTTACGTAATTGTTCATTATTTTTTAAAATTTTTAAACATATTATAATTTTTTAATTTGAAGTTAAAAAATAATTGAAATAAAGTTAAATTTTAGTCAAAATATAATTAATAAAAAAAATATTTTGGTTGAAATTGAAATGAAAATAATTTTGATCGAAATACGTTGATTTTTTTGTTCACGTGCATGCGTGCATGATCATCCACCGAAAGTAAGGCAAAAAAAAATTTGTGTCGATTTTACCCCCATGTGAATTGCTGTCACGAGATTACGCAAAGCTAGTTGTTCTCGTATGTCTATAAATGTTCATCTGAATTGTTTAGATACTGAATTCATAATTCTACATCCAGATGTTTTTAACTCAACTGATGATGACGATGATTAGTTGTATTACATTATATTTAATAAATTATGTATGTATCAATTATATTTTAATAATAAGTTAAATTTGTTTGTGTTAATTTTTAATTTTTTAATCATATTCATATTATTTCTCATATATTTTTTTATATAATAATATATAAAAACAGTGGTTAACTATCAAAATTAATTTTAATTAATTAAAATAATATTTAATATTGTGGTAAAATTAATTATAAATTCTTTTATAATTTTTAAAATTTTATAAAAAAAATTTCAAATTTTTACCATATTTTTAATTTAAAGTTAAAGTACAGTCAAAATATAGTCAAATTATGGTTAACACACAATTAATAATTAAAAAAAAATTTTCTGCCGAAACTAAAATCGAAACGGCCAAAACATATCGGTTTTGTTGGGCGCCGAAACCAAAACCGAAATCGATACTCAAAATCTTAATCAAAAGTTAAAAATATAACACAATATCTTTTTAAAATTTATTACACGACTTAAATTAAGGCTGTTATTATCACAAAAAGTAATTAAAAAAAGGCCGTGTTGCTCGCTTTAATATTTCCATTTCCTCTTGATTCAATATACGACGACACCACACACCAATCAGGAGCGCCTGCTAATTTCAAACCTGAAAGCAGAAGAAATCTCCCTCGGTCCATTGCATATATCCGGTGTCTCTACTTCTTGGTCAAACAGCAACAGTAAAAATGCCAATCTCATATTTAGTTTACCAAAAACAAATTATAAAAACACAAAATAGAGGATCTGAAGAAGCAACAACCAACTACGATGTCTACAAAAGGTAAATCCGACCTTAACGTTGATTTAGGATAAAAAACAACATACCTGTCCATCAACAACAAGAACATTTTGCCCCTGGCCAAGAAAGCAGGTCTCTTCCCGCTGGCCTCTGCATAAAACCCAGAAAGTATTGTTTCATTTCAGTAAGACAAGATACCCAAATGCATAGGTAAAAATAGATACAACACAGGATGAGATAGCACATCAACGGCTTACCTCAAACTCAAGCAAGTCATCTTCCATAAACCAAGTCTTCCATCTTGCTTGCAGTTTAATTATGAATTATAGCACAGAATAACTCCAAATATAAAGTTATAAACTATATATATAAATCAAGAGGAAGCTTGAACAAGAGTAACATTCAGAAATGGAAGCAGAGCTGAAAACCCTGGTAAAAGTGTTCCTGTGGTCCACAATATGCATGACCTATGCGCGCTTCACCTCCTCCAAGCTCCCTCCTGGCTGGTTCCGGCTCGCTGCCCTCCTTCCTGTGCTCTGCCTCCTCCCCGTGATCCCCTGGTCCTTCTCCTCCATCCAGCTCCGCGCTATCTCCTTCTTCTTCCTCAGCTGGCTTGCCCTCTTCAAGCTCCTCCTCCTCGCCTTCGGCCTCAGCCCCCTCCACCCCTCACTCCCCCTCCCCGTCTTCCTCGCCTTTTCCTTGCTTCCTATTCAAGCCCGGGAAAAGTCCTCGCTACTCCTGTCCCTCCGCCCCCATCCCCTCCTCCTCGGCGTGGCCCTCAAGGCCATCTTCCTTATTGGCCTTGCCTCCCTCTACCACTTCAAGCCCATCATGAACCACTACCTTCTCCTGTTCCTCTACTTCTCCCATATCTCCCTCGCATTGGACCTCATTCTCTCCGCTGCTGCACTGTATGGTGTGGCGGCGCTTGGGCTCGACCTCGTGCCACCATTCAACAGCCCCTTCAGTGCCACCTCCCTCGAAGATTACTGGGGTCGGCGCTGGAACCTCATCGTCTCTGGCATCCTCCGGCCAACAGTGTACAATCCCATCCGGGCGCATCTTGGCCCTGTTGCAGGGGTCCTCGCCACTTTTGTGGTCTCGGGAATCATGCACGAGCTGCTGGCTTACTACTTCACCTGCGAGAGCCCAACATGGGAGGCTACCGCCTTCTTCTTACTTCATGGGTTCTGTGTGGTGGCAGAGAAGTGGGTGAAGCAGTCCACCAGTTTGCGGCTGCACCCAGTGGTGTCAGGGATGCTGACGCAGGGGTTCATGGTGGTGACGTCGTTCTGGCTGCTATTTGCGCCAATTCTGAAGAGCAGTGCAGAGGAGAAACTTGTGGAGGAAACCGAGGCAATGCTCGAGTTCTTGATGCAGACAGCCCAGGCACTGTTCAGCTAGGCTTTGGATTTCTGGTTTGTCTTCATTCCCGAAGCTATGTGGCATGTATGCAAGCGTGTTTAATAACAAAAGCATGTGAAATGCGCATGTTTTGTGCCGGGTTGGTTTGGCCATGTTTTGTATAGAGCAACAGCATGCTACTCTTGATCTGGCTTATCAGCTCCTTAATGGCATCACCCATGCATTGTTTGTGACGTCTCTCCGTGTTGCTCACTAGTTTAAGCTGTTCTCCTATTTAACATAAAAAGAAGAACAAGAAGCAAGAAAAAGAAGAAACAGTCTTCTTATTATTATTTTTTAACACTAAGTTATAAGAAATTTTTAAGATTTCAAGAAATTATATACAATTCCACTAATTTACAGGGAGAAATATACAATTAACCCAATAAATAAATAAATAAACCAATTCCAACGTTTTTCCTTATTTATACATATTTCCGCTGCTTTCAAATAAAAATAGGACAACGTGACAATAACAGCAAATCCAATATATCAAGATGACACGGTCGCCCTTGAACCTTCAGTGGCACAAGAGAATAAAAACACATGATATCACAGAAGAAAAAACACATAACATCCCTTGCCATCCACTTTCAAAACATGTTAAAGTTTGCGCATTGGCTGATCCCCCCTGTTTAATTATGGATACTGTTACTCCACACCCTACACAGCTATGAACTTCAATCTTCATGGCAGAATTGTCCACAGCATTGAGTCAGAATGGGTAACTTAGAAGCTCAGCCAAAATATGGCATAATAGTTATTTAGAATACAACATTTCTACAGCATCTCCCCTCATTTTGTTACTATTCTAAGCCAAGATGTCGTTGCCGATGGAGACTCTTGTAGTTGTAAATTTTGGAGAAGCATTGGAGCATCCAGTGTATATTGGAAGTAGCAGGTTTCCATATACTCGCATACCTAAGTCTGACTGGAAGTTTGCAAGGTTATGTGCCATCCAAATTGGGTTTGGATGGGTATTCAAGGCCCTGAAGAGCTGGCATTTGCCTTAAATCTTCTTCTGAGTATACAGGGATGAACCAATATTTTTTGTCCACCCCGAACACCTGATCCAAACTTCGTGTCAAGCAAGGAAGATAATTGCCTAGACCAAGCAAGATCCTTTTTTAAGTGAATTCTGGAAAATTATAATGCAATTTTGATATGATTCATTATAACATGTCCTGGGTATAAATAAACCCCTAATGTTTGGATAATTGCATAAAACCCCCAAAATTTTAGGGCAGGTTACCGTAACCTAAGAGAAAATTTACTTATCATTCAGCACAAGAAGAAAGGGCTTCTATCATCCCATGGTTAAGCTGCCAATTGGAGCGTCAATATTTCTTTAGCAAGTACCAAAAGAAAACAGAAGAGATGGATGCTTGCTCAAGAATGTGTGTGTGTGAGAGAGAGCGAGAGGGAGAGAGAAGAAACAGATGGATATATTTTTATGATGAAAAATCTAAAATTATGTAGTCCCTATGGAATAGCAAGTAATATGCTATTTCATATGGTAGTTTCTAGTCTATTATTTGGACAGCAAAGGTCCTATATTTTGGCAAGTAGAACAAGATGGTTCTAGCTCACATCAAAAACAGGACAAATGCCATAACTCTTGGCTTATCATAGCCAACAATCCCAACAAAATCCGTGATTATTTGCTAAAGCCCTTACTCATTTCAGACCTTATATATCACCTTGATCAATTTGCTGTCCCATATTCATGGGATGACTCAGAAGTGAGAACAAGATAAAATGGCAAATTTGGCAGAACTAACCTGTTCAAAGTTCTTCCTTTTGCCCAGATCATACCTCCATTTTGGAGTGGTTTTCTTCTCATATGCCTGACTACACAAGAAACAATTGGTCAACTAAAAATTACTAATGAGAATTGCAGCAATGACAGCAGTAGCAAGCCATATAGTTACCTCGATTGTGGTGGTATTACCAGCCACTAGTGATATGTGCATGATCAGGAACCCGAGAACACTCAGTGTGAATGCCAAATTCAACACTTAAAGGTAGAGCATGCAAGATTAGTAAATAATCTTAAAAGAATTTGAAGCTAGAAATACAACTTTTTAAAACCTAGGTTGTGGTATTGAAGCAAATCATAAAGTAAATCTACATACCAAATGAGATAAAAGTTGTAGCAAGTGTTCCAGGAGTGCCAGTAATCTCCTCATCACTAAAGAAGGCAATAAAACGGGGCAATAATGCTAGGGTAACAAGGGTGGTCTCAAGAAATGTGTAGAACTGCATTGATGAAAATAGAAATGCTGCAATCACAGAAATATGTACAAAAGCAAGCCAAATAGTATTCTAAAAGATAAGCACACGAGCCAGATTCCAGAATGTGAATATCACCAGGCAGATAATGTGAAAATTTTCATTAGTGTGAGGTCTTATGCCTGAATGAATAAAAAAGTATCAGATGATATTTCGTATTTCTACATGTTTAGCAAATGATTTTTGTTAAAAGAACAAGTAACGCTCAAAGCATCTCATTAGGATATATACACCACATATAAGAGCATGTAGCCACCTTTCTTTCGCTAGTGCAACAATTACTTGATATTAATTAATGGAAATTGAAGAGAGGCAGGTACTGCATTGTGGCCTACCATCTTAAAGAGGGCTAAATTGCATATATTTTCAAAGCAGTGTCACCTTATGTGGGGTACCAGGATATCAAAACAATTAAACAATGCATTATGTGGGGTACCAGGATATCAAAACAATTAAACAATGCATGTCCCACATAAATACACTAAACAAATCAAGCAAAGCATCACTTCAGAAAGGCTGCAGATCAAACATGCATGATTCCGTGAAGTTTCCACTTAAAAAATCATTTATTATTGTTGTCTAACAAAACAAGAAATAATTCCAAGAAAACCAGGATAACTCACAACAAACATATGAAGTTCACATATCTCAGTGTTAAGCAGCTTCTTCCAATTGTTGCCTTACTCAATATTAAGAAGCTTTGAAACCAAATTGCATATGATTTTTTTCATGAAAATACTATAGAAAAAGTTTATGCCAATGCCTTGCAACAGTCCAAGTTGTTGTATCAGATTGTCAAAAGAATATTTAGAAAAGTTAAATCATTTCCTTAAATAATAAGCATAAGGAAAGAAAGCTCTCTATCATTGAATTGGTTCGATAGAATTATTTGATTCCAATAGTTATACCCTTCAAGTCTTTAGGATCAGTTCAAACAAAATCAAATTGATCATCCTGCCCTAAAAGGCTACACAGCCACATATAACCTTGTTGGAGCATATTGCAGCTGAAGTCACGTTCCAGTTGATAGTCTTGCAAATTGGCTCCATTTTTAAGACAACGATAACTGATTTGCCCACGATTTTCTATTGTTGTTGTGCCAGTATCTTAACTGAATCATTTACCCAGTTTTCCTCACCATATATCCCCAATATTTCCACTTTCTATTTTGTTGTATTCACCTGCTGCAGGATGCAATTGTGAAGTCTGTTTGATTTTGAAGTGCTGTAGAAGCTTTTGGTACTCATGCATCTAACAACATTCTATTTAATGTAAAATATCTCAAGTTATCTCAGTTGACGTACCTATCATAACCTCTACTCGGAAGCATTTTAAGCTACAATTAGCATAGCATCATCACAAATGGCAATCTAGAACAGTAATATCTTTACACTATCAAACACAAGCCCAGGTTTTTCATGAAAGCTGTGTCACATAGAAAAAGGATCATCATAAAACATTACCCAAATACAGTAGGAACTACACATTTGTCTCTGCATGGCTACTCCTGAACTACCCATGATCCAACCACATCCATTCAAAACAACTATGAACTTAAAACAATATCATCTCAAGCTTCAGAAACATCAGCCAAATTTTCATAATTTTTGGTTCCAATGTGTCAGATTACTGAAAAATTTACAATATGTTATCTAAGGCAATGAGCAAACTGAGTAGATCAACTCACCAGGAAAAGCAGAAAGAACTTATAGTTTAAAGCCCCGACGCAATTAACAACCCAAACACAATGGTGATCCATCTTCAACACACATCTCCCACCTAAAAATGAAAACTTCGCATCAACCACCCCAAAATTCATGGCAACACAGAGAATAAATAAATACATCGCAAACAAATCAACATCCAATATAGTATGAGCTCACAAACAGAGCAGTGATGGCAACGGGGCGGCTTCAACCGATTGCACTTCCTGCAGTGCCTAATCCTCGAATTTCCTTGCTCCGCAAGAGCATCATACTGCTGCACGCTCAAAATCGGGCAGCTGAATTCCGCATCAGCCAGGGGTAGGATTTCTCCCCTCTCCTCGTCCACGACTGGTCTCCAATCCGGCGGCACGCCGCCGGGATCCGTCAGAACCACCGAGAAATAGCTCCACAGCAGCATCACCAGCTGGATCGACAGAGAGAGAGAGAGAGAGTCATTCGTTCCCATCAACAAATTGAAAATTTTAGAAACACAGAAGAGAGGGAAATGAAATGAGCGTTTACCAGGAAGTGGAAGAGGAGGAGGACGGCGAGGACGAGGAGGGTGTGGAGGCCGAGAGGGGCAGAGATGAGAGCGGTGCCGTAGTTGGCGATGACGACGGAGTAGTAGGTGAGGGCGGCCATGGCGATGACGAGCACGATCATGAGGGATCCCAGGCCGCGCAGCGCCGTGCAGAACCTGAACACGTTCCACGCCATTGCCGACGACGGTCTATGCGTCACCGATCATTTTTTCCATGTAAAGCAGGGGACAGAGAGACTCGGGTCGGGAGATGACGAGGCGTGGCACCTTGCCTCTCCTTGGGGAGGAGGAAATTTTTCATTAATGAAATTTTGGTTTTCTCTAAAACAAATAAATTAATTAAAATTAAATATTGAAAATCCTTTTCCGTCCACGTATATCCAGACATCTTCAATAGTATTTATGATCTCAGGAGGGTTCATAAGAGCTTTTGTGAAGATGATTTGTATTTTTTTTCCCCTTTTTGTTTTAATTTTAGACAAATCACCGGCATTTATTGTGAAAACCAATTTCTTTTGTGCTTGCCACTTCTTACACATCAAACATTAATCTAGCATACAATTATCCCATGAAAAAGCTGGGGTTTAATTTTTGATGGCTTGAACCTTTGTTGTGAATAGCTTCATTTGTGCTTTGCTACTGGCCACCCACTGAAAAATGAAAGGCATCCTCCGTCTTGGACATTCTTGGACATTCTTGTTACTTTTTTCGTTTCATTTTGAACAAATCAAGAACTTTCTCGTGATAACCCGTACAAAATCTAGAACATAGTTGAGCAATTTCCTTAGGGACCATTCAATCCAAATGACTGAGCCCCCATTTGACAGTCCTTCCAATCAGCTGGAAACATATGCTTTACCAGTACCTACAGGCTACAGCAGCACATGTTTTACTTTCACAAATATACAACCTAGATGTAGATCATTTAGAATAAATGGGGGGGCAGCCTAGTTCCTTGGGCGAGATTTACACTATTCACATCAGAAGCTTAGTCATCATCTTCCTCCATGTTTGGTTGGTTTGTCGCATCTTCTGCTGCCTCAGTTCCTATGGCTCCTTCATCATCAGTTCCCGCTGAATCTTCTCTGGGGCCGGTCGGGCTTGAGTCAGGAAGTCTACCTGATTGCTCATCATCATTTTCATCCTCTGATGACCAAGCCCGTCTCTTTCGATTTGAGGGGGCAATCTGCCAAAAAGGAGACAGGATGCATGACAAACTGTCTTAAGCAGAAAAGATGAAACCTGATGAACCAAACAATGTGAAGATATTTGGGGCATAAAAGGCACTTCACAAATGAGGGATGAGCAGAAATGGGAATACCATGTCATCTTCAGCATCAGAATCTTCAAGGCCAGCAGCAAGAAGATGATCCTGTGTCTTTTCTGCTCCATCAATGTCCTGATCTTTCACATGTGCATCCTCTTCCTCCGCATCTTCATGCTCATCCTCCATCTCAGCATCTTCCTCGTATTCAAATCGCGATCCCTTCTTATCCCTCTTCCTCTTCCCACCTCTTCTCCTCTTCCTCTCACTCTGTCCACCCTCTTCGTCATTACCCAAGGCTCTATCTCTCCGCTTACCACCAGAGGTGTTGCTGGAGCTTCTCCACATCTCCTGTGGTATACAAAAACCAACAAAATAGTGAAGTTAATAAGAGCATGCTCTGGTTAAGACAACCAAAATGCAATTAGCCCTAAAGCAGAGAAAATACAGAATAAGATGTAGCAACTAGAAAGGCATCACATCATCTTCAATGGCAATGCAAAATAAACCTAAAAGCAAGTGCACAACCCCCAATTCATTGTAATTTTACTGGTGGATATGCCCTATATACTCACATATGCATCAGTGTCATGCCCAACCCCCAATGCATTCTTGGAATTTTACTGAAAAGCTGGTTTTCTCCACTTCAATTCATTTAGGTGGAGCAAGCACAATTAGTTAGAAGTGCTAGACCTCAAATTGTAGCCAATATATATATCAGAAACAAGGTAGCTGTACTTTGATAAAGTTTTCATACTTTTAAGAGTTACTGTCTAGAACATAATAATTCAGAGCCAGGTGAAACTTCTGACCTTTATCCGCTCAAAGTGTGCCTCCTGTTGCATCACTTTCTTAAGTTCCTCCTCTTGTTTCCTGCGTTCATCCTGTAATCCACAAAGAAGTGTAACAACCAAACATTAGTCTGAATCTTAATACACTAGCAATTTTAATCAAGCAAACAGAGAGCAATCTGGAATATATCAGTTACCTGAGACTTCATTTGGGCTTCAGCCATTCGTCTTGCTTCCTCCGCCTTTGAAACCTCACGGGCAACCAATAATTTTTGACGGTTCTGCTGTTCCTCACGTTCAGCTGCCTCACAATGAACTCTGGCAGCATCGAGCAAATGCTTACAGTATCCAACATGTGTCTCTATCTTTTTCTCATCAAACCCATGAGCAAGAGAGCTGCATGCTGAAGATAACTGACCAAATACACGAACAGCATTTTTCAACTCTGCAACAGTTGAGCGTATCTGGAATAAAAAAAAGTCAGAACAGAAAAAGAAACATACAACAATAGATCCACCTCCTACTGCAGGCAATAGATGCCCATAGCCTACAAGTCTCAAAAAATAAAGGGATACATAAATAACTACATGGAAACAGTGAAAGATGATTAGGATACATTGAAGGTAAGCAGATGTCATGCCTCGCAAGATTAACCATTGGACAAAGAGCACTATGGCTTAGTCTAGTGAAAATTATATCGTTTAGAAAAAATGACTTGCTCTAACAAAAACAGCAAGCTGTGGGCATGCATTCTGTTCATGATCAAGTGAAATAATTTGGTAATTTAGCATAAATCAAATCTTGTGCCCTTCATCTAACTTTATACTAAAAAAATAACTCTGTCAACCAACAGAGAGGAACATGAAGTTCTTAGTTAGACACTAAAGAATGAAGACTTCAAGCAAACAATTTTGTTGACAATGTTGACCTCTTTCCAGTATTAAGCATCCACATCCAAAATATCAGAATTCAGTTCAGCCTGTATACCATTTAGAGGTGATCAAGTTGAAATATACAACTCACCGTAATTATATAAGCATTACCAGAAGACCAAATAATTATCATCACACGTTATCCACAACTCAGAATTAGAATAATAAATACCTCCTCAACAGATCTTCTTGGTTTCTGCAATGTTGAAGCTGAAAACTTTTGCATTGCAACTCCAGCATCAAACCTAAGTGTATAGTTTGAAGGTGCTAAGTGAATTGCTCTGAGCAAAGTTTTCTTGCATTCTTGCCACTGTTCAGCTTCATAGTGTGTGCGGGCTAAGTATAGGAGGACTTGTGTGTCTGTGTTGTAAAAGAATTTCCGCAAACAGTTTTTGTACTGCAAAAAAACAATAGTTACATATTGTCGAGCAACTCTTCAAAGGAAAACAGAATAAGATGTAATTTAACTTGCCATTGTCACAGCCTGACCAAAATGACCTTGAGCAAAGTAGACGTGAGCCAGATTTATCCACACATCTGGCATTTGCACAAAGATGGTTCCAGATGCAGCTTCTTGAACCTATAGTTCAAGAACCATGTGTATGTTATAGTCAAAAAACGAAAAATAAAATCATAATAATGCAGATACATCGAATGCTGAAAGCAAATGCTACTACACCTGCGTAAAGATATCCTTTGCAACATCAAATTGACCTTTTTCTGCCAACACAATTCCAGCACCATTGGCAGCATACAGATTCCCAGGTCGTAGCATCAAAACCTGCAAAACAAAGCAGGTATTTGACTATCACAGTCAGCCATATAATGAATTGTTTTTGTTCAAATTCATGTTTGGCTATGTGATCAGAGCAGGTTACTGAGAGGATTCTGGTATTAGCGCAGTGTGGCCATAATAGCAGTTAAGAGTGTGCCTTAAACATTAACACTCAAGTGCTCCTGCAATTTTCCCTCCTTGCTAAGGGTAATAACATGCTGGCACAGTCAAAACCCCCGTCATTTGCTACTAGAACTCTCTACTGATTAAAAACCTTGCATTGGCATTATTCAGCAATGATCATGTGGGCAAGTCATGCATCATTATATGAATTCAATAATTTCAAACCATGTAAAGTCATACTTTTGGTGATCATGTGTTCATTACTGAAGGATAATTAGTTTCAATCAACATCCAGAACAGCTAGTTAAGGTTTCCAAAGACCATGAAATATGATGACTAGAAATCTGTGTCACCAGAAATTTTGGTCTGTACCTAATTCAGCTTAATAAATTTAAACATAATACAAGCACCATAAGACCTCATCCCTTTTAAGTTGCACCTAAATGCCCAGAAGAACCCAATGCTACATATTTGAAGTAATACCCAAAGATCCAAAATTGAGCAGAAAATCAAGACTAGATTTTAAAGAAAAGTAGCACAAAATTAAAAGATAATTACAATGCATATCACAAGCTGCAAGGCATAGAAGAAAATTACTGTACTTTTGTGTAGAGTTCCTTGGCTTTTTCAAGATGCGTAGCTTCCAATTTTGGTCCTCTTTTCTCAGAACGCATAGCTGCATAGTAGTTCCAGTTCCCCTACCAAACCAAAGAATTGTTTGGTACTGAGTTATATTGCTAGATAAAACATAATATGGTCACATAAAAAACATGTATATACACAGTTGGATGCAATAATGCCTCACAAAAGGACAAGTATGAATTGTGAGTGAAAGCCAATTATACCAAAGAGAGTACGGAATAGGAATCTTTGCCATCAGTAGCATCTCTAGCAGCACGGAAGGTGTCTTTTGCTTTAACCCAGTCGTCAGTTTTTAGCTCCAAACTACCGAGCATGGAAAGAGCATTGGGACACTTGTCATCAATTTTCAGAGCCTCTCCTATCTAGAAAGAAACACCAGATGTGTGTGAGCCAGCAAATTATGCAATAGTCAACTACCCATATAAAGAACAAATGACAGGATAAAAGCAGTGATGAGCTAACCAATTCGATGCTTAATTGAACATTATTTCGTGCTTTGGCAATGGCAGCGAGTCTGAGATAAGCATCAACATATTCTGGATACTGGGAGAAAATATTTTAACTTCAGTTCATAATACAAAGTAAAGACGGATTAACACAAAGATCTAGCCACATCTTGAAGACAAGGCATTAAAACTAGTTAATCAGCACAGTATATATGAAAGTGGACCAATCACAAAATTGCAATTATTGGCAATATTCTGTGAGGATTATCTCAAATCAGTACATATGGAAATTTCAGGGTAGCTTACATAATAAAAGGATACAGAGGTATAAAAAAAAATTCATTTATAGTTTAAGTTCACAGTAGATATGGTAACCATTGTATCTTAAATTATGTTTTTTTACTATACTTTTTATTAGAATGTCTACTAGATTCTTGAATGCTGAACCTTTACAATTAGCAGGAATTCCTCTGCAACTCCAGAACTCCAGCTTCATTTTATTTAGAAAAATGCAACTTACTCCATTTGTTAAGCTAACACTATATGCAACCTTTTTTTTCTTCCAACAGGACCTTCACGGCTTCACATAACAACACATTTTCTTAATGGAATCCCTTATAAGTCATAATCAAGGGCCTGATTCTCCTGTGAAGCAGGTGCAGCTGACATAAGCATAAAATGAAGCGCTATCAAGACCTGGTTCTAATCTTAAAGCCCACGAAACAACTTCAAATAATTTACAAATACAAGGATTTTCCAAGATACAAATAAATATGGGTCAACACTTCTGATTGACAAAACCAAACTCATTCTAGACTTTCATTCCCCATATTGCATTACAGTATCCCTCTGCGATGAATAGAAGTTCATACCAACAAAGTTAAGGCACCTAATAATCAGTTAATATAGTTTGATTACTTCTTAAGTAACAAAATGAGGATTCAATTCTTATTGAGGCTCTACTAGTTTCATTTCTAGGCCAAACACCAAGTTCATACATGTATTGCTCATAAAAAATAGCTTCATATTTATCCAAGATGCATAATAGTCTGTGCACAAAGCCATAATAAATGCACACATAAGCAGCACGACAAAAGCATAAGCAGGCCAGGAAAGACCTTGAACAATGTAAGCATAAGCAGGCCGAGAGAGAGAGAGACCTTGAACAAGATCAGCCCATATAAAGTACTGGCTTTCTTAGTGTCATGTAGCTGTTCGCATAACCTGGCATAGTTGAACATAGTAGTGACCTTGACTGAGGGAAGATCCAATGGTATTCCATTTTCTTCAAGCTGGCGGAATAATGCAAAATCCCTGGACTGGAGAGAATAAACAGTTGAATCTCCAGAATATTGCCCATTCAGAAGAGAATGCCAGATGCCTTCTCCCAAAGCCTCCTTGAAAGTATGCTCAGCTAACTGAGATAGCATGCCCAAGAAGCTTAGATTCCGCATAGAACAAATAATGGCAGAAAAATGAAGACTAACAATAATCTTATTGGGCAAGAAATTCTAGCAATATAAACACTACAAACCTCAAAGTCTCCCCTTTCAAAGTAAAGAACTCCTATATTATTAAGCAATTCAATGGGTGCTTCTCCTCCTCCTTTCCTTATTAGTTCGCGAGCCTGTATGCGATGAAAAGCAACAAAGAGCAAAATTTTGAAAATGAAAGATTGAGCAAGATTTGAGAATTGAAGAAACAATATAACAGTAAAGTAACAGCAGCTTGATCCAAGGGCCAAGGGCCTACAACGAACACAAAAAATATCCTAATTTACCTGCATGCTAAATAGTGTTGCTTGCAGATATGACATCAAAGACTTCAATTTCTCACGATGCATAGAAGTTAAAATATATAAAAGATCACAAACATTTTGGATACAATAGAACTAGACTTCTGAGAAGACAGTTATTACTGAAATGGCTCACAAGAATATACAATAACAACATAAATGAAACTTAATCGAGAAAGATCGAAGGGGAGATGACTGTAATGCTATTGAAGAGTTCTAGCTAGATATCAGTGTCCTACAATTCTGTTGATATTCCATGACAGTATTACTCAGCTAGAAGCAAGTCAATGACACCTGGAACTATATATCCCGATGAACCTTCTAGTAAAACTATGTTTCTCCTCTGATACAAAGGTGACATAATTCCTTGCAAAATCATGTTCATGCAAGAGGCAAATAAAAAATATACTAAGTTTGTTCTTCCAACTTATACTATGCATCCACAGCACAGATATCACTTCCATTCAAAAAAGATGGCTCACTGATCATTATTGCAACTGCATGGATGAGCACAAATCAACTCTTCAAACTATTTTTCAAAGAGAAATTATTTGCACTGAAAGACTTGAGATTCAAATATGTACCTATTTAAGAACATCTGAAATGGCTACAAAAGGTTATCCTCGTAAATACATTGGCCAACAAATTTCAGCACCACACATATATAAATGGCAAACTAAAAATGCAAACCACCACGATTAAATTTTAATGCAGAATATGCTAGTATATTGATATTATACAGAAAAATATCGAGAAAATTGGAAGTACCAAAAAGAGAGACAATTACAGTTTTAAAGGTATCCAAAGCAGCCATAGCATCTGATGATGTGAGCAACTCACCAAGCTCCATAAATGCCTGAAACAAGCTTCAATAAGCATAACAGAAATTTGGAACTATCAAAGGACATTCAGGAAAAAAGATGGCAAATACAAATGATAGCCTCCTTGTTACAAGGCCATGAGGCCAAACATTTACTGCTTGACAACCAAATATGGTACCATCAAAAGAAATTCCTCATAATTGAACAATATACTTTCTACTTGTCCACAGCTTGTAAATTTCCTGTGTTTTTGTTTCCAACCAATTCTCAGTACTAGAAGTCTTAACAATGTCCATCATAGATACAAAGATCTTCCATTTCTTAAACCAATGGGTCTTTTAGGACTTATGGCAATATAACGACTTCCTCTCATGCAACAACGAATCCAGCTCATAAGAAATCAATCCCCTCAGACAAAAAACAGAGCAAGACAATGCAAGAAGCCAGAGTTACATGAGCATCTTTGGGATCAATGCGTGTAGCTTTGCGGAAGGTTTCCAATGCCTTGTCATTCTGACCGAGCTGAACATAAATATGTCCGACAGCCTTTATAAAGGAGAACACATATCAATTACTGAAATAATTGTGTGGAGTTGAAAAAAGCAACAAGATCTTCACTGAGAGATATTTTGACTCACTTTTAGACATTCACAATTTTCAGGGTGAATCTCCAAGACCTTTTCAAAGCTTGAAAGTGAACTTCTAAGGTCACCAAGCTTCAACTGGACTTGCCCAAGACCTATTTAATGTAAACTAGCTTTAAAAAAACACAATACCTAACCAAAGATATAAAAAATAGTAGTCTCAGGATAAAACAAAGGCATAAAACATGTTAAATATTCCCTCAAAACTTTCATAGAGAGAACATCTTGGGGAGCTCTGCAGATTATGGATAAAAAAAATAGAGGGAATGTGCATCCTCAAAAGATGGTTAGCTCTTCAATGGAACAGATGAGAGACTCTATGGTGGAATATTCATATTAAATTTATAGGTTGCTCAGTTGGTTGACAATAAGAAAAGAAAAAATTATTAAAACAGAGATGCATGGTGCATGTCATGAAAGAGAGAGCATATGGAGAAGCAAAATAGTCAACACCAACGATAAAAACAGGTCCATATTTTCCACATAACCTGAACACAAAATACAGAACACAATCTTTGCACACATGAATAATTAACTATCAAATTCTTTATCATACCACATTTCCATCAGTCAAAAATTACAAAAATGGGAACTGCTGATACCTGAATCAATACAATTAAATAGGTTAAGGGATCCAACCTAGAACAATATTTGTTAAAGTAAATGATACAAGGGCAAATAGTCTGCACTCCAGAGTGTATGACTAAATTAATTTGGATGATAAAACATTCAAACCACAATCACCAATCTGTGGTGATCTGCAGTCCAACAGACATTTCAATGCTTGAAAAGCCCCAGAGTAGAAAGCATCACATTCTACAATAGGAAAAGAAAAAGATTTGCGTATCTAAAAATAATGGAGCTAAGGGTTTTGAACCACAAACATTTCCTTAATTCCTTTCCCAACCATTTGACTAAAACAGCATACTACCTCACAAAGAACAAGAAAAATCTTGAAACAAAAGTAGTATAATTGGCGTAGCATAACAAAAGCTCAGAGAAAATACAGCATGCCAGAGTGCATATTAACAATAAAAAATGACAGCAATCCACAATGTGCATTATTGCAGTCAAACAAAACAAGCATTTACCATAATAAGGCAAAATAAACTCTTCTGGCTTATGGATTTCTTTTACAGATGCCATATAATACCGTGCAGCTTTTTCAAAATCTCCCTGAATTATAAAGTTCAGAAGGATATCAGTAACCAATGGGGAATAAGGACTTGCATTTTTGGGCTTCAAACCTGCGGGTTGAGAAAATTTTTCAACATATAGATCTGGATGACTCCACACCTTACTATGATATGATCTTGCAAGGTTGTAAAAAGAATGTGCTTTCATCAATCTATGGTTGCTTACAGAAAGAGCAGTCTCAGTTAGCTGCTCAACCACAAAATGCTGGCCAGTAAAGAAAAAGTGATTTGCCAAATAGTTCAAAGCCATAGCACAATAAGGATATATCTCAAAAGCTCTCTGCATCTTCTCCATTCCTCTGCGTATCCCATGAACTATACAAACAAATATAAGCAAGAATTAGCACAGAAATGAGAAGGTGGACATTTTTAGCAATAGATCCAACACACAGCAGATGTTTCCGTGAGTAAACATGTTATATTTAAGAACATAATGGACATTATGTAATTAAATAACAGTTATGCCACCTTCGCTTGTTTGTAAATCCATAATTCCAAGTGCCACCAAAGCCTCCACATTTTCTGGATCCAACTATAGGTGTATTAACAGCAAAATTAATCAGCATGAAAAGCAGAGGCAAAGAGCTTTTTGCAAGTGACTATTCTTAGCTAGCTTGCCTGTAGAACTCGCTGAAAAGCCTGCCGAGCTTTTTCAAAGTGACCAAGCCTGTAACGGCAAAGACCTATACCCAGTCTCACTGCTGCAGGACAACCTGGATAGACTTGCAAAGCTTTCTGAGAATAGTAAAGGTAAATTACTTCAGCATGATATAAAAATTCAGGCTACAACCATTCATCAATTAAAATAAGTACAGAGAGAACATGCCAAACAATATAGAAATCAGATGGATGATCCAATTAAAATGTCCATCATTAACAAATTTTCAAACCTTAAATAACTCCAGAGAGCTTTTATAATACTCCAAAGCTATCTTGTGCTGATCTTTATTTTCTCCATTGTTAAACTCAATGCAAGCCTGCAATGGAAAGAGGCATCTATCATAAAGTATTTAGGGGACAGGAGAGAGAAACTTCGCGCTCCAAAATTCAAGAAAAACCAGAGAAAATGGAGAAAAAATAACTGCTTTTTATTGGCTGGGTTAGGTACACGATAATGTTCATTGCACATGATAATCTTTGTTTAGCTGTATAATTAATTAAGTGAAGAAGGGTTTTAAATACAATGTACCAGGAAGAAGTTCAATAAAAACGCAAACTGTATATATCGAGCTTTGGGCCCAACTTGAGCCCATTTCTATCTGAATTTTACAATGGGGGATGAACTTCAGATTAGGACCATTTATTTTTCAAGCTCTGTTTATCCCAAAAAGATTTGAAGTCTTAAAAATTAAGCCCAAATTTGAAATTTTTTAGCAATGGTTTTTCAAGCCAACATAGTTTTGATGTGGTAAAGTGATGCAACGGGAGAGGGGGCACGAGGAATAGGGAGAAGATCACCGTCTTCTCTTAATGCAGCGGGAGAGGACACGAGAGATAGGAAGAAGATCACCGTCTTCTTACCACGATAAATCCTTGAATCCACAAGGAAGATAGAAAGGGAACAAACCCAAAATAAGAGAATATTATTGATAGAAAAGTCTTTCTTTTTACTACAACCTTGGGCTGTATATATAACCCTCTAATAAATTTAGAGTCCTACTTGGTGTACACTAAAAATAGGACTTAAACTCTACTAAGAATTTTACTCAACATATCTTAAATAAAGATATGTAAATCCTATTCCTTATTGGGCTAGGACTGTTATTGACTCAGACTGATAAATAAATCCTAATTTTGATCAATACAAAGTCCGAATTATCCAAAATAGTAAATAAGAGACTTGTGGGAATCGATCTCAGCTTTCCAACGAATAGTTATTTGCTGGATTTGGATCAATATCTTAAGAGATATGGCCTTCGGACTGTAGCTGTATGAATCTTGACGGACCCTAATTGGAGTTGGAATTCAACTTGGACTGGATCTCTAATTTTACTGTGAAAAAAGATGTAGTTGTCCTACATCACTTATAAATCCTAACACGAATATCAGACAAAAAGAAACAAGATTCTGATCAATTTAAGATGAAAGATTACAATGATGAGGCATCAAAATCAACACAGAGAATGCAGCAATGACACCACAAAAAAAAGGGTCCACGGACAGAAATGTTATAGATGGCTATGCAAGCAGTCCAGAAACATCAATTCAAAGAATTGATAGATATTCATACAAAAGGAGAAAACAATGTCCACAGGATGTCTGCAGCAATGTGATGCAAATAGTTTGCATGCTATGCTTCAAATACCTTTCCAATAAGCGCAGCAACATTATTAGCATCTGCTACCAGCAGCATGTCATAGTTCTTAGTTGCCTGTTCTAGATCACCCTTGGCAGCACAAAGCTGACCTGCATGAAAAGGAATATTCAAAAGCTATAGGAAAATTTTCAGAAGGCCATCCAGGTATATAAAAGATTTGGAAAGGCTTGAATTAGCAGAACACTTGTACAGTGCAATATGTTGACATGCATATGTAACAAAGTATTCAATCAGCTTGGCAGCACAAAGCTGACCTGCATGAAAAGGAATATTCAAAAGCTACAGGAAAATTTTCAGAAGGCCATCCAGGTATATAAAAGATTTGGAAGGGCTTGAATTAGCAGAACACTTGTACAGTGCAATATGTTGGCAAGCATAAGTATGTAACAAAGTACTAAATCAGGTTATGCATAAGAAAAGTACTAAATCAGAGTATCACATATAGGATATGAGCCAATAAGCATTAGAAGGAAACCTTCAGTCAAAACATGATTTCCGGAAAAATATGGGTTATAATGAACCCTGAAGCACTCAACGAAGCTACTGATGAGAACCAAGCCAAATATTTAAGGCTATACTCCTGAATACAGCAATGTGTTTGTGATCATCATCACAATCGTCGTGGTTGAGCTTCTTGTCTCTAGATTTCCTAGATATAATACAGGAAACATTGTCATGTGGCCAATTCAAGGACAAATGATTAACACTAGGTCAACAGGAATTTTTTATTTTCTTCACCAACGGTCACCTCGAATTCTTTTGAGGTTCCTAACTTGAGCAGTTTTTCGAGCCATTCAGCTTCACTGCTCAAGACTGAACATTTTTGTCATGAACGGTTAAAAAGGAATCACAGATATCAATGAGTTGTCAGCTTCAGGTCACAATTGTATGAAAAGCTACTTGACAAAACACTGAATTTTGGCCAGCATAAATAGGACAACTTTTTGAATCATGGCTTAGAATAAAACATATCTCAGATTATTACATAGAGACCCATACCAAATGGGTTAAGCTGTTGTATCGCAATATAAATGTTCCATCTGTTCCTTTCAGAAAGCTTGTTGCAGAGAGGATCTATGCGCTGCCCAAGGCCTTACTAACCAAAAGTTGTACTAGGATAGTGGGCCAAAAGTTCAATACAGTAGCTGTATCCACTCCAATGATCCATAGGATGAAATTCTTTTTGGACAATAAAGGTCGCATTTAGCTGATAATTAGACAATGACGAAACTCAAATTCAATATACACTAATAATAAGATATAAATTATGAATCCAAATGCCAATATTTCCGGAATGAAAAAGAATTTCATGATCCCTGATGTTTACAAGATTTCTCAATTGCTTATATTACGCAATTTATTCTACAAGATAGCTTTAATATACTTGTCCTGGATTAGTATTGTAATTAAATTGAACCAGAAGAGAGAACAAAAAGAATTGCTCATTTTTCAAGAAATGCTTTTCACCTCATTCCATATTTCCTTTTTATAGCATACTCTTCTTCTATCTCGTCCAATATCTTTAGTTGATTTCTGATCTTACTCCATCAACACAGATAGCAAAACAATTTTTGACCATGTATCAGAAAGATATCCAAAAGGCACAGCATAAGTTAATTCACCACAATTACAAGGGAAAACAAGTTATGACAATAAAGAACAAGGCAACATGAAAACAACATAATAGAGCAAGCACAGGAAATGGATAAAACATGCACTCATTACCAATGACAGGAAAACTGATGAGGGGAATCCCCCAAAAATGTTATAAGCCCAAAAAGTGCTAGTACAGTTTATATCTACAGGAACAAAAGAGGCTTTCTCAAAAAGTTCAATTGATCAAAAGGCTTGCAATAAGAACCTCACTTCTGGATTGTCTAACACATTGGCCGCAGACAGCAAGGATGTTATGACTAATCAGCAACTTCATAAATAATACAAAACCTAGAAGAGCATATCTAAACTGAACTATGTGATGCCAACCTTTTCCAATCCATGTAGAAGGTTCGTAAGTGTCAATTCTTGATGCTTTATTGTAATATTCAGTTGCTGACTCAAAGTGCTTGCTATCTTTATTCTTCATATCAGTCTTCCCCAAGTAAGTATAATAAGCTCCCAGTGCATTCAGAATAGCAACCCGTTCATATTTGACATCAGCATAATATTCATCGATTTCTGCAGCATAAATGAACTTCAAATTGATTCATAATGCAAAAGCAAACCTCCTAAGAAATTGGTGAATCCTGTAAACACAATAAAAAAATACACACAAACCTGGACTGGAACCTTCCTCCAAAATCTGTCGAAATTGTTCAACCTTCCCTTGCTTGAAGTATTCTCTCTGAATCAATAATAAGCCAAATCAATCATCAGATAAAACTGAATTTACAATGTGCCCACATACCAGCTTTCACAAATTAACTCTAAGGAACAATAAACATATACATTGTAGGTAGAAAGTCAGCAAATAAAATCAATACTTTTCACTGCTAAGAGCAAAATAGATCTTCATGAATTACTACGTTGCATACCAAGTCCATCGAACATTCTGATGAGAACTAAATAATTTTGACACAAAAGCATCGCAAATACTATCACCTATCAGCTTAAGTCGGTCAGACATCAAAAGCCCCCTCCACCGTGCTACCCCCACCTAATCTAAAACAAAAAAAGCCAAGAATCGCCACAAGATTCAACCTTTAAACGGTACATCAATCAACATATTGCTATTACTCATTATAGAAGTCAAGATGGCTAACAATTTGCATCATTGTGATTGCGTTCACCACAAGTAGATACAAAATAAATTATAGATGAAACTGCCAGCTCAGAAGAAGTAGAAATCGAGGAGTTGGCTGACCGCGATGATGAGCCAAAGATCGAGGGGTGCCTGCTCGGCCTTGAGGATGTCGAGAATGTCGGAGGCGTCCCGTGGGAGCTGGTCTAGGGCCACTCGCACCTCCTCCTCCGAGTTCTGCACCGGGATATACACCGACCCCATAGCCGGAGGCCCCGAGAGCTCCGGGTCCCTCTAGGGTTTTGGCCACAGAAGAGGGAGGGAGAATGGAAGAAGAACTACAACGGCTGTTGGATGCCACGCACGGCTTTACCGGCTAGGCCCGAATATATGGGCCGGCCCGATATGGAAATTTGAAGGGTGAGCTTTGGATCAAGCGAGATAAAACAGGATCAGCTTATTATAAAAAAAATTTTATATAAAATTAATATTACTTGCTTTATATCACTATTAAATTAAATTATTATAAAAAAGTAAATAAAGTTTTTAATTTTAAATTATTATAAGTTAATTTTGATTAAAAAAAATTAATTTATAAAAATAATTTTCTAATTTTAATCTTTATCTTGATTCCGAGCTAAATCATACGCAATTTATTTGATAATATCTGTAAAACTTTTTGGGTTGGACTTTGGGGTTGGTATTGGATTTATTCACAATTGAGAGGATCAATAGAATAAAATCTGACATGCAACCCTAATAGTAAGTTTTAGTTTTTTTAAAAAATAAATATAGATTTAATTATGCAAAAATAGGATGAAGTAATTAAAAGTGAAGTTATTTTTTTTACTTCAATTATTTATTTTAACAAAAATAGATTTAAAAAGCTAATTCAAATTTAAACATATAACCTTTCACCGATTAAGAAAATCTATACTGAATCATGTAGTTTGCAAGAGCAAACCAAATTTTGGAGTTATTATATGACAAACAAGTGTGATGTAAATCTAAAACAGGTTATATTTTATAATATTATTTTATAATATCAATTAGCTTTATTAATGTATGTGGTGTGTTAAAGATAATAATTAGGTTAGTTTATTCATCTAGAACATTTTAAATTCAATGTACCAGATGTTGGGTAAGTAGATGAATAATGATGAGATTTATGCATTACCCTTGATGAGATGCAACAAATGAACGTCGAAATATTTCATGTAAAAACATGTGAATAATGTACACTTTCGTCGCCCTATCCAACGACTTCCATGTCGCCTCTCTCTCCACCGGCCTCTTTAGTTGCCTCCTCCGAGCCGCCGCCGCCGCCCTCTCCACCTCCCTCCCACTGGCCTCCTCAGTTGCTTCCTTCAAGCTGTCGTCGCCCTCTCCACCGCCCTCCCACCGTCCTTTGTTTTCTCCTCAAGCTGCCGCTGCCCTTTCGGCCTCCATCCCTACTGACCTGCACAAATTGCCTCCTCAAGCTGCCGCCGCCCTCTCTGCTTTCCTCCCCTACCGACGCAAGCCCAAGCATCGGATCTCTGCCACCATCGACCGCGCCTCCCCGAATCTTCGCCTCCGTCCCTACTGGCCTTCACAGTTGTCTCCTCCAAACTGTCGCCGCCCTCTCCGTTTTCCTCCCTTGTCGATGCAATCCCGAGTATGGGATCTCCGCCACCGTCGATCGAACTGGGATCCTCGCCGCCCTCCACCGTAGCCCTCTGGCGTCCTCAGCGTCGCGACGGAACAAACGGGGGTGAGAAAGAAGAGGTCAATCGTGGTTAAAATTTAATATAACTCTATCAAATTGCATATTTTTTTTTAATTAAAAAAATTATATATAACTCTTTAAAATTTTGTCAAATTGTATATTTCTCTTTGAAACTTAAAAAATCATATGCAACTCTTCAAATTTTTTTAAATTATATATTTTTTTCTTGATTGTTCGATATATCAAAAAAAAGTTGATATAAATTTATTATTAGAATAAATAATATTTAAAAAATCTATATCATTTTAACATCATTTAACTTAAAGTGACCAAATAAAAATACTTTTCGATCGAATGTACATTAATATAATAGAGAATATGAGTAAAAAGTAGCTCTATGTCTAGTTTATATCGGGTTTAGGGCTTATGTTAGATATAATATAAATTGAACCCTATTTTTAGTTAAGGTTGGATTGAAATGAGTTCAAATCAAGTCATAACAAATATTATCATTTTACATTTTTAATTTAAATTTAATTTAAAATCAGTTTGAAATGAGTTTAAACTAAATTAAGTGAAAAAAATAGTTCCTTTGCATTATAGATTGAAATTTAATATAAGATAAATCCTTCAATCGAACAAGAGAGAATTTTTTGCAATAATGATCTAACTATCAAAATTTTCTCTAATTAAATTAAGAGTATATTCACTTTTTACTTTAATCTGAATAACATTAAATGATATATTCTTCAAATATTTCTGATTCTAATAATAAATATATGCTTGATGAAATTATTGTATATATCTAGTGATGCAAAAAATATTAAATTTTTAGATTTAGAGGAGAAATATATAATTAAAGTTTTTTTTGAAAAGTTATATACAATTTTCAAGTTTAAAAAAATATATAATTTGACAAAATTTCAAAAGATTATATATAATTTTTTAAAATATATAATTTAATATGATTTGAACGAGTTATATACAAATTATGTTCAATACATTAAATTATACCACTGCATTCTTTGTGTAAACCAACACAAAATACGAATATAGATTTCTCGTTTAAATCCAAACAAACTACAAATTATAAGGGTTTACTTGATCGGCATGGGATTTTTCAACATTTGAAATTCACAATGGATGTTATCCACCAAAAACCCTATTTGACGCCAAACCGGTCTTTTTTTGTCGCGGTCGAACCCATCACTGACCCGACCTGGCCCGTTCCAAGACCCTCACTCGTCGCGACTCGATAAGCACAGTCCAAATCTACGTGAGACGACGACCTCTTTGGATTTTTTTGGATGATTTACATATCAAGTCCTGAAATATTTTGAAATTAAACATAAGTCTGACTTTTAAATATTATACAAAAGTCCTTTCCATTTTTACGAATGGATCCTTGTTTGGAAAAAGACGATTTGTTGGAAAATCCAAAATTGCCCATGTTGACCTTCTTTCCAAACTAGGGATCGAATTAAACAATTCTAGGTTGAAATTAAGATGTAAAAATTTAATAAATTACCCATTTATTCATATTTTCATAGAAATTCAAGAAACAAATTAAAATGGATTATTCATGGTACATTACGTGGTAAAAACTCCAAACAATGGTTTGTGAGAAGCATCAGTTTGCTTGGTTTGCAATTTCAAGAGAAGTATTCTTTTTTACTAAAAAAAGACAATGTTTTTCTTGAGTTTGATTGAAAATTCCTAATCGTCATTCTCCATCAAACTCAAAACATAATGCGTAATTTTGAAAAATTCCAGGGATTGTAATGACAAATATTTGTAGGTCTCTCATCCGTTCTCAGCGGTCGCCACCAAAAGCCAAGTCCAACAGCACGAGCCGCAGGACCTGTCTGCCAGACAATCCAAATGGAAAAGCTACTGCACTGCGTCACTGATCGCCAACGAGCCGGAAGGAATCGCAGTATGACTTGGCAGACCTGGCAGAGACGCCGCAGTGGTCAGTGCTCCGCTGGGGGAACGCATGCATGTGGGCACAGAGAGCCCATGCACTACTGGTTCAGGTTTCGATTTCAGTTTTTAACTTTTAACTAGCTTCACCGTGATCTATCAACCTCAATTCTCGTTTACAATAAGTTTACGTTGTTCAGTCATGATCATCAAAATCGCTCGAAATGCCACTAAAACAATACTGAAGCGAACGGTGAGGTGGCCGACGAAACACTTAGACAAATAGAAGACGCTTTCGGCTTCGGCTCCGCAAGACTCGGGCAGCAAGGCAGCGCAAGAGGGAAAGAGACGAGGGACCACAAGGCGGGACCAGGAGGCTAGCTCTCAATTAATTTGAGTCACATGTCCCGTTCCATGTTCGGCCCCGCGGTATAAATCCTGTAGGTGAGCGGGCAGATAAGAAGCCATGAATGCAGCGCCAGTCTACAGCGGTGGATGGATGGACGCGGCCAAGCCAAGAGTCGGTCATCAAAAATTTTTTCTAATTTTGATTTTCTCTGAATTTGTCAAGCTCAGTGTTCGGAGTTGCTGTCGGGTGTTTAAATTTGAGGCACAATAAATCAATAGCTTGCGTCTTCATTAATTTGAAGCTATCAAACTACTCCAGTAGAAGCACCGACGCGAGATGAAGCAAACGAAGCAAGAGAGCATGGGCTGAAGCAGATGAAGGGGCAAGGTGCAGACACAGATTCTGCGCATGGCGCAAAACCTAGAGCAACGCTAGTCTTTTATACAAGTAGAGCAAATAATAAATATAGAGAATGCATCTCAAAGTGCGAGGATGACAACAACAGCACAATATAAATACTTGGATGACTACGATTAAATGGGTTATGAGCTCATCTTCCTCCTCTTTCACACCAAACTGTGTAAAAATTATATTAGCTTTAAAGAATACTGAAGAGAATACTCGAGAAAATTGCGTTCGTGACATTTGTTGGTGGTGAACTGTTCGGGTCATAAATACCTGCACAAAATAAAGTCACATAAATACCTGCATAAATACCTGCACATATATTCTTTTTCGCGAAAAAAATTAAGAAATCAGGGTAAATAATATCGCAAGATACCAGGGTGTTAGTTGTAATTATTGCATGAATCCCCACCCCACCCGACCCCACCCCAAATATTTTGCGTCAAGCATTTATAACCTCCGAAAGAGCTCGTCCGATCGTCACACGAAGGTTCTTCTTCCCGTCGTGCTCTCCATGGCATCCGCCTCTTCTCCTCTCTTCCTTCCAGTAAGTACTTCTCCTGCTCCTCCTCCTCCTATTTTTTCTCAGCGGAAATCCGAAACAACAGAAAACCCTAATTCGCTTCTTTTCTCCCAGATCCCAGAAACCGACATGGAAGAAGAAGAAGATGATGACGAAGGAGGAGGAGGGGGAGGAGAAGGAGGACAAGGGGACGAACTCAAGGCCCCAGCCCCCAACTCCAACCATCGCCACACGCCAACCCCACTCCACCCCGCCTCCTCCTCCTCAAAACCCACTCCTAGAACCCCACGCCGCTCCGTCACCGCCGGTGACCTCGCTGTCTCTTGCAACCGGTGCCGCCCCTCCTCCCGGGATAAGACCACCGTCGTCCCTCTAGACCCCCAACCAAGCCCCAACCGGCTCCTCCGCTCCCTCCTTCCTTCCCTCCGCCGCACGCCCGCCCCCCCTGCCGACGACTTCCGCCTCGCAGCCGCCGAGCTCTCCCGCAAGCTTGGCATCGCCGTCCGCCAACGCGACGAGGCCCTACTCGAGTCCTCCGGCCTCAAATCCTCCCTCTCATCCCTCTCCCGCAAGCTAGACCGCCTCGAGTCCCACTGTCTCGACCTCCAATCTGCTCTCGACCGCTGCTCCCCCTCGCACCACACCGGCTCCCTCGTCGTCGACCCCTTCCTGCGCGCCGTGTCCGACTCCCGCGCCGCCGTCCGCCAGCTCGCCGCCTCCCTCTTCGCCCACATCCGCCCCGCCAAATCCCTCGACCGGCTCGCCGTCGAGTCCCTCCTTAACCGTGTCTTCTACGCGGACTTCGAACTCGGGTTCGGTCTCGGGTCGGATCCGGAGCCGCTGGACCCGGTAGCCCGGTGCGAGTTGAACCAGAAACGCTTCGAGTCGGTCCGGGATTTGGGTTGGGAGGCGGTGCTGAGCCGGGGGACGCGACACTACAGCGAGGGGCTGAGTCGGTTCTGCGACCGGACAATGGGGGAAGTCGTGGGAATGTTGGGGTGGGGTGCAGCCCAACGTGCGTGGCCCGAAGGTCTGCTGCGGGCCTTCTTTGGGGCGGCGAAGGGGGTCTGGATGGTGCACTCGCTGGCCCGGTCGGTTCACCCGGCCCTGCCAATTCTCCGGGTCGGGCCGGGGGCCAAGTTCGAGCCGGAGTTCATGGAGGACGTTTCCGGCTCAGGGCGAGAAGGGCAACCGGTCAGCGTGCGGGTGATGGTGGCGCCCGGTTTTTACGTCTACAGCGCCAGGTGCGGGGTGGTCAAGTGCAAGGTGCTCGGCGTGTACGATAAAAGCAACAACAAGAAGCACCGCCAGGATAGACACAGTAGTGGGAACAATAGTGGTAGGAGCAGCAATAAGCGTGATAGTCGTGTGTAGTATTGTGGGATACTAGCTTACTGAGTTGTGGTTTATTCTTTCTTACATGTGATGTAAAGAATGGCATCAAATTTTTACGAATAAAATAGCTGCTGTACGGTGATCGTAGTAGTAAAGCTATTGCCTCTCTGGTGGAACCATAGTAGCAAAGCTCAGCATCGAAAGGTTCGAGTATGATTAGGCGAGGAGGGAAGTTGTCAAGTTGAGATCTCAATGCATGAAAAAATATTGCACAGGAAAAAATTAGCTTAACAAGATAATCCCAAGCTAATAAAGCCGCTCCATCGATCCACCATTTCGATGATAGCGAGGATACTGTTCACAAACAAGGATCAGATCAGAAAGTCGGAGTCGGAGGGGCTACACAATCGAGTAGGCGCCGGGACAAAGTCAGCCTTTGGTGATCAGTTTTGGTTCCAAAAACTACCACCCGATGCCAAGTGTGATGGTTTGAGGACCACGTCAGGCTTCCGCAATGCAAAATTAATATAGTATTACAAATTAGCAGACAAAAATACAAATAGCAAATGCGAAAGAACTATAATAATTTCAACACATAAAACTAATAAAATACAGATATCCTGTAGCGCATACTAGATTAAATGAGCAAAAATAGCAAACATAAAACAGTTATAGTAAACCATGAAGAGCATACTAGATTCAATTCTTTAAAAAAAAAAACAAGAGACATACAACAGTTATAGTAAATCCAATGCAAGTATACAAGCAAAAAACAAGAATAGGATAAACAAAATAAAAATAGCATACAGAGATCCAATGCTGATGTGATCTGTGGTCCCTGCCGAACACACATGGCAGTCAGACGCAATTTTTGCAACCAAAACTGCTCACAGAAGCTGCGAGCCTGCGACTATAATTTTATCCCTTCAGAGCAGTTGCGAGCCAAAAAACATGAACTTAAAAATGAAAAAATGAAAAACGTGCAACCAGGATAACATGGATTTTATTGGCACTACCAACTTCAGTCTGTCCAGATATATCTCAGTCGCTCCGCCTCTTGACTGCCTTTAACATTAGGAACAATGTTTATGTTACACATGCAACAGATGATATATACAGGTCAAATCATAGAAATTGCTACTTACAATAATATCAACAAGGCAAGCTCAAATGGTGCAAGTGATTTCTGGTAGATGAATTACATTTTTTAAGTATACCTGACAGAAATCTGCCAAAGGGCATCAACTGAATATCACATATTGTTTCCAAAAATGACTAATGGAATCCCTATGGCGCATGAGAGGCCAAACTTTACTGCTTGGGTTAGATCTGAAGGTCATCCAGTGAAAGCTCATCTTCCGAAGATAGCATCTTCAGTTTCTGCATAGAACACGCAATAGACAATATTTAGACAATATTACCCAAAGTACTATTGAATTTCCCACAAGTGAGATGATATTTCATAGGCAAACCTATAGGGGTAGGGCTGCAAGTCTGCCCCCAGTTAGGGCCAGCCTGGCCGCAAATAGAGGTTCCCTCAGTTTTTTGGACTATGATCCAGGACCAGACAGGTAAAATCAAATTGTGCAAGTCAAAGCCAGACCAAGCTCTAGGGTTTTGGGCCAGGATGGGTACATACAAAAGAAGTTTGCATTCATATGTGTGAGCATGCAACTCTTCTGTTCAGTTTCATCGGTATGCATGAAAAAGGTTTTGCACAAAGAAACATCAGAGTTCTTCAAGTCAATCAGTTAAAACACCTAAAACAAAAATTCCATCAAGGGAACAAAGGTCATAATCACAATGGCAAGTCTGATTTGGACATCTAGCACAATTGGTGGAAATAAGCATAAAGTGCCAGGGAGTGGGCTTGAATTTTGAAATTATGACCTGCAAAAAAGAATAAGGTTTTGTGGACAACCCAACCCCAGAGGCATGTGACACAAATCTAGCACCGCACTAAAGCTAGGACAGAAGTCCATTGAAGTCACAATAGGGAATGAATTCATCTTTTTAAAATACAAATTTAAAACCCCAAACAAAAATCAGTGACTCACTGTAATAAATTGGGGAGGATCATCAAGACTGGTTGAGCCAAGGACAATTTCCCTCCTCAGTTTTGATGAGAGTCTGTGTATTGCACGCAACTATAAAAAGAATTTGCAGAAAGTTGTTATCGAACAGTTCTTCAGTAAACAAAAGCATGCAATGAATTGAATTTCATCCACCTCAGATCGTGTGGCACCACCAATGATAAAGATGAAAATGCGCTGACCCATTTTCTTGAAATCACTAGACATATGCCTCAGTACAGAATCACTGAAAAAGGCCACAGATCAACAAAATAAGCAGTCATCCCAGTTGGACTGACTAGATGGAGAACATGTACGTTTAAATACCAGCAAGTAGCTATCAACTAATCCCAGACATTAACACCCATTAGGTCAAGCATAAGATTAACACAAACCTTGAATACCCATCATCTGAATTACGAGGCCTGGCCCAGGTAGCTGTTCGCCTTGATCTCATGGAGTGAGCAGGCTGGCCTTGGGTATTATGAGGTGCTGACCTCGGCAGAGTTGCATGCATACTATGGGCAGGTTCGTTCATGCACAGGTACTCAGTCTTAGGTAGTTCACCTTTGCTGAGTTTCTCAATCAACTCCTGAATGGAAATATCAAAAATCAGTTACCCAAACTTCCCTACAAAAATCTGAAATGGCAGGGCATGTAGCAGATAGCATTGAACAAAATATAGCATCATTTCAATGAAATTTTACAAGGAACCATCAAGCTGATTAAGCAAATATCACAGCACATACAAAATATATTTCAAGGCGAAAAACTGCACCAGATAAATAAGGATGTTATACAACAAATCATGCCAATAATTTTGCAGCTAGATGTGCCTAAGAAAAATTACTATATGGTCAGCAGTACCTATTCTAGGAAAAAGAAACTGTTCAGAAGGAAATACATCAAGAGTGATACCCTACAATCCAGTTTTGTATTTCCTTCAAAGCTCAAGCAATTTTGATTCTATGGAGGAATTCAGGAAGAAGCCAAGTAAACAATGAACTATTGAATAGCAGACAACCAATATAACTCAAATAATCATATGATATTAAAAAGGAACATCAATTTAGATGTCCAATTTTCTTAAGCATACTGCATGTTGAACCTTGCTATAAACCAAAACTAAAGTGGAGTACAATAAATACCTCTATGAGTGGGTAAAACTTTGATAGTTGCCATGCTTCTTCCTCGCCATTTCTTTCTTTCCTAACTGCATGTTTTTTCTGATGCCAAACAATAGCATAGGACATCAGTAAAAGAAAAAGTTTTTAGTATGAGCTAGATACTGTATTTTTTCAACTGTTGGGAAAAGAAGTACATTTGCCTTTACCTTTTGAATATCAAATTTGAGGGAGAAAACCCCTCCTGAAGGCTTCTTTGTGTCCAATCCTCCTATGTATTTCATATTTCTCACCGCATTCATGTCATCAGGTGACAATCTTGCAAGCTGGGTAGGATGAAAATAGAAGCTATGTTAAGATTTATGGAAAAGCAACAGCAAACAGTTCAATGCCATGTTTTGTTTCTTCTAATTATGGACTTCAAAACACTATATACATACTACAGGAAAAAAAAATAATAGCCCAACTCTGATAACCAGCTAAAATTTCATATATTGTCATTTGCAGCCACATAAAAAAAATTGCATCATATACACATGGCTAGACATGAAGTGCCATGACTCAAATGGTTATTTACCATCTAATAATCAACTGTCTTTTTATTAGATCCCTTGGCATAGTGCAAATAGATATATAAAAAATGTCTGTCTGGCTGATGTAGAATATGAGAAAATGAACTCAGTAGCTGGAGGAAACCCTCAACTGTTCTGGTAGAAAGAACATTTCATGCCCAGATTAGTATCAAGCATTTTGACATCCATTATTTGCAGATTAGTATCAAACATTCAACTTAAAAGCCAAGCAATGAAGGAAAAAACCAAAATGATGCGAAAGTTTGTCTTGGTTTGCCTAATTATTTTCCATTAGACCTCATAAACAAGGGCATTTTCATTGTAACAAATTTAGACCAACAAGTGAGAATATGTATCTCCACCTTATTCCCTTCCTAGTGGAAGTTTCATGTTCAAGAAGTCATGAAATGGCATAATCTTCAAGCATTAAAATAAATCAGGTAACAAACCTGTAAATTTGATCACTGACATACACACTGATCGCCAAAGCCATGTATTGACAATAAATCAAGAGGTACTATGATCCTGGTTCTTGAAAATAACAAGTGTAGAGATACTATTTACCTGCATCAACTTTGTACCTCTATCACCTTCAAACTTTTCAGGGTAGATTGCTGCATAAATCATCAATAAACGCAATTTATTTTCGGGAGTGACATCCTGCAAAAGGAGTTAAGTACCAATAAAAGATGAAATTCAGCTGCCAAACAAAGCATTTAAAGCCCTTTCATCTACATAAAACACATTGCAATAACCTGTTTTGTGCTCAGAAATTTAATCACATCTTTGGTCCCTGCATTCCCAAAGACAAGATCTTGCTCCAGCTGTCCAATGTCTCGAAGTCCCAGCTCCCTAATTACTTTATTAATCTTTCCAGCAATCTGTTACATTTTGCATATCAAAACTTTGTGGAAGTACCCACTTCCGAAAAAAACTGGAAATAAAAGAAGATGAATCTTGTTTCCTATGCTCACTATTGAATATATGTGAACCTAAAAATATAGAGGACTAGGTATGATAACAATATAAAGGCCATCACCCATAAATGACTTTCTTTGTGCTTACATGTTTCATTAGCATAATTGAGTTGGAGAAAAAAATAACACAAGTAGAAAATCTGTTTTTTTAATGAAAGTAGTCATTTCCACACATATCTCAAAGAGCAAATCTCCAATTAGAATAGCTAACCTCTACGTGGAGAGAAAGCTTCTCGATTTGTTCACTGTACTGTGGCAAAGCTCGAACCATCTTTTGCAAATCCCTAGTTGTGAGTTCACTACCATCTCTATAACACAGACAAAGAGGTAAGTAGCATGCACATTCCCCCCAGAACCAATCGATATGTTTGCTTTCCAGTACAATCACCAAGCAGGATTAGTTGGAATTACGGAAGAAATAGTCTTCAAAAATCAAGCAGAACAGAGCATGACCATAATGAAAATTTTTTGAACTATAGGTGCTATCCAATATCCTTTGGCTGAATGAGATTACAGAACATGCTACTTGGGATTTAAGAGATTGAACTACCTATAAGCAGAAGGTTTATAAGATGCCATGCAGCCTTTTTGGATTGTTTTTTTTTTTTTTTGGTGTAAACGAGCCGAGCCAATCTCGGCTTGGCTCGGCCCCAAAAGCAGTCAGCTCAAGCTCAGCTCACTGAGCTTGTGAGCTCAAACGAGCCGAGCTTGGTTCAAATCTGATTTTTCAAAAATTAAATTTTTTAAATTTTTTTAATCAATTTACATTAAAATATTTTCTAAAAATTATAAAAAAGTAAAAAAAATCAACCCCAACATCACAAATTATAATTCACAAATTCACAATAGAGAATATTGAACTTAAATTTTTTAAGTAATGCTAATAATAATATAATCTAAAAAATATGAATATTGAAGAAACCATGATAATAGAATAACATATAAATATAAAGAACTATATCAACTACAACATCACAATTAAATAATTAAATATATATTATAGACTATATTTTTAAAATTATATTTTAATTTATTAAAAACATAAATAAATTTTCAAACTGAAATCGAGTAAGCCAAGTCTAGCTTCCGAGCCAAATTGAAACCGAACTCAAGCTGCTTGTAAGTTACAAACTAAATTGACATCCTTAGTTGGATGCCCTCGGAAAAAGTACAAGATATTATCATTAGACTATGAGAGTTCCTATCATGAGCTTGACAATCCAAATTGAGCAACAAAATTAAACAAATTCCACTATATTGTCAAGTTTCAAAACTCAACTAACTGAAAGAGTAGTTTAGCACCTAGGCAAAAAATGAAAGCAATGGGTGTGGTCCAGTACTGTACATCAACTTTGCTAACTTCGACATTTGATATTAAATTTAAACGCAAAAAATCCTCAATAAGTAAGTGCAAAGTAATTAGATAATTGTTCACCTTGTGGTAAACCACATCAGAACAACATGAATATAGTTCTCATAAAACTATAGCAGTTTCACAGCACGAGACCCTTAAGATAAAACTACCAAGGTAATAATCATGTTGCTATATTTTCAGCCATCAAATCCATAGTGGTATATAAGAGTAGTACATGAAGCCAAATTTCTAGCATCAAACAGAACTTGAGCAAAACATTTAAGATGGTTGGAGTTCCATATAGGTCATAGTAATTTTCCTAGGTTAATTTTAGAAAATAAATATAAATTATTGACAATCATTACACAACACAAAGATGGAGCAAAAAGTTCATTCACCCTACAAACTTTCACACAAGGAAGCAATATGGATTTCAGTTGTTGATCTCTTACCTTGTGCTATAAAGTTGAGCAGCTTTGTTTCTTGACATGAAATTGGTCATTTTCTCATGCAACTTTTCACTAGCCTGGCATAAAAATTGATTTTCAAGCATTATCACTGAGCATCATCTAAGTTGGAAGACTGCAAACAGAGAACTCACTTCTGCAATATGTGCATGTCTAAGCTCAAGCCAAATAGAATCATGATCCTCCAAAAGAACCTCTTTTTTTTCAGGTGCTGACCCAGTTTTGCCTGGAATCTGCATATATATGCCATGTATAAGAACAAAAAGAAATACAGAAAAAGCTTCTGTCTTTGACAAAAAAAGAATGAAAATAGTTCACCTCGTGTACATATTTGTTGCCATCCATATTTAATAGATCATGACACATGGCATCATAGGTCCATTCATGTATGATAGGAGCAATCTACAATATAATTGACCATAAGATTTTATTTAGCACTTCTTATTTTATTCAACTCAGAGTAAAAAAGAAGTCTCTAGGACTTGACTGAACTTTTGTGTTGTACCTGGTCTATTGATCGGTCCACAATGAGTAACTCACATGTCTCTTTTTGGGGAAAATCAGGAAGTGTAGCTTTGTACCTTGAGAGACAATTCCACACAGCAGCAGCAAGCTTTGTTGGGACTAGATCATTAAGTGTTGTCACAGTGGAGGCATCAAAAGATGATTTTGCAGCACGGTAATGTACATAAGGAAATTCCTGGACAACGCCAAACAACAAGAATAAACAGCAACTTACTTCTATGTAAAATGCAACTAAGATGAAATGTAGTAAATACCATGAGACATACTTGAATGTGGATTCTGGATAGGGTCAAGTTTCTGTCCTTAAAGCCTTAGGGCCCGTTTGGTTTGTGACTAAAAAATGAGGTGATCTCGTTTTGAAATAATACCTCTAGTTCAATTCTAGTTCAAATCGAGAGTAGCTAGTTGGACTAAAAAACAAGATTATCCCAAACCAAACTCACCCTTAAGCTATATAATGGAAATTTATCGATAGACAAAGGAATACTCAATGGCTGAAGAGCCAATTTATTCAGCAAACTAGGAAAGCGGAACAAGATTTGGAATTGAGAACAGCATTCCATACATCTTTCATGTGTGAAGAAAGCATAAAAGAAACTGTATCACATAGTCAGAAGACACCCAATCCAGACTTTAAGTTTAACACAAATTGAATAAAGTTCCTTTAGGCCTCCACATCCTTTGCCAAATTGAGATACAATTAAGTTCCTATGACCACATAAACAGGAAATACTGCTGTGCCATAAACATGCCAAATGTGAACTGCAGATCTGATGCAAAACTGTATTCTACAGACTACAGAAGAATGTGAAAAGAGTTTTCTATTCCATAAATTACAGGATAGTACCTACCACAGGAAATAATCAAAATTAAACCTACAGACTGGAAGGTTATGGTCATACCTTGAGAGAGGCAAAAGCTGTTGCAATGCGAACTGCCATGGAGTTTATATAGGAATTGCACTTTCGAGAATTTTCTGCATTCTCCCCAAATAACACCTCCAAAACCTTCTCATGGTCAGTTACAAACCCCTACATGGAACAAGTCATAGTATTCTCAGAATAAGAAATACAGATTCTGGAATATCAGCAAGTAAAATCTCAAATCTAGAGAGCCACATATAAGGCATCCCATCTAGGATAATTGCATTGAAATTGCAAAAATGTAAAAGATCACTAGATGGCATATAAGATAACACGGAAAAGAGTACACAGTCTAGAAAAATATTAAGCTTAATATTAAATACCTGACTATCAATTGCAAAGTACTCCAAATTCATCTGCAAATATTCAGCAAAACAAGACAATAACTATAACATCCACAAAAGTTCCTGATCAGATAAAAGCAGAAATTAACTCGTTTAAATGAATCCAGTTGGTGTTAAGACAAACTTTGATACAGGTAGTTTGTAAGAAGAAATCAATTAAATTTAATCTTAACCTCACTTAGTGCACCTATCCGCGGTAAGACACTTCTGTCATTTTTTATATGAGTTACTAATTCCCTGGACACAGGTGAGCTAAAGAAAACATATGCCCTGAAACAAAGCAATAAAAAAGTTAATTAATATGTAATACTATAACCAACTGATATGATAGATTTAGACCAAAATAGGATCAGAACAATCCATACCTTTTATACAAGGGTGATTTTCCTGACATGTCAGACAGAAATGCCACAACACTGTAAATCAGCAAACCAATATAGTCAGAAAAACAAGAAATTCGTAGTTCAAAAAGAAGAAGAAGAAAGCTATCCAAGATAAATTCAAGATTATCGAACATAAATGCGAATATAACTGCTTGCAAAGTGAGTGACAAACTAGATATTACCTAAGCATGGTGTATTCTATTCTGTGAGTATATCACCAAAACAAACAACAACAATTACAATTCCGAATAATTTCTCAACATATTCATTACAAAAGTCATACTAAGGAAGCAAACAGGATAACTGTAGTGGAATTACTATGCTTACCCATTTGAGATTACTTAGTAAATGGAGCCATTGAATAACGTGTGTTTTAATGATTCAATATTGTAGATTTCAAATGTGAAGCACCAAGAAAGTTCAAGCAGTAATCTTGTAAAATCTTTAGCTGATACACTAAACCTCATGCTGCAATTAAACTGAACTTCAAAATATTCACTTTCCAAGTCAAAAGACATATGCTGCTATCTTCACAGTAAAGAACATCTTCTAAGCTTCAAGAGCTAATGAATAATGAACTTCTTATGAACTTATCCTAAATGAATTATGGAACTCTGAAAAGAAAAACTTATATTTGCAGTGAAGAGACAACTAGTAAGTTATTTCTGAACTCAAAGTCGTCTATTAAAGTGTGCACCTAGACCCATGTAACCATTTAATCAATCATTTAAGTAAAACCATGTGAAAGCGTATAAGATACAGCAAGAAGAGTGTAGGCCTGTAAGTAGGTGACAGGTCCAGTCCTGATTAAGCTTCAGCCCATGACGAGGCTCTCAGGTTGGGGAACCCATCGACAGTCTATACATATATATGTATATATATATATATATGTATATACATAGAGAGAGAGAGAGAGAGAGAGAAGCCCTTTACTTTTCTTTTGTTGGCTGAATAAAATATATAGCATCCATTGAGGGCATTGGTTGTCTTCTCTTGTAAAGATCTTCCACCACTGCAATGGTAAAGCATGAAGTTCTGTAAGGAATAATCTCCAGCAGGAGTGTCTTTAGCAAAACTGAAAAGAAAATGAGCTAACCTTCCTGACTTCCGGAACTATAATGATAACCACATAATTATCAAAGCTTACATTCTTAACAGGTCGAGATATGGAGACATAATGCCCATTATGTGCAATACTTCCCTTGCATGGATGATGCAAGTTAAAAGATTACACAGTTGCTAGATCATTTACAGAATAAATGATTTAAGCTTTTGTTCCATAAGTCTAGAATATACTATCTCTATAAGCTAACAAAATAGGGAAATGTGAGAAAAAGCAGTTCTTACAAAAGGTTCTTGTAACTTACATGAAACTCCTTCCTCTGTAATGTCTGCCATCTTGCAAGAATATGACATAATTTTGACAGTTAGCCTATCCATTATGAGAACCTATTCAAAATGAACAAATCAAAAACTAAAATCAGTAAATTGGATTAAAAAAACAAAGAAGGTCATTGACTTGAAATCTTGCTAAATGAATCTCAACAAAGTAAGAAAGCACTCCAAATAATGTGTAGCATGGTTTCCTCTAAAAATAAAGCAGTATGTACTATTCATGGGTATGGGCATCAACAGCAACCAAAAACCTGAACCAACCCACAACTGGATCTGAAAAATGTCCCCTAAAATCTTGTAGGGTTTACATCTGAGATTTAAAACCTGAACAAACCTAAGATCTTAGATTTAACCACATCCATACCAGGCATAGAAGTCAGCTTTAAGTTGAAGGTATAATATGTCGCATATCTGCACAGGTATGATACAATACCGAAAACCTGAACTGACCCTAGATTGATGCTGCGTTATCATCACCATAAAACATGCTAAAGACAAGTCCTTTGATATTATTCATGTAGAAAGAGAAAAGTATATGAATGGTCCATAAAACAGCAAAGAAGTCTTTTTAAAAAAAGAAAAAGGAAAAACAAAGTATTTACTGCAGAACAAGAATGATAAAGCTAAACAAAAGTACCTTCCATGTTGCTTTGGAGTCCTTCACTTTTGTTGATCGAAGCATTTCATATAGAAGTCCTGTATATCCAACCATTGTACATCAATGAAAGGAAATATTTAAAGAAACGATGAGAGCTCTTAGTGAAAGAAAAATATCCAAAAGAAGAAACTAAATAATGACCAAAGAAGACATCAAATGAAGCATGAACAGATGCAAAATTCAACTCAACACAAAGCAACTTGTTTCTCCTAGAATAAATATGTGAACAAGAATTTACTTCAAATTGGTCTACCTGATCACTCTAATTCACTGAACCACAATCTGGACATGTCTGAGAACCAAAATAAGTACATGTATCAGAACTATTGTTATAGATGAATCATTATGGGGTCTGGAAGTTACACAATCAATTCATAAAGCCTAAATTTTGCTCTCCAATTAAAAGGGGAAAAAGACAAATTACTGCCATACATCCTCAAGAAAGGAAACCCTTCCACTCAAATAACAGATTGATCTCATCTTTATTCTCATAGCTATCAACTCACAGCAATCTGAAAACCAGTACTAAATGAAGAGACTCTTAATAAATATATGGCAAGGAGACTTTTCTCAGCCACATACAATTAATTCTGCAACTTTAATGGCTATATATGATTCAAATAGAAATTGACAATCAAGATTTAGTTTCACATTCTTGGAAAATAATTAATTGGAATACAAGGTGTTGCTCAGTTGTTGGTCTTCAGTGGCTTCCAAACATAACTGAATGGAAATTCTTAATGAAACAAATTGAAGGAAGAATGGATGAGATCCAGGCAAGCTGCAGAGGTAGCCCTCTCGCTATGCTTCCGTGTGCTCCAAATCCTACAAATGCTCACAATTTCGTCTTCTTCAGCACAAGAAGAGATCCTCAACTGTTAGTGTCGTACCAAAATTCGAGAAAATGCTAGGACTCTGTATGTGTCAATATAAAACAGCGGTATTCACGCGAAATTACTACATCTTGATCCAGATTTAGGATGAAATCCAGCGCAAGACCGCGGGTAATCTCACCAATCCCTTCCATTATTTTTTCTGCCCATTTGAAATCAATCATACAACCCCATGGACTCCCCAAACAAATCCCCCGATCCAATAAAATCCAATTTCAATTCACATCCACAGCTCCATATATAAATCTCAAACGCTAACTTCACAACCAAATCCAACCAAACCAAACAAAATCCAGCGATTCAACACGGAAATCGGAAAAGAAAAAGAGAGAGAGAACAATCGCGGGCTTACGATCTCTGGTGATCTGGCGGAAGGTCTTCTGATCCGAGCCGCTGTGGGAGGAGTCGGAGTCCGACATGGCTCTTTCCTCTCGCTCCTTCGCCGGAGAAGGGATCCTCGGTTTCTTTGCCTTCGGCTCCGGCGAGCGGAAGGAGAGGAATGGGGGAGGTCGGAATGACTCGCCTTCATTGCCTTTAAAGGGCTCCGGTCACGGGCTATGAAATGACCATTCTGCCCATACGCCTCTGCCTCCAGCCGCCTTCGGCGGTTTGGAATGTTCGCTGCGGTGGTCAGCGGCTCGGCGTGGCATACGCGGTTCTTCTCAATTTACAGCAATAAGAAATTTCTTGGGAAAATTTCCGAGACTTCCCCCGAATTTTAAATCTTTATTTTTTAAATTTTTTTTAACATTTTGAATAACCTCCACTATTAGTCAACAGTACTGTGCACTGTTCGGTTCTAATCAAATAAACCGATGGAATGGAAACCGATAACCGATTTAGTTCGGATTATTTGATTTTTTAAAAAAATAAAAAATAAAAAATTTGATTTGATTTCAGTTTTTTATTTTAAAAAATTATAAAAATCGAATCGAATCGAATTATATATTATATATAAATATAAAATATTAGTTTTGATTTTGATTTTTTATTTCAATTAAAATATAATTAAATTTAAATTAAAAAAATAAAATCGATTAAAATTTTCGGTTTTTGATTTAAACCGAACCGAACCGAATTCGGATTCGGTTTATATAATATTCGATTTGGTTCAGTTTTCAATTTTGAAAATTTGAAAATTTCAATTTAATTTATTCGTTTCGGTTCAATCTTATTAGTGCTAAGCATTAAAATTTATGTAATGATTTCATCTCACAAAAGTCAAATACGGATCTACTGTATAGGTACCTAATGTATCAGTAACATATAACTTTAAAAATAAATAAATATTTATATTTATATATTAATCATATATGATTAATTTTGATCATAATATTTAATTTTTAATTATATATAATTAATTTTGATTATTTTATCTTATTTTTTATTCATATTTATGTGATTTAAATCACAAATATTTATTTTATTCATGATGTTTAATTTTTAGATATACAATATTTTTAAAACTATATTAGTAACCAAAAAAATTTATTTATAATTTATAATATTTCTTATATAAAAGGTTTGAATAAGAATTTCAAAAGTCAAAACAAAATTTAGAAATTTAAAAAATATACAAGTATAGAACAATTTTTCCTATTTCTTTATATAATAATAACTAATTCACATTCTTTTTCTGCTTTTTATTCGTTAGTTTATTGCATAATTATTACACAACACAAGTAGTTATTACGTAAAATTTATATTGATTAATCTCATGTTAAAACCTCCATCAGCTGAAAATTCTGTATTAATCTCTCTAAATAGATAAATTAGTCCAATGGGAAACTTTTTTATTTTATTTCGAAACAAACATTCAATTTGAATTTTTCTACCACGTGATAATTTGATCTTTTATTTAAATTTCAGCATTGTTGTTTCTCGATGATGGCGAACATACCAGGTAAGAGAACAGCTCAAAAAATGGCTTGCAAACAGTTGACGTCAATTTCCGGCTCCATCGCGCCTGACATTTATTTTGCTTAATCATTCTTAAATTCCATTTTTAACGAAGCACACAGGCCCTTAATTGAAATGGATCCATCCCCGGCAGCTTGCAACGATGGTTCTTGGTCTTTGCCAACAGTTTACATTTCAGACCAAAATAAACATTTTAAATAATCTCGTAACAAAATGGAAGATGGAGTAGAGAAGGACAAAAATCATATGCAATTTCTGCATAGTCACGAGGTTCTTTGCAAATATATCAGGAGTCAACGTCAAACCTGAAGAAAACCAGCATTTCCTTGTTCGAGAACTAGCCGGGTATTTGAACTGCAAAGGAAAGTATAATCAAACTATTGCAATTAGTTTTCTTTTTCTAGGATTGTTATCAAACGATGCTAATTGAGCACGATTAATCAGAAGAAGCCAAGAAACAGGATGCTGCATCTGATGCGAAGATCATTCTTTCATGTTTATCGCTTTATTTTGATTCGTTCCCATCCAATCAAGAAGAATTCTACAATAAAAAAAATCATATTTTGATCCATATCAATAATATATCCTTCCTCCTTCTGTTTGTGAATGCGAGACCTTGACCTTGATCTTGATCTTTGGAAGGGTAAGAGATGGCTCCTGTTGAAGCACACCGGAAGCCTTGACCATGTGAATGCTGTGATCCAGCTCTTTGGCTGCTGCCTGCTGCTTGATGGTTTTCTTGCTCCTTATCCTGTTGAATTTTCCAATTAACGAACGAATTTAGTGGAATAAGAAAAATCGTATAGTTTATCCAGAAACATTTGGTCTCGTGCAGAAGAAACCAACCACATTGCCTGGTGGTTGGCCTCTCTCGCCACTCTTGACCTTGTCAATCTTTTTATTGCCATGAGTGTGTGCTCAGCTACATTCCTATTGTCTCTCTTGGGCCTATTTCTCTTCCTTTCAAACTCGAAAGTTGAGTCCTTCAAAGAGACCGGAAGTTCTTCAATAATGATGCATAAGAAGATGTTATAAAAAAAAAACATGATTAGATTCAAGATCTTCTCACCTGTTTCATATCCTTTCCATGCAATTGCCTGTATGCTTTAGTCCACTTGATCTTGCGGGGGTTTCTCTTCATTTTGAAGTTCTTGTGCCATTTGGACCTGCAAAACCTGAAAATCTGCACAAAAAACTGCCGGTCACTGAACGGTCATTTCCAACTGGAGCAAAGGCTTATTTTAGTCTTGGATGATGGCCTTCCAAACACACTAGGACAACAAAATTGCTGACCATTGAAGAACTTTAACATCACAAAAATGTGTTCCTAGCAGGCCAACTGGAAAAACATGGTACTTGTGTAAACTTCAATCTTTTTATTTAGTTATTATACCTAGATAGAAATCTCTCGCTAAGCAACAAGTTGGAAGAAGAGTCACAACTGCTGAACTAAGGAAAAGAGTTAACGCATAAGCATAAAGAATAATTTCTTATCTAATAATATTATTCTTTGTTTTTCCTCTCTAGGCCCTTAGGTTTCTCTTTTTGGGATTCCTTACTAACCAATTCACCCTGGATAGATTAGAGGTAACTAGGAAAAAAACAAAAGTTGATGTGCCAGACGATCCAAAGCTTTAGGGTCATCATTGCTTAAACCTCTCCATGGTAGCCAAATTAGGGCCATCAAAGCTAAATTCATGGTTTTTGGCACAAAGTTTGAGAAAAGGAAGTCTAGGATGTCACCCAACATTATAGCAACTTATTTTAAAACACCAGAAAATTGTATCATGCTATAAGTAGCTGAAATATCAGTAGAAGTCAAAAGATCATTGATTGAGGAAGATACAGCAAAGTTGTATAGCACCACAAAGAACACCACCCTTGGTTAATATAACATAATAGTGTGCATCATATATGGTCAACGAATGCCCAAGTACTACAAAAAAGTCACCTCAGCATCAATAGGAGAGAAAAAAAATTGCAGAAATAGATGATAAAGAGCCATCCATACGTTTGCATTGTTGCGAACAAAATGAATGCCATGGCCTGGATAGATTGTTGAGGAGCAAAACCAACAATTCTCTAACCTCATTTTACTTTCAAGTCAAAATACAGATATTCAGCATAAACAAGGCTTTGCGAAAAAGCAAGAGACAAATAAGATTCAGACGAAAAGGCTCATGCACCAGAAAAATAACATACAGATCATTTTTTAATCAAAGAATGCATCCCTCAAATATTCAGCAGCCAATTCTTCACAAGGCAAAGATGTTACTAAACTTGTTAGAATATGCAAATGGCGTAAACTTAGGTTTATTGGCTTTGGCTTGGTAAGATCAGGACTCAAATTAAACATCGACTTTAAAATCAAGATATCAATCCACAACAAATAAATTCAGATCATTCATCAATCAAAATACTTAAGGTTAATGCAACTTAACTTCAATTAACAAAGTAACTATGGAATAAATGGCGCAACACTTCACAACTGTATTAAAACACAAGAAAACTCGCATTAAATATGATGAACAACACATCATCAGGATCCAATAGCAAAATTTGGGATGAAATTCATCCAAATTTTAAACATAACCCCAACCATTCAGATAAAATCTCAGCTTTCTCATAATTGATGAGAATGTAAATGAGGAAAATCTAGACGATCGGATCAAAACATTGCAACTGAGATAGGTGAGATTAAAAGATTTTTCTCTAAAGGAAACTCTAATAATCGAGCGTTGGATGAAATTAAAGGATAGTTAGGAATAATTATCGAAAGAGACAAACAGAAAGAAGGGAGAGACCTTAAGCCCGGCAGCGGTGAGTGCGTCCCCGCGAACCGAGCTGCTCAATGAACGATCGGTGCAGCATTGGAGTTACGTTTTTAGGGAGTTTTACCTGAATGCCCCTAAAAAGTGAGATTTTATATTCATAGCTATGTAAAGCTATGTAAAGCTGGATTTGTCCACATCCCGCATAAACCTGTCCAAATTGTGTATACATAAAAAAAACCTAATGCAACATATTTCATAACATTTACCCTAAAAAGGTCAGAAAACACTCGGTGATCTAAGTAAAGCGAGTAATAAGACATGTAATGAAATTTTAACGAAACAATTTTGTCAAATTGGTAAAGATTATATTTTGAGGTGATAAGATTAGGGTTGTATTTACACATATAAATTTCGGCAGGGTCTATATGCAAAATTCCACCACTAATTTCCCCCGTTCAAAATCAGATAGCTCTAGAAAATATTTGCCCAGGCTTCAGATCTCAAAATATAACCACGGCCAGAAGCTCAAACTGAGTGACATTTCGAAATGAAACAAAAAAAGATTTGTCTTAACACCAATCCTTCTCCATGACAAGGGAAGGTAGTACACTTATGCTCGTTTAATCAAGTTTAAAAAGGACCCTTCACTCCATGACAGCAAATCCACCAGCAGCCTTGATCTTCTCTATGATCTCACTGGCCTCCTCCTTGGTGACCCCTTGCTTCAAAAGAACTGGCACCTTCTCCACTAAGTCCTTGGCCTCCTTCAGGCCCAGGTTGGTGAATGCCCTCACCTCCTTGATCACCTTGATCTTTGCTGCAGCATCAAACTTCTCCAGCTTAATATCAAATGCTGTCTTCTCTTCTTTCTTTTCTTCTGGTTTTGCAGCGGAAGCTCCGGACTGTGTGCCCATGTTGAGCCTGTGTGACGAGATGATCTGTGGCTTGGGAATGTTAAGATGGCACTGGAGAAGTGCAGGGCCGAGCTGTCCCAGCTCAGCAAGCGAGAGGGAGGCAATGCGCTCAGCAAGCTGCACAATCTTATCTGATGGAGGTGGTCTTGGTCCGAATGGGTCATAAACTTCAGGATATTTGTATCTTTTGGGCTTTGAATTCGAGTCTACAGCAGCAGAGCTGTTACAGAAAGGACGGCACCATTGTGGTGTTATAGAGTGGGTGGTCACACAGAGGCATCTTACAAGCACGGAAACCTTCATAATGTTGTTGCCAGTATATCTGAAGTCTAAAGCACAGGGGATGGAGAGGAAGAGGTTAACAGCTGAGTTTAGGGCTTCCCCAACAAATCCAATTAAATGTTAGTTGTCTGCGAAAAGAACATGAAGTTTCAGGGAAGAGTTGCACCATGCTTCTCAAATGGAGAGAAATATAATGACTGGATCACTAAAAGCAAATGATATAAAGGAGACATTTACCACCAAACCAGCACAAGGAAATATAATAGAACAACAGAAATGCAACAATAACAAAGAAGTGAACAATTATGTTTGGCAATACTGAAAGATGTTACAGCATTGATGAACTATCTAGCTTCAATTGCCAGATCGCTGACTAGAACTAACAAGTTCATTTTGGGCTGTATGCACCATTTCATCAAGGCAATCTGCACTACAAAATGCAATGATAGCCTATTACTCGTTGTTGGGCTGCACAGGCTTCAATATCCATTTCATTGGATGCAAAATGCACCAAACACAAATACTTCTCAGGCACCCACTTCTTCCATTGGAGTAGCCTTAGGCCTTCTCTCATCTTACCTACATTCGAGCATCCATTGTTAAGGGTTTGTTCCCTAGTTTTCTGCTGAAATGTGTATACGACCAACTCAACTAAAAATCATATTCATCCATGCTTCCTCAAATTTAGTTTCTAGCAGCACTTTTTCTAGCTTTACAGACATACACATTGAGATCCAATCTCTACTACACTAGCCCTTAATGTAGTAATGATTTCTAGTTTCCTCAACTTCCAATATTATACTACAGAACATGCATTACTATCATAAAGACAGGAAAATTTTGTATCAAATATTTTAAGTTGCTCGTTTTTTTTCCTATTTCTCTGATGAGAACAGTGGAAAAAACATTTTCATGCAACATGCCGAAATTCCATTTCACCAACACAAGATAGATTCAGGAACAAAAACTCCTAGTTAAAAGTCGCATTGAAAGATTTTCTGTTTGAAGATGTAATGTTCTTTCTTAGCAGAACAGATACAATTTTCTCCAAACTGTTGGATGAAAGGCTCGCTAATTCAAGCGCGTAATCAACTTCTGAGCCTTGAAACATATGCTACTGTTAAATCTCAACTAATTCTAGCTCCAAATTCTTCCTATGATCCTACGCTGCAATAAAAAAATGTGCTCCTTTTTGCAATTGTTGTGTCTTGCAAACCATGATGCAAATCTGTACCCGTTCCATCCATAAAAGTCAAATAATCATCGAAAAAATTTCAAACAGTGCAATAAGCAGGGATTGCAGCGAATTCCAATCTTCATCTTGGTTCCCTCGGCTTTAAAATCCCAACTTTTCCTTCCCTTCCTAACCATTCGAAGCAACTTCAAAAATGACGAGAAAAAACTATAGTTAAAAGAACTCTAAGGTGGCGATCGGGTTGAGATCAATCGAGCATTTCTTCGAACACCTTAGACGCTACTGCTTCGATCCAACGAAAGCGTAACCCGCAAAATGGATACATCGATAGGAACAGATCAAGTGAAAGAGAGGGAGAAGGCGCACCTCAGGCACGGCGGCTCCGTCTCCGTCTCCGGCGTCCTTGATCCCGTGGACCGAGCTGCTCGGTAAACCCTAGACGCTGCTACAGAGGCGAGTAGAATAATCGAAGAACTCTGCGATTCGGATCATTTTCATCTTACATAATTACGCATAAACCCCCAATAATTTCAAATTTGCATATCTGATATTCGAAATTTACTTGTCTCAATATTTTCCTTTTTCTAAGAAACCAATATAATCCGTCCAAATTTATTCAATTATTATCTCAAATTTAGAGTAACCAAAATGTTCATCAAAATTATTTGTTTGTAAGACACCTCTCTCAATTGATTCCTATGACATTGTCACAATCCAATACATAAAATTCACATCCAAAATTTTCTTATTGTAAAAAAATCACTAGCAAGCGGTAGGTACTGACTTTTGAAATTTGCAACCCAATTTTAACGAGCTTGCAGAAATTAAAATTTGTAAAAACAATACAAATTACATGTAATGTAATATTTGAAGCTTTAAGGGAGTTATTTGTAATATTCCTATCCTGTTATCCAGCATCTATAATCCCCTAAAACCCGAATCCGCAGCCCTTTTATTTCCTCTCTTCCCGCCGTCGTGTCTTCGTTCCGGTCGCGCTATTTCAGTCTTCTTCTTCTTCTTCTTCTTCTTCCTTTATATTCCCTCTTCCTCCTCTCCATCGCCATGGCGAACCGCCTCCATCTCCAGAGCGGCCTCGTCCACTCCGGCCGGATCCGCGTCGTTAAGCCTTCCACGTCCTCTCCGACGACCCCTGGCCCCCTGGTCTACTGGATGTTCCCGTTACCAGCGTGCCCGCGACAACTGGGCCCTCCTACATGCCGCCGACCTCGCCGCTCGCTCCTCCATCCCGCTCGCCTTCGCCTTCAACCTCTTCCACCGCTTTCTCGGCGCCCATGCCCGCCGGATAGGCTTCATGCTTCGTAGCCTCCGACTCCTCGCGATCCACCTCAGATCTCTCGACGTCCCCTTCGTTTTCCTCCGCGGCGAGGCCACTGACACCGTCCTGACCTCCTCCGTCGCTGCGGGGCTTCGGTGCTCGTCACCGACGTCTCCCCGCTCCGCCAGGTGAGAGCCTGGAGGTGGACGCGCACATTGTGGTACCGATCTGGGCAGCATCGCCGAAGCTGGAGTACGAGGCTAAGACGATTCGCTCCGAGGTCCACAAGGCACAAGCTGCTTCTCGAGTACCTCGTTAGGTTTCCTGATCTCCTCGTGGTCAGTGACAAGTGGACGGCGTGGGAGCCGCCGGAGATTGAGTGGGATGGGCTCATAGCTGATATTTTGAGAATGCAATGGCCGAACAGTTTCTATTTCTCATGAATTGATCTGATGATTCTAATTTATGTGTTGGTATTGATTTGGGTCAGGGAAGGAGGGGAGGTGTTTGAGATTGGATGGTGTGAGCCGGGGGAGGAGGGAGCGATGCAGGTGCTCATGGGGAGCAAGGGTGGGCTCTTGACAAAGAGGTTGAAGAACTATGAGACTGACCGGAATAATCCATTGAAACCGACGGGGTTGTCCGGGCTTTCACCTTGCATTCATTCTGGGCAGATTTCGGCGCAGCGTTGTGCATTGGAGGCTAGTGAGCTCAGGAAGTCTCATCCCAAGGTTAGCTTCTTAAATCTCTCACGTTGCTCTAACGGTGATTCACTATATTGAGTTAGTTCAAGTAAGATACTTCCGGTAGTCTTTTCCATCCAAGTAGGATTTGTGAACTGAGTTTGCAGATCTGTGGATGCTTAAATAGTCCACCAGAATTTGCTTCCATGATGAGCGTGAGCTATTAGGAATCGTTTTGGCAAGGTTTTTAGTTTTGGTTTGGGAATTGGTTTCAGGACCAACCGAAATCAACACATTTCGGCTGTTTCATTTTGACAATTTGGGGCATTTCATGACCTTAAAAATATCAAACTTTTGAAATGTTTGTTGAAGTTGTTACGTTATGGTCTTGGCTGAAACTTAAAACCTTGGTTTTCACTTTAGGTAATGAAGGATGAGTGCAGAAGCTTGCCTTGATGTAGGAAAGTTCGGAAACCATGGAAAGCTTCCATTAACTGGGATATAAGGGATATAAGGGCAATGTGATTTCTACAAGATAGTACAATTTATCTTGGATAGTTTGCTTTCTTTGCAGTCAATTAGTCAAATAGAATTATTAATCCTTCTGCATATTATTGAAGCAGAATACTCTTTGCAGGTGTCATATGTCTGTTCATTCTCACCTGCTCTATTTCTTTCTTGAAATGCTTGAGTTAGCTTCTCGTCCATTCTTTCTCTCATTCCTCTCTCTTCCTTAATCATGGAACATCATTTTTGAAACATCTAACTCTTCTAACTTGGTCAGTGATAGACAACTGTTTTAGTATGTCACTAATAGAAATATTTTGATATGTATTAGTATGGATCTTCCATGGAGTGCAGAGAGGGGGAGAGAGATAACAGAGAAGTGTTTTGAATTCCATATATGTTAGACATTAACATGTAGAATTTTGATAAGTTTGAAGCATTGGACTAGTTGTTCCCTTTTCTAAGCAATATACTGTAGATTAGTGCACTTTTTGTTGAGTTCCCTCTTTTTGAAATGTTGAATTTCATGCAGTTACTCTCCTGCATTTGTGTTAAACAATAATATTCTATAGTCAGTTGATGCATTCTTAAGAGGAGTTGATTGTGCAAAGGGAGTTGGCAGATAATTTCTGTTATTATTAGACACATTGTGATTCATTGCAAGATGCTTGGGAATGGGCTTGGAAAACCTTGGTGGACCATGCTGGCGACGAGAGAGAGCATATTTACATGTAAGTTAATTACAACCATTCGCTTTTGTCAGAATGATACAACCTTCCACACTGGCTTGTGGATTTGACTTTTTCATTCCTCCTTAACCTTGTTTCTTGCAAGTGCTTGTTTCTGATCAGTTGTTGCTCATAATTTTGTTTTCACAATTGCAGGAAAGAGAAGCTGGAGAAAGCAAAAAGTGCTGATCCAATTAGTACATAAACGGGCATTATTAGATTTTTTTTTATTGAAAAATAATAATATTATAGAGATAGTTTTGGAATTTTGAGCCATTCACACAATACTATTCTTTCTTGTCAGCTATGGAATGCATCACAATTGGAGATGGTCCATTATGGAAAAATGCATGGGTTCATGAGGTAATATGTTTTTTGGCCTTTGTTAATAAAATATACATATCTGCTTTATATTATCAGAACTTTGAGTGGATGCAAAGTATGCACTTTTGATCTTATAATTTTCCACTCCAATGAAATAGCTATAGTTATGATGACTATGCTATAACTGCCTGTTTTGCTTATTATAGCTTTACATTGGCAATTTCTATGTTAGCACATTCAGCCTTTTACAGAATTCTCACAAAAAACCTGTGAAATTGTTTTGACTGCGTGAGCAAATCAAAGTGAAGGTTCCTGAAATCAAACTATTGCATTTTCTGAGGAGGTACTTTCCTTCATTTTTCCCAAGTCTCGCTCTAAGTCCTAACAATGGGATTACATGCAGTATGAAATACACGGCAGAGATCCGAATGGCTATGTTGGTTGTATGTGGTCTATCTGTGGAGTGCATAATGAGGTCTGAGTACTTTTAAGAACTTAATCCCATGAGGTTAAATTCTGTAAAAAGTTAAACATGCATGGGTGTATTTGATAACAATCAGAATACTCATCTCCGACAGTACTTGATTTTGAGGTTAAATTCTGTAGAAAGTTAAACCACGCAGGGTGTCTTTGATAACAGTCAGAATACTCATCTTGGACTGTACTTGATTTTGAGCTTGTATTTTGGTTGCAGGGCTGGAAGAGAGACCAGTATTTGGCAAAATTCGTTAAATGAACTATGCAGGCGGCAAACTGCAAACGAAAATTTGGTCTTGATGGCTACATTGCATATGTCAACTGGTTGGTCAGTGAAACCAAGAAGGGGAAGTCAGATGCCTACTTGGCTCTGACAGCCAAGCAATTGAAAACTTGTGGATCAATTTAGCTTGCAACTCCATAGCTTGAAATCAACCTAGTAAGGGGAACACCATTTTGTATTTTATGTCATGACAGGAGATGAACTCATGGCAGGCTTCAGCTTAAATGCTCAAGGGCATGCCTTTCTCTTAACAAACTTTTCACAAAGTGACCCTTAGGTAAAGAAATTGTTTGTGCATAGACTTGAAACAAAACAATTTTAACTGAATCATACAATTAGTCACCTGTTACTAAGCAAGGAAGGCCTCTTCCAAAATCATAGCAATGCTTTTATAAACTGTACAACGATGTTGATCTGCTACTACAGACAGCAAAATGCCACATGATCTATTTTTTGCCATACTAAATGGTATAAGTCGATAGTCCAAAAACATTGTCATTAATGGTCAGCCTGAGTGCAGGAAGCTTCCATCATCCCATTGCGGATCTGGTCACTGACATCTCTGACATGGCCAGGGCCATGTGGTAAAAAGACAGTGGTGTTCTTTGATGAATTTCCGATATCTCTAATGGTGTCGAAGTACTGGGTGACCATAATCAAGTCCATCACCTCCTTGGCTGAAGTGCCATGCACAGTGTGAGAGAAGTTCACAATGTTGTCACGCAAGCCATCGGTAATTGCCTGGCGCTGCTTGGCCACTCCGACACCTCCAAGGTATTTAGCTTCCGCCTCTGCTTCAGCTTTCTTCACCAAGAGGATCTTCTCGGCCTCCCCTTTGTAGATACTAGCAAGCTGGAGCCTTTGGGCTGCAAGAGAGAGAACCATGAACATTACAAAAGAAAATCATGGCATAATAGTAAAAGCTACAAATATAAGCAATTTAGGAGATCAAATCAGACTGGGTCACAATTTTTCAACTGAAATCTAGATCAATAAGATCCAAGGTCTAGAATTCTAATCCAAAGTTGCTCATATGAGAATGGATCAAATCAGATTAGGTCATTTTCAAATCAGTTGTTTCTAGATTGATCCAATCCACCCTAGAGAGAGGTTGCATCAATTACAGTAGGCTAAATAGGTCTGTAAAGAATGTGTCCTCTTAAGATCCTTGTCTCTCACAGAGGCGTTGTCCGGTAGTGAAGCTATGTAACAGTCTGACATTAAAGACCAATCTGATAACTTTGTTCCTGACATCCAAGAGAGATCCAAATGTCAATCAACAGAGCTATATTTAAGAACTCATATAGTTGTCCCGTAAAATCACAAACGACCTCCTATATGAGATTTGATAGTCTAAAAGCCAACCACAAACCAATACAGCAGGTGAAAAAAGGAAGTACACAATGCCTATCAATTATAAACGCGAACTAATGGCATACTTATATTCAGCTTCAGTCTAGCATGGGATAGTGACAAAGGCTATATAAAGAGGCACAAAATTTCATCAATTTTTGGGATTTCATAATTTTCTTTAGGATCAGTCAAAATTTTATACTATGAACATAAATAAAAGGTGGGAGGAAAGCACAAATATGGTAAGAAGATAGTAGTGCAACAGCTAAACAGGTGAGAGAAAAGAAACAAAATGAGGAAAGAAGTTTTAGGCAGCTGATGCAGAGAGGTTATTAAGAAATGGAAGGTGGTTATTGAAAATGGAAAGAAGAGGAAAGGAACCCATCAGCATGAGAAAAAAGCAGTTTTACATCACAGGAATGTCTGAGAGCAAAGCTCTTCACCATTAACACTTACGAAAACTCTTGCTGCTTCAATGTACGTGCCTCTTAATTATAGAGGGCCAAACTTCATTTCTCTTTTTGCAGGGACATGTCTACCAAAACATAGCTAAATTCTCTCCAGCAACTATTCTCTTAATAATGACAATGAACTTTGCAACAACAAAACAGGGGCCAGTCAAGCTATGATGGTACTTTATTATTCCATCCGCATTATACTATTAGGCTTCATTTACAATGTTATTAGCAAGATCTTACATACTGAAGTAAAATATAAAGATTTTTTATACGACAAGTCACAACAGAAACTAAAATTGAATGTGTTGATAAAAAATCAATTTCTTGAACAAATGTGTAACAATCACATCCTCATCGTACTCTGTTAGGTTTCAATTACCATATTATTAGCAACATCTCACAAAGTGAAGTAAAATATAAAGACTTTGTCTATATGACAAGTGACAACCACAAACTACATTTTTTTGGATGTGTCGATAAAAATTCAATTTCTTAAACATTTGACCATCAATCACATTCAGTGCTAAAACCAAACAACTTTAAAAGTCATATACAGATGAATACAAAATTAGTACCTGCATTTATCTCATTCATCGCTTTACGCACTGATGCATCAGGTATAATATCAACCATGAGAATCTGTTCTATGTTATAACCATAGGCTCCCATTACCTGATACAACATTAACGCATAAGACAACTAGATAGTGCAATGGCAATTCAAGAATCTTTGCAAATCATCAAAATACACAGAACTAGTAATTTCTGAAAAGCCTAATGTCAGCTAATAACACACCAGGATATTTCTATTAGAAGCAGAACAAAACACCATTTGAGAACTACAACATTTTGGAAAGTTAAAAAAGTTAGATATGGTCAAGTTTTTCCGGTAGTAAAATGATAAATATTTAGCAACAAAACAATAACACTAGTGTGGAGCCATATATTCTGATATACTGCACACAGAAGTGCTTTCATGTAATGCAGAGACAGTTTGAAAAAATATTTCAAAGCAACCTCAAAAAAAAACTAATCTGCAATGTATAATAAAACATAAAATTCATGACTCAGCAACCAGTAGCACTCCAATACCAAATAATAAATAAATAAATAACTGCAAATTTATGGAAGTTACAACAGACAACTAATTGATCTAATTACCTTCTCAAGTTCCTCCAATACAACTTTTGCAATGTCACCTTTCTGCTCAAAAAGTTCATCCAGAGTCATTCTAGGAACATGAGCTCTAACCACTGGAATTTTGGATGATGATCAGAAAAACAAAGGGCAGACACATAAGAAATGCAGAAAGGCACAGTAGTGCCAAAGCCATTTGGCTTACATAATCATAAAGTTACCATCAAAGACATAAGCCTGAATCTGCTCCTTAGGATTTTGCAGCTCATAGAATGCATCATCAGCATTTTCCTTAACAACTCGGTATTGGATTGAGCAAATCAGTTGCACGAAAACATTATCCTGGGACAAGATGATAAAAGAATTTCAAGAATTAGAAGATAGAAAACTATATCTCCATTGATTAACATAAACAAAAATGCAACATCAACCTCAGGGCACCAAATTGCACCAAATGCCATCTGACCTTCGAGACATGGAGGAAATGTCCAAATCTATTGCGATCAAATTTGTAGTTTCATTTCTCACAGAATCTAACATCTGTCCTTCAAAATACGACGATTAAAATATTTCTTTATCTATTCTTCGGGGAAATATTCAGAACAGGGAACAAAATTCTTTGGCTGAAAAAGAAACAAAAGAAAACCTTTGTACAACTCAAAATTCTGGCAAAAACCAACAAGAATATCAGAAAGCGATCAGACACGAAACATGTATCTCGACCATGTAAAACCAGATCAATCAAGAAGCGAGATGGCATCAAAATAAAAGACCTAGAGGATCGTGCAAACAAGATCTATGCGATTCCAAACATACCAAAAAATGAATTCCTAAAAATAGATCCAGAATCAATTATCGCTCATCAGACTCTTAGATCATCGAGAAAACCGAATGGAAGAGATCAGAGGAAAGAGGAAAGAAAGGGGAGATCGGGACCTTGGACTTGGTCTCGATCTTGACGTCGAGAGATGAGACGCGAGTGGAGAGGAAACCGGCGAGGCACTCGCCGGCGAAGGGATTGAAGAAGTGGAGGCCCGGCTGGGCCAGCCGCAGGAACCGCCCCCATTTCTCCACCACGCCGACGCTCGCCTGGTCCACGCATCCGCAGAAGACGAAGTTCGAAGTCACCATCCTCGCCCTGTTCTGCTGTCTCCGATCTCTCTGACGACTTTGAAAGAAAACAAGGGCAGGGCGCGCGTCAACGTTGAGTCGGTGGAGAATTACGAGGCAATTTCTTACCCCCTTTTACTCAGCTATTTATATATCTCCTGCAGAAACCGGAAATTATCCAAGTAGGCCCGGATTTTGTTTCATGGGCGCCAACAACAGGGAAGTGGGCCTCTGACCAGCCCATCAATTGACACCCAATTTGAAGGAGTTGTTCGCATGGGATGGACGGGGTCACGGGGGTGCTTTTTGAGGGGAGCGTTTCGGTTTCCATCTCCGTAGATGCCCAAATCTAATTTCCAATCCAAACTGTGGGTCTCAGTTGATTCTGTCAGTCTTTGACACAATAATCACAGTTCGTCATATGAGCTTTACATCCCATAAATCACGTGGGACTCACGTGATTTTTTTTTTTTTTTTTTTTTGGTTGTTGCTGCAAAATACAGCTTGTGAGAATCGAAGTTGACATATCGCACCACAATTAGTGTGCCGAGAAAAAAAAAAAGTTTTTGACAAAAAACCATCTATTTTATTATAAATTTATAAAAAATTATGTAACTTTTTATTATTAGCAAAAATTTACTCATTTTATATTATAAATTTATAAAAATTTATTTCAATTAAAATATTTAAAAATATATTTTATTTTAATATAAAAATCCAAAATATTCCTCATTTTAGGTTAATATAAATAAAATAGTAAATTATCTTATTTTAATTTTATGAAAGATGGATTATTCGATTTATGAAACAAAAAATTAAATCTAATTTTTATCAAAATAGATTGTTCGATAATTTAAAATGATTTGCAAATAAAATCAAATAAAAATAAGTTTAATATTTTATATTAAGTTTAATTGATAAAATTACATTAAAATAAAAAAATGTATATTTTTACATCATCGATGTAGTTTTTTAAAAAAATTTATAGATAAAAACGAATGATTTTTTTTTCTAATAGTGTAAAATAGAATAAATAATTGTTTGCTAAAAACGCAAAAAAAAACTGGCTAAGGGCACCACACCAAGTTTTTTTTTTAGTTTGAATTACCTTACCTGTGGTTAATCTAAGTTATTTGGCTGGGTAGCATTCGATGAGTGTTAAGATTGAATACAGTAAGAATGGGCTATGGTTCAGGGGTTAAGCCACTCATGGGTAAATAGGGTAAAGCCAAGTGACGCCTGGTTTACCCTGTACTTAGCCGAGCCGAACCTAAAATCTCAGTCCTGTCCCAAATAGTTGTCCTTGCATTAATCCAAAATGTTCTGCGGAGAATTCTGAAGGCTAGTTATACTGATAGACATAATACCAAAACAGGGCAAACATTAGAGATGAAAAAACGTAAGGTTCTCGTTGTTGGGAATCAGAATCAGGAGGATGAGCCTGGTTTCAAAATTAATTTTTTTTTATAAAATTAAATTATTATAAAAAATTAAATAGTTTTTTGAACTTTAAATTATTGAAACCTTAATTTTGATAAAAAAATATTAATTTTCAAAAGTGATTCACTAGTCTTAAACTTAACCTTAACCTTGAACTCCAATCAAACTGCCCTAAAAAAGTTAAACCATTCTTCTCCTATAGTGGTTTAAAGATACAGTAGTTAGCAATGTATGATTCAATTCAAATATCATACAAAAGCTGAAAATGCAAAAACCTTATCTGGTTGGTTGCATCTTGTATCTCCAGATGTCCATGTAATGCAGAATAGAGAAGAGTCCATGCAAATGAGGAAATACATCAGCTAGTTGATGTTGTTAAATATGAACATGATAGCTTATGAAGTCAAGAAAGCTTTTAGGAAGAGGAACTTCCACCATGGAGAAACTTCCATGCAAGCGGCCATGGTGAATATCATCAATAATACCATCTTCGAGCAGCATATGATCCACCAATAGAATATTTGTAACTAGCCTGCTAAGGAAAAAAAACGAATATTAGAAAATCCAAAGCGATGAGTTCCATTCCAATTTTGGAAATAATGTACTCCTGCAATGACTCGCTTAATAAGCCCTAGAGACAAAATCTTAATTATTTGGCGATTACATCCTACCAGGCATTCAAACATGCATTAATTTTTGAAGAACATAATGCACAAGAGAAAAGTACAGAGCTTAAACCTCATAAGCAGAAGGCCTTGTATACCCCTGATATGATGCTTGAGTTGCTGATACTGCTGAAATAACAAAACATGAGAGCAATTAGAAAAATATCAAAGCCTGCGATGGATGAAATAATATACACTAGAACACCAAATTGCAAACATTGGTCCCATATGAACACACGTCAACATGCAAATGCATGAAGTATACAGCAAAATTTGCAATTTTTTGGACCAAGATTTAACAGCTTTCTGGAAATTGATTTCACTTCAAATTTCCCGAAGAGGAAGAAATGAATTGTATGTGCTGTTAAATTATCTATTTGTTTAAGGAAAAAATTATCCATAAGGCACAACTCACAAGATATGTCCTGTGGTAGATGTCAATAAGATGAAACCATGGTAATCTGTACGCCTATCCGTAGGATTGCATCATAATTATATCATTATTCCTCAAAATCACAAGTTATACAATGCACCAGAATAGCACATATTACTAAGTTAGAATAATTTTTTAACGTTAACTTTATACAGAATGAATTCTTATGAAGAAATCTTTATACAAGTCAAATTAATTGTCGAAATAATAGTGAAAGTATAACAGTTTGTTTGAAAATGTGCAATGTAAGCTGCTTTACTAATAATCTTCAGCCACTGATGTGACACTGATAGTCAGGGCAATAAAGTTGACCAATGAAAAAATAAAAATGACAATTATGCACACTGTCTTCTTGTTTTTACAGAAGTTTGGCATAAACAAAGTTCACAAGAACTATCATGGGAAAGCGATCAGCAATTTGCAGAAAGAAAATGGTACCATATTTGCACACAACCTAATAACTTAAAACAATCAGCATTATTTCACACCAATATTCAAGGAAAATGTATTCATTGGGTCAAAGAAACAACCTCCAGTATATCCAAGGTTGCTAATGGACCCACCATCGGATACACCTGATCTGAAACATGCAAAATAAAAATAATGTAAAACAGCAATTTATGCAGATCATATCATGCCCTCCAACAAAGCCTCAGAGACCAACCTTTGATGTTCATATCCATAAGAGTTCATGCCCTGCCCTACAACAGAAACATATCTAGCCCCCGGTACATGCTGTGCAGTAGAAGCATATACAGCATCACAGAAATGTTCAGCAGAAGTATATCTAGTCTCAAGGACATGTCGCACAGCAGAAACATATCCAGAACCAGGTATATGTTGCACAGTAGAAACATATCCAGCCTCAGGAACATGTCGTGCAGCAGAAGCATAACCAGCATCAGTGACATGTTGCACAGTAGAAGCATATCCAGCATCAGTGACATGTTGCACAGTATAAGCATATCCAGCATCAGTGACATGCCGCACAGTAGGAACATATCCAGCATGAGGTTCCTAAAGACAACCGAGTGAACATGATTGCAATAGAAAGCAGGGGTATCAAAGAGTGGGATAAAAATGCACACAAAGAGATATAGAAGATAAAGATAGAGGAAGACAGCACAGTTACCAGACCTGATTGGTGGTGTCTAGACCCATAAGCTTCAGAATGAGAATGTGGCCAATAACTACTGGCTGATGACGCATATGTGGCAAAATTTGTCACATAATTGATCTTGGGGTCTCGTAATTGGAAGTTCCGTTGTTTTCCTGAACTACTAGCAGGTCTTGAGTCTCTGGACTTTACATGGCCTACAAATTTCCATGAATAATTGACAGATATTCAATCTCTGAGAGAGCAATGAAAGATGGGTTTTCTAAGAAAGTCAAACTTACGATAGTTTCGTGGTTTCTTTGATGGTTCATCACTGCTGGCAGCAGCCATTCCTCTCCTACCGCGTTTTTTGCCTTTATGTTCCTTTTCTAAAGCAGCATGTCTGCTCTTGAGACCATCAGATTGGGATTTAGAAGGCTTGTCTACTTCAGTCTTCTGCAATTTATACTCACAGTTGCCTTTTACATGGACCACTTGTGGCTTAGAAGCTTTTTTATTCTTAGATTCACCAGCATCTCCATCCTGACTGACCTTAAATCCACCATGAATGCCCTGCATGGCAACCTGGCTTCTTGACTGAGGCCTGGCAAGATCAGCAACAATCTAAAAAAGGGAAGTCAACAATCAGGTTAGTACATGGTTCCATGTAAGACAACTCTATCTTGGAACTATTATTACCTTGCCTTCTCCTTCCCCAAGCTGTGTCTTATTTATTCCTTCCACACAGACTACAGCACTTTCTCGAGTTGCAAAGTCAACAAATCCATAGTCTTTCTTATTGAATACCTGGATTTTCTCTATGTCACCATATCCTTCACAATGCTCCCCGATATTCTTTTCATCCCATGAAGCAGGAAGACCCTTGAGAAACACAGACTTAACATGCAAGATACAAGGATTACCTCCAAGGGAAAGGTTCCAAGATATCCACCAATTGTCAAAACTAGGGAACTCCCAAATCCATAAGTCATATTGTACTCTAGGCAGCAGTAAGCAATTGAAGACTCAGTTAGTCCAGGGGAAATTTAGTAGGTTTTGTATGTCCTTACATAAAACCCAAGCTTGATTTACCATCTATTTATGAAGCAAAAATGTAGTGCAGAATAATAGCACAAATCAAACGGAATATACAATAAATTGTCAAGTGACCATAATCTTTTACATCAGTCAAATGTCACAAACCAAATGCTACAGTCATAACAGCGTATTTTAGTATCTCAACTTTGATGCAACAAAAAATTCATTAGTATGTGACGGCAACTTCTTGAATACCTATTAGAGAACCGGAAAATAGATTAAAAGTTTCATGCACGCAAGAAAGAAATGATGGTGATATGTGCAACTTTTAGTAGTGAAACATCAAAACAAGTGCAAAAACAAGTTACCTGTAGTACAGCTTCTTCGCTAGGATGCTTTGGAGTGTGTGTAAAGGCAACCCTCACTTTTCTATCACAGCCCAGTACAGCATCCGGCTTTCTTAAGCATTGAAATGCTGCTACTGCATCAGCATGAGAACTGAACTCCAGAAAAGCAAAACCCTTATTCTTTCCTTCTTTCTTAGGGTCAGCAGGCAAGACTATGTCATCTATGTGTTCAATTCCAAAGCCTTTTAGAATCTCAATGACCTAGCATAGAAGAAGGGTTAGATGTAAGACCTTACAAGGTTAAGCAATAACCAGACTAAAAGAGAAGCAGTCAGTAGTTTCTTCATGTCATGCAAAGAAGCACAGAAAACAGAAAACAATAGACCCTCGTACTGAAACAAAAGCATATCAGGTAAGTAGCATACTGAGTGGAAATATTACATGGTCTTTCATCCAAGTCTTACAAATATTTCCCACGTAGAGGGTATCATTGTCCTGACTGGTTCCTACTCTGATATGCTTGCCTCTTACCTGAAATGAAGAGGCAGAATGTTAGCCTGTGACAAGAATGTGATGGGTAAATGTTTATGAGTTCAGAATAAACAACCTCTGTCCCTTCTTTTAGCTCAGCAAGAGCTTTCTTTGCATCATCAATGGCAGAAAAACGTACAAATGCATATCCTTTGCTCTTCTGCATTGATGGATGCTTAACTATCCTTACAGATTGAAGTTCGCCAAAAACCCCAAATATTTTGACCAAATCATCCTCAACTACTTCCTTGTCCAACCCACCAACAAATAACTCAAATTCCTTCCGCTTTTTCCTGTCTGTAAGAGATTCCTGCAAATATAGACTGTGATCCACAATTTCCTCATTTCCTTCATTATTCCTTCCATTGTGATCACTACCCTGCATCTTGCTATCCCCTCCATCAATGGCGATGTTGACCTCAGGTCCTGGGTTTTGAACCTTTTGCCCTGTTTCTCCATGGATTATAGTTCCTGAGGAGATGAAAATCATTTGCTCGGATACTCAACCCTCCAAAAGCATCAACAGCAGACAGCTATGGTGAAAAATTAAAGATTGCCACAAGCAGTTGACTAGGCATATATTCCTACATCAAACTCATTCGTAAAGTATGAAGCAACTTGGAGGGAGCTGAGTTTTGCCTTGCTGTCATGCTGTCCTGAACTACAACAATGCATAGGTTCACAGTGCCAACACACTTCACACTTCCACCACAATAATATCTTGTAGACTCTTCAGGCCAGTCTGAATTGGGAAGATCATGAGAAAATTGTGATTAGCTGGTTGGATGAGTACCGAGTCATAATGGGGTTTCAATCACATAATTTCCCAAATTGGTGTGGTTGTGTTTGGATGTAAGTATGGTCATAAAAATATAAAATATGTTTGGATGAGCAGAGAGCAAGGTGATGATCGCCTGGATACTCCCAATCCAAAAAGACTCTTCAATTATTTTGCCGTATATCTTGTATCAACTTCTACTACTGCAAGTCATTACGCGCTCAACTTACTTCTATGTACTAAGAGTATTTAGAGTAGAATTGTATAAGTAAGAAAACAAAATTTTGATTGATAAGATCACACGAAACTCTGCAGTCAAAGGATACTTTGTATCTTTTATTCCTTGCTCCGCAAAGCTATGAATGGTAAATCTCAGTTGCTCAAAAAAAAAAAAAAAAAAAAAAAGAAAACTCTGCAGTCAGCATTATTAATCCAATGTGAGTCAAGACATATATTTTATTTTTTCATGAAGGTGAATGAATGATGTGTCTTTCACAATATTTTTTAACCAAAACAGGTGTTTATTCTCACAGTTCTTCTATATCAAATGCACAACTGAATCAGGCCTTACATTTACAGTGAGTTAAGTTTGCTCAAGTGGAACACGTGCAATTCAAATTAATCTCTGTATGCATTTCAGATAGTCTTATGATGTTTTATTGCATTACTTCAGGAGAACAAGGCACAGAGAGAAATAGCCTAAAGGACATGCACATTGCATACCTGATGTTTCTGTATCTTCATTCCCGTTGCACTGACGAAACTATGGTTTGTGCATTATATGCAGATTTTTCTAGTAAATATTAATGATAACCCAACTCACATTGATCTATCAATCCAATATCTACCAGAAGATAAGCAGCCAATTCAAGCAAGATATACAATTTTCATCCTAAAACTTCACGTGATGCCTCCCTGGCAATGCATCCTTTAGATATTATATGCTTAAAACTAAGAATCAAATCCACAATCTAGTTGATTAACAAAGATTCACAACCATTAAAATGCGCAGCCGAACCCACACTAAAAATGAACGATATTGACTAAATTCAAAACCAGAGCTCATGCAACGCAAACCTTCATCTGTAGCCATCTTGTCATCTCCATCGCTGCCTCCACTTCCTTTTCCAGGAGCATCAACATCTCCAGCATTCTCAGGAACTTCTATTTGCAATTCTACAGGCTTTAATTCCTGCCCCACTTCGAGAGAAGCCAGCGGAGCAACCTCCTCTGCCAGAACTGACTCTTCCATCATTGAAGGAGCACTGACACTCGCATCCGCCTCTTTAATCTTCACCTCGTCAAAAGAGGAGTCCGGAGTTACTCTTTCGATTATCTCTCTTGCATTCATTACTGAGGCCCCCGCCTCGGCCTCGACTTCCGCCTGCCCACCGGAAGTAGATGGGGCATCCGATTCCATGACCTCTCGACCATCCACCGTAGCATCAAGGGGCTGCGCCTCCGAGACTTTCGCATCTTCTAGGACGGCGGCGGGGTCCTCTGATTCCGTTACGGCATCCAGGGCCTCCGCCTCTGCGACTTTGGTCTCCACCGCCGCAGCAGCCGGGACTTCTGATTCTACAACCTCTCTATCATCCATAGAGACGTCTACCATTGCCTCCACTGCGGTCGTAGGCGCCTCTGATTCGACGACCTCCCGATCATCCAAGGTGGCATCCCTGGCCGCCGCCTCTGCGGCAGGGCTCTAGGAAGGTTTGGGCGCTAAAGAGGCCTTGGGAGCCGGCTTCTTCACCACGGCCTTCCTTCGCATACGAGGCCGCATGGCTTCCGCCGGACGACGACGACGACCAAACCGCACACGACCAAACCGCACGCACTTTTTCTTAGCTTCCTTCTCGTTCTCTCTGAGTTTGTGTGTGCGGTTTGGTGCGTTGGATCGTGTTCGGTTCACTAAGAAAAAGTTACATCAACATCTCAAGTGTTGGTTTAATATAAATATTATTTATATCTAATGATTTATATGTTTATTATTTAGGTCCCCACATAAAATATTTTCAACTAAAATATTAAAATATTTCTGTGTGAACTTCGTGATTTATTTTCAACTTTTAAAGTTATTTAGTTATTTGATATTTGATTTGAACTTTTTCAAAAATATACCACATGCATATTTTATTTTATTAGAATGAAAATAAATAGTTATTTATAATACAAGTTTTTGATGGTATATCATAAATAGACTTGAACAAAAAATATAAAAGATATTAGTAATAAACAATATTTACATAGAAATAATCAAATGTGGCAGGATTAATATATAGTATTCACAATAAATAACTAACGTAAAATATAAAAATAGATAATATACAATATTGATCACAAAGAATTTAGGTTTCAAAAAATCATAAGGAATCGTTACTAATCACTGACGTAGAGTAAGAATACACTGATGGTAATCTTCTTGCATTTGATTGTTTCGTTAATCGATGTTGAATAAAAGCATGTAATTTAATTTTTAGTTATTCGTTGCAATGGCCAAAAGCTTTGTAAGTAATTGAAATAAAACACCAATGTTTAACTTAGCATCCGTATTATTTGCATATGAAGTAGTGTGATTTTAAAGAATAATTTATATCTACCTCCAAGTACTTATATTAACATTACGTTATTTACCTTAAATGTATCACTGTCATCAATATTATTATTTTAACATAAAAAAATTTGTTACATAAAAAGTGTCACCTTTAATATCAAATCAACTAATGTTTTTCTTTCTATTGTCCTCATATAACCCATATCTTGACTATAGTAACTTGACGTGTTTGGAACTTTACAGGAGTTTTATGATGATTTTAGAACTTCATTAAGTATTTTCTACAGTAAAATAATAAGAAGAGAGGACAACAATAGCTACAGTAAAGTAAATAAAATTCTTATTTTTCTTGCAAATACACAGATGTGAGTAATGTACGCTTGCGCACTTTGCACGAATATATGCTTGGTAATTAGTTTATTTGTTGTTGTTTTAGGCTCGAACCTTTGCCGAGAGAGGGCTCCACGAAATTTTTTTGCGATGATTGCAGGGAATTGTTGAAATTCACGGGTGGCTATTTCCAGAGCACGGGTAGAGATTCTCGAGGAAGATGTACACATGAGAGCCTTCGCTGTTGCCGTACTCCGCCACGCGCTGGCAATCCTTCGTCTAGACATAGACATTGAAAAGATCCCATGTCACGACAAGAAAAAGCTCCAAGGCAGGGAGGTCCTCGTCCATGAAGATGATCGTTGCCTTCGACATTGTCGCGATCGTATTGTTCAACACTCAACTGAAAGCTGGTCCCGAAGAGGTCTCCACAGCCAATTTCACCTCTTCGTCGGCAAACGGAAATCTAAAAATCATGTCAAAGAAAGAGAATAATATTTTGAAAAATTTCACCCAAGAACAAAAATACCAGAATACCTCGTTTAGTGCAGTGTATTTGATCTGCCTTTTCAGCTATAGAGACATGAAAAATGGCTGAAACGAAAAAAAGGGAAAAAAAAATTGAGAGGGTTGAACAGAAAAACATAAATATTTGAGGGGTTGATACCCAAATATTTAATGAAGCAAAAATAACTTACATTTTTTAAAATTTTATATAAAATAAAACTAGAATTTTCCCAATCATTAATAACATCATCATATTAATATAAATTTTTTTTTTATGAAAACTGAGGTGGTGTGAAAATCACTTAAAAATCCAAGGGGCAACCTCACAGAGGGCCATGAGCAAAAAACCCCTCGGCCCAAATTTAGAAACTAACCTCGACTCGGCCCAATAAAATGGATTATGCAGCGCAGCAATAAACTCCACGAATCACACTCACGGTTTGCACGCGTTAATTCGTCGTCCATTTTCTCGATCCTCTCCATCTCTACCCATCCGTTCGCGAAACCCGAATCCCTCCAGGCTCGCCGTACTCCACGAAACCGCCTCAGAATGGCATCGCCATCGCCGCCGATCCCCGATCTCGCCTCCGTCTCCGTCCCTCTGCTCTCCGCCATCGTCGGCCTCGTCCTCGCCCTACTCTTCTTTGCCGACTACCTCCGTCGCAAGAGGACCGAGGTCGCCATCATTGCCAAGCCTCCGGAACCGAGTCCCTCCGATCAGAAGTCCTTCCGGCCTCCTCCCTCCGGTTCCAAGAAATCCCATCTCAAACCCCACCAGCAGCACCTCGCCGCCGCCGACAAGGTCCGTTGTACCTCCTTCATTTCGCGTCCTCTCGATATGGACATGCTTTCCTGATCACCGATTGGGTGTTTGTTGGTGGTTGCAGGATCAGGGCAAAAAGCACCATCCTCTCGATGTTAACACGTTGAAAGGCCACGTTGACGCCGTCACCGCCCTGTGCTTCTCTTCCGACGGCAGGAATCTCGCCACCGGTGAGCTCATTGATCTCTGGTTTCGGAATCTTTTGTTATTCTTTTCAGTCGGAGTGATTTGGAGCAAAGGTTTTTCTCTGCAGCTTGTGGCGATGGAGTGGTGAGGATCTTTAGGATCGACGATGCTTCTAGCAAAAGCTTCAAGTGGGTTTTCGATCAAACTAGTTAATGGATTGGGTGTTAGGTTGCAGATGATTGATTTAATCGTTGTGGAATTTCTTAGGCTTCTGAGGTTGAATTTGCCGGCTGGAGCACATCCAACCGCCATTTCCTTCTCCGAGGGAGAGACGGCATTGGTGATAGCTGCTCAGACGCTGTCAGGCTCCTCGCTATACATGTATGCTGATGTCAGTTTACCGAAGCCAAATGTTAAGATGCCTCTTCCTGACATCAAGTGGGAACACCACAAGGTGCATGATAGGAAGGCTGTGCTGACCCTTGTTGGGGCTTCCGCCACCTATGGGAGTGGTGATGGAAGTACCATCCTCGCTTCTTGCTCTGAAGGTATTATCATTTGGTTATATGCTTTTGTGCTGTTAATTGTTTGAAATTAGCTAGTTTTGAAGGTCTGATGGATAAATATGAGAATCCACCGTATTAATGCATCGAAAATCTCAAAGCCTTCAATGCTAGAGTTAGATGAGTGCTAAGGTCAGTCCCAATTGGCAATTTTTCCCCCTCATGGTGGATGCCACCTTGTAATTTGTAACTGAAGAGTTGGAAAATTAGAAGTGAAACTAACCTTCTCCATGACTCCACTTTGGTTTGAATTGGGACCCTTCTTATCTTAAATTTGGAACTGAGTCGTTTCTACTTGAGTTTGGACCCTTAAATCTCTGACTTGTGCAAAAAAAAATCAAGAGATATGCCATCTTTGTTTATCCTACACTGAGATTGCTGTTGGACATTTCAGAAATTGCTGTAGGAGAAATGGCATTTTATAGTTTCTTTGAGTTTATTTCGATGTTTCCTTCATTTATAACTATTGAGAACCTGTATTTGAGTATCTGATCCAATATTCTAGGCACTGATATTAAAATTTGGCATGGAAAAAGTGGGAAAGAGCTGGGGACTGTTGATACGAACCAATTGAAAAACCACATGGCTGCTATTTCACCTAATGGACGTTTTTTAGCTGCTGCAGCTTTTACTGCAGATGTGAAGGTTAGTTTTCTTGCTATGTAAATAACTTGATGATAGTTAAAACCTTTTCTGCTGTATTGCAAGAAATCTTAGAGTTTTTTTTCTTTTTTTTCTTTTTTCTTTTTGCCTAGCCAAGCATTTCATACACAAAAAGTTAAACAAAGACAAGTTTGTGAACCATACAGAAAAGTAATGTTTTGGAAATATTCCTTATCCCTTTCTAGTTGTCTATTTTTGAAATTATCCAAGTTTATTGTGCATTTTGATCTTTACCTTTACAAGCTTAATTTTGACAATAGCTTCAGTTCTTTGAAGAGTTTCCATGTATCTCTGAGGCAGTGACTAAATAATTATTCCACATTCTTTTTTTTTTTCTGATTTTGTTTTAATGATACTCTAGGTGTGGGAAATTGTTTATTCTAAAGATGGTTCTGTCAAGGATGTTCTCAAGGTCATGCAGCTAAAGGGACATAAGGTAAGAGTGACTAAAACCATATTGAGTGACTAAAACCATATTTGAGTGCTAAATCAATTTTCACTTAAACTGCATAGTGCACATTTTTTAGTATCTATAGTTTGGTCATTTGGTCACCAACGCTTAAGCTTTTGTTTGGTTACCTTTGGTTGTGCCAGCTGCCTACGGATTTTTTGTACACTGTTCTATCATTGATAGTTGGCAAGGTGTATCCCATTTCATTTTCTTGAAAATCTACTCAAACTGGCTGTTTGGAATTTTAGGCTCTAGCGTTTTATTTCTTGAATAGTATCATTCATTGATCAACAAACATGGACAACACTGTGGGTGGCCAGGCCATTGCTTTCCCATAAACAGATGGCACCCACTTACTATTTAGAAGGGATTAATCAACAAATTCTTTGTCTTATGGCTACCATATTTACGAAATACAGTTTTAGTTTTGAAAAGTTTGGAATGGTTTAAATATTTGTTTTGGAATATATTGGCGATGATCATGAGACTGACTCTGGATAAACACCAAATACAATTCTTAGGCCAACCAGATGAAAATTGAAAGATTTGCTTATTCACACTGATTTTTTCCCTTCACATGTAAAGGGTGAATATTGGTGACATAAATTTGATTGTTATCTACTAACAAACATATCATTTTCCAAAGCATAAATTTGATTGTTATCTACTAACAAACATATCATTGTCCAAAGCATTGTCATCTTCTTTAAATCAACAAGACTACTTTTAGCTTTCTGAATTTGTTTTCTGCTGTGATTACATCTAAAAGAATGAGTATGCATTTTGTTGTCTTTTATTTCATTGGTTCCTTTTGCTCTTACCATAATATGTCATTTAGTTTTTTCACACTAACCTGTTAGTTCTATGAATCCAAAGCCTTGTTATGGTTGAATCCCTGTTGATATACCTATTCTTTGTTTAGCATGCAAGAGATGCTTTTGAATGCTTACACTTTTACTGCTTAAAATAATTTCCACATGCCACATGTCTTACTGAGAAGGTTCTTACACCTTGTTGGTTTTTGATATATATATATATATATATATATATATATATATAATGGCTTCATTCTCAGAGTGCAGTAACATGCTTGTGCTTCACTCCAAATTCAGAGCAAATCATTACAGCATCCAAAGATGGTACCATAAGAGTTTGGAATATCAATGGTATGTTTGGTTAACGTGAGAATTTTTATGGCCTTTGCAAATATTGTTAATCATGTTTCCATTGAAAATTTGAAATCATCAACAGCATGCAGTGACAGCATTGTACAAGTCTTTTGTTGGGAAGAACAGCATTGTACAACTTGTAGGAAAATAACTTAAACCTTGATATTCTATATGCTTATATCGATCATTTGGTTTTTCATTCCTATAAAGAGGCCTGTACATCATGTCACTTCTAGTGTCACAACTGCTGTTTGATCTTTTAAGAAAGCAATTTGACATGAGCAATCTGATTTAATTGTTTTGTTTTTCATTCCATTTCCAACATTCTTTCTGCATAATTTATTGTCAGCTTGTCTTTTTGCACTGCTTTTTTTCTCTGATTTGGTTTTCATTTTCTTCCCACCAAGTTCGTTATCATCTTGATGAGGATCCAAAGACATTGAAGGTGTTCAATATTCCTCTTCAAAATGCAAAAGGCTCTGCCTTGCAGTATGATCATTTTAGTATCTCATCAAATGGCAAGCTTCTGGCGGCAACTTCTGGTTGTACCCTTCAATGGTTATGCCCTGATTCAGGGAAAGTAATTGATACTGCTGAGAAATCTCATGAAGGTATGATGAGTTTCTTTCTTGTAGATTTAAACATTTCTCCGTCATCATAGTATACATGCTTCCAAGGTTATGGTTCTATTGACGCAATTAGATTTCTCAAATCTGAGATGAATTGTCTGTTTGGGATTGTTTCGACAATAATTTAGCCAGTTCGGAGTTTCTTTTCCCATTTATCCCAGACACAATATCGAACCGAGGATTTCCTTTGACAGATATCAGTTTAAACAGAGCATCAAAAGACCCGAGTGTTTCTTAAGAACCAAAATTAATTCCTTTTTAGCTTAAAAAGTATTCCTGCAAAGTGTTGGGTTAGATTGATCTAATCTAGTGTAATAGCCTCTTCATTATCACCAAGGTCACACAGTCTCTGGTCTCAGAAGCAATTTACTTAGCTACTGTTGTGTAAAGAAAAGTATTGAACTCTACACTATAAACTGATTTGGTTGAGATAATATGAAGTACTTTTGTTCAATTGATCTTTATTGTCTTCTGTTTCACAGGTGACATCACTGGCATTGCTTGGGCTCCTCAGTCAATTCCAGTAGGTAAGATTCCTGGAACTTTTATGGAGATCGTAAACTAGCATCAAATTTGGGTGAATCTTGATATTCCTTCTAATGGTTGTGCCTTTTTAGTTAACTGTTTGAGGATGAAATTGAAATTTAGAAATACCATTGGATTTAGCATGTATGTGGCAGTTGTCAGACATCACCTATAGTTGCGAACATCGGGTACTTCTGAGTCTGATCCTATCAAGGAAATTACATTAGCATGACCAATATTAAAACCTTTTTGATATCATGCATCCAAAATGCTACAATGCAGTTTTTTATTTTCTGTTTCATGTTCCTGATGACATTATGCAACTGTTTAACAGGTGATGTACCTTCCCTGGTTTTAGCTACTGCTGGTGTGGACAAGAAAGTGAAACTGTGGTTGGCTCCAGAATTTCCTTCTTCATGATAGAGGATCATTTGCCGCTATAAATCTTCACGAGCATTGCTTCAGTAAAATATGTTAAATTGTCGGATGATCAGCATTCATCCTGCCCAGTTGCTCAACAAAAAAAAAAAAAAAGATCAGCATTTGTCCTGCAGCAGAAAAAATAGAAAGAGAGAACTAGTGAAATGGATTGATCTTTTTGAGTTTCTGAAAAAAATCCTTCATTTTGTTATGTTTTTTGGTAGGATATACTTTTCTCAGTGGGTTCATGTCTTATGACCTAGAAGTAGTGCAGTACGGAGAGTTCAAAAAGGCACTTGCATTTAGTTGTATCATGACAGAAATTATCAGGGAAGTTTGCTTTTCCTTCCAACCATGCAATAGAAAATCTGTTTATATGCTCTTATTGTCATTAACAAATTCCACCATGTTTTATCTGTTCTATGTTGAATATGCATTTTTTATTTTTGATAAACTTTAGGGATTGACGTTATTTAGCAGCTAAATTTTTCATTGTACGCATTTGCATTACATGTTTTCAGCAACTGGGTTTAAACCAGGGAGCTAGACGGGGGCATTTAAACCTTTCAAGTTTCAGATAAAGTGGTAAACCATCATCTTTTGTTTGGAAAGTGGTGGGCATTTAAACCTTTCAAGTTTCAGATAAAGTGGTAAACCATCATCTTTTGTTTGGAAAGTGGTTTGATCGGGTTTTATTCCCAGACAAGATAGGTTTTTACAACGGCTTGAGAGTGTTTCTTCTTGATGTTCACTGATACGATTGGTTGTTTATTGGCAAGCTAATGCATAGGGTGGATTTAGATCGGGGGTAGGAAATGAAATTATCGCAATTAATCCAACTCGTACTCTTTTGTTAATCTTGCTAATCACAATGTTCATGTTTCCTGATCCTTATGAAAGCTCGCCTTAGGGATAAAAGGACTATGCACTTGTGTTAGTTCTGAAACGAGGTCATGCATACTAATGTGGGCTGGAGTTGGGCCGGGCTTGGCTCTAAGTCTGATCTAAAATCTAATTTCAAAAGAAAAAAAAAATGCTGAACCTTACCGAAAGAAAGTAGGAAGTCGAAATACGTTGGAAATTTTAGGTGACTATGGACTACACGAGAGGGACAATCGAATGCCATAGAAATTGATGGCAATCGACTAAAATGGTGGAATTCCATGTGCCAATTATTCTCCCTGGGCAACCATATTTGCGTTCGAGACCAGGGCTCATCAATTCCCTGTTTTCACATCGAGAAGAGTAGGATACAATTCTAGTACCAACTGGTCACCGGTCCCCTACAAATGCTATAAACACCGGATAACTCCATTGGCTCTACCTCCGCTGTCTCCATTCCAAGATTCCGCGCCCTCTCCATGATTCTCCTGCTCCTCAACATATGAAACCACGCGTCGTATCCGCGGCTTCATGGAAGATGTCTGCAATGGCTCCTTCTCCCAACCAAACAACGCGAATTTTTACCGAGTACCGATGCAAAACAGAGATTTCTACCGAGGAAAACCACCGAGTACGACATTCGACAATTTTTTTTTCAGTACGCGCAACAGAAAGGATGGAGATGACAAAGCAACCTAATGCGAGTTTAACTCGACGAAGAAGGGAATGGTGATGATGCAGTCCGAGATGTGAGGCGAAAATTCCACGTCGAAACAGTTTTGTCGATGATTTAAAATCGATTCGGAATGGTACAAGCATCGCGGACTATGGTCCAGGCACTGAGGCGGTGCAGAGTGCATGTCGATCGAAGGGATGGGACGGACTTGGACTGATGGAATCCAACGGCGCGTTTCGCGTCGGGACAAGGGAACATAGTTTAGTTCCGGACATCATCATTTTTTGAAATTGGTAAAAAGTGCTGACTCAGGCTCTCAATGTCGCGGTCCCATTTCCGAACTCCAAATTTCTTTGTTTTTTTTTTTTTTTTTTTTTTTTTGGAGAAATTGCCAACAGCATTCAACTCTTCATTTTTCATGACAAAATTATCCGATTAGTTACGAATCTATCAAACTCGAAAATTGCAATCCATTTCCTCTCGACAACATAATAATCAATTAAAAATAATAAAAGAAATGCAAATGAACCAAATCTCGATACTAAACTAACGAGCAAAAATTAAGAATAAAATGAAATAAAGTAAAGCGAAAGAAAGCGACATGATTTGCTGGCTGCCCACCGACCGAGACCGTTCGTTCACGGAGCGGACCCGAATTGACGTACGTGATTTGGAAATATATATAGCAACACCCGTACAGGGAATAATATTAATTAAATAACCAGAAAACTGTGGAAAAAAAAATTTTCTTTCGTCTTTTTATTTAATTTTTAAATTCTTTCTTCTTTTTTTTTAATTATTGCCTTTATTTTTCGGCTTAAACAATGCATCGAGGCGAAGAGACCACACATCGGCGAATTGATTGATGCCGTACTAATTTTGGTGATTAAGATAAGATGTTTGATGTGACACTGAAGGATGGCGGAGGGGGGGGAATTGGGTGCAATAATTGGGTTCGTTGGTTTGCGAAAGGCCAGAGCCAGGTAACTGAAATTGGTTGGTCGGGGCTCGGTTTTTTTTTTTTTTTCGGAAATAATGAAATCAACAGAAGTGGTGCATTTCGATTTTTTTTTCATGAAAAAGTGTCAGTGGGTGCCGATTTGATTCGCTCGCTCGTCCCCGGCCCCCTCGTCTTCAAATTTTTTTTTTCAGGGCTTCATCAATTTGCAGAAAACTCCCTGTATCAAACAGTATTTAACAGCGAGAAATAGGAGCCGCTTTGGCGGTAGTCGTTAAACCATTTTGTTTGAATGAAATGTTTTTGAATAATTTTTCTCTCTGCGTAACACAAATGCTAAAAATATTTTGAGAATAATTTTGGCGAAAAAAAAGCACTGATCGTATGAGATGTCAATGGATTTTGCGGACAGATATGCAAAAACAAACAGCTGTAGAAAAAGATAATTACGGACATACAATGTGTAGGCATGAAGTGCGATTGTTATGGCAACAACAATCATCTGTTTTGTACAACAAAATCCCTTTATATTCTCTTGAAAAAGGATATTTTCTAAAAATAAAATTTTAGAGATTTTTTAAAAACCACTCGGTTATTGAGAATTTGCAGAAAAATAATAAATAATTTCCAAATCAATTTTTTTTATTTAATGTTTAACAATTTATTTAATATGAAAATTCATTATTTTCTAATTTTCTAATTTTTAAATTTAGATACAAAATTATTTTTTATATGTTTTTATAAGACATGAGAATTCAGAACATCCAAATATTGTCATTTCTTCAATTTCAATTGCTAATAGAGGAAAAAAAATAATAATATTTGAATATTTTAAATTTTCATACTTAAGTTTAAACAAACGAGAACATAATAATTTTTTATGTTAACTTAAATATTAAAACTTGAATAATTAAATAAATGTTGATAGCAGATGACTATCCATAAATTTTTACCATTATATTTATGATTTTTTTACTATAATAGAATTATAGTTGATGTATATACCAAGGTTTTGGGCATCGATTTCGGTTTCGATTTCGGTTTCGGGACCGGCCGAAACCGATACGTTTCGGCCGTTTCGGTTTCGGCAGAAAGAATTTTTTAAATTATTAATTGGGCGTTGACCAGAGTTTGACTATACTTTGACTGTACTTTGACTTCAAATTAAAAATACGATAAAATATTAGAAAAAATTTGAAAAAATTTCAAAAATTATGAATGAATTTATATTTAATTTTACAATAATTTTAAATAATATTTAAGCTAATTAAAATTAATTTTGATAGTTAGTCACTGATATTGTCTAGTTTTAATATATATTAGTGTATTAAAAAAACATACAAGAAATAATATGAATCTGATTAAAATTTAAAAATTAACATAAGCAAATTTAACTTTTCATTAAAATGTATTTCACACATACATAATTTATAAAGTCTAAGATAATACAACTAATCATCATAGTCATCGTCGATTAAGTTTGGAACATCTGAGTGTGGAATTACAAATTCAGTACCTGGATGATCCGGACGAGCATTTGTAGGCATACGAGCCAGAACAACTAGCTCAGCGCGATCTCGTGGCAATGGTTCTGGAGTATAACCATACATCGAAGGTCCAAAATGAAAATAATAACCATAATGATTGACAATACATAGTAAAAGTGGTCCAATAACTCATGAAAAATAAATATCACATTGTGCGAAGTGCTCAGGGGAAATTGCGGCAAGACGCCGATTGATAGCATGAAGTGAACCTTGTTGAGAGGGCAAATAAATTTGATCATTGACTCTTCCACAGTCTTGTAATGTCTGTTCAATTAAATCTTGTCCAAGTAGATCATATGCCGAATGTGGAATAATTCTACGATAAAATATAAGTTTTTGACGAAGAATTGACATAATTATTCTTCCTGCCTGCAGTGTCACTTGATCTGGAACTGTAATATAATCATCCGGATTTGCCATTATCTATTTCAAAAATAATTCTCTTATAATTGTTAGTATTTATGAACATAAAATAGATAATAAAAAATGCGTCAGAAGGAAAAGATTTCAATAAATTGTCGTAACGAAATAGATAAATTATCATGCGATAAAATAAACCATATAAACATTAAATTTAAATGCCATAAAATTACAATAAGATATCAATTTAAGACAATGATGAAAACATCATTTTATACATGATATAAATCCACGTCTTATAACCGCATGCTGTTCCGAGGTGGATCTTGGAGAGATTGATCTTCTTGATCACCATACTCATCAATACGATGGCGTTGTGATCGCAGGGGCACCGATCATCGCCGGCCGACCTGCGGTGCTAAGCTCGCCACCTGCGCAATCAGCTCGCCCTGCGCGCGCTGCGGTCGCCCTACGCGCGCGGAGCTCGCCAGCCGCACGCTGCGGTCTCCCCGCGCGCGCCGAGCTCGCCATGCACGCGCCCTGCGCTCGACGCCGACGGCCTGCACTCCCTGCGGCCGGCCCGCGAGCCCTGCGGCTGCACCGACCGCTCTGTGCCTGCCCTGCGCGTGCTGAGCTCACCGTCGGCGCACTCAGCTCGCCCTGCGCGCGCTGCGGTCGCCCGGCACACGCCGAGCAGGCCCCGCGCACGCTGCGGTCTCCCCGCGCGCGCTGAGCTCGCCCCACGCGCGCTGCGCTCGCCATGCACGCGCCGAGCTCGCCATGCACACGCCCTGCGCTCGCCGCCGACGGTCTGCACTCCCTGCAGAAACTACGCGCTCCCTGCGGCCGGCCCGCACGCCCTGCGGCTGCCCCGACCGCCTTGTGCCCGCCCCGCGCGGCCTGCCGGCCGCCCGAGCACGCCGTCCTCGCCCGCAATCACCCGCAGTGCCCGCCCTCGCCCGCCCTCTCCCGCAGTCGCCTGCAGCCGCCCCGAGCTCGCCCGCCCTCGCCGGCCGTCGCCCGCGGTTGGCCGCGGTCGCCGGTAGCCGCCCTCGCCCTCGCCCGCACGCGCCCGCCCGCGCCTGCAGCCACCAAACCCTCTGCTGCGACGACGAAACCCTAAACCGAAACGATAAATACCGTTTCGGCCGAAACTCGGAACCATGGTATATACAAAAACTCGACTCATTTAAACTAAAACTTGAGACTCAAATTACTTGAGTCAAGCTTGCGAAATGACTTCAATTATGTACCTTAGAATAAATCTCTTATAGGTCTTTGGGTCATGACATCCAATTTTAATCTTATAGCTCATATAGTAAGGCATAGGGGTTTCCTCACAACCTCCTCAATATGCGAGCATTGCAGCTATCCAAGCCAATCTCCCAAAGCTTGGTTGAGCCTCTTTAGCTCAACTAAACCTCTAGAGCACCTCAGCTCCTCCTACAATCCTAAGGTTATCAACAAGGCCTACTGACACGGTCCCTTTAGAGAACTGACTTGATCCATTAAGAAAGTGGTCTCTAGGAGCCTTGATAGGCTTCATGCTCCACCTCCCACAAACTGATAATATAAGCACTCTCCCCAATACAAAAATAAGGTTGAAATATCCCACATTTCTCAATTATCAATTCATACCCAATTATAAAAGTCATATGGTGAGACCATCTTAGGAAACTTTTCCTTCCATGGTCTCTTCAAAGAATGCAACTCCCATCATTGGAGCCTGTCTCTAAACCCCTTGCTAATTTAAGTATCAGAGCAGTCTTCGTTGGAGCTCTTAGTAGTACACTATCTATTTTGTACATTTAGCTTGTTCTTAGACCTCAAGGGGACCGATTCGATTGACACTAACTTCATCAAGGCTTTTCTAGATCTCATCTGCTTGAGATCTCTTCTAATATTCTTTCGATAAGATTCAAGCTAAATTAATGTCCATACAAAAACTTTCAAGCAAGCGGACGACTAGGAGGCAATGGGTTGCAATTGAAGATGCTCCTCAGAAATCATCTGCTAATATTGACAGAGGCTCTTCTTAGCCTACAATAGAAAGGACTTTTTGGCAGTAATCAATAGAGGATGTATCTCCCATTAGCTAGCAACAAGACCATGTGAAAGCCTCTTTCATGATAGAGGAGATCAAAGAGAACCTTATTGACAACTCGGTGGCTAACTAGGAATTCACCTAATTGCTTGCTAGATTCCACATCATTGACTAGGTTTTCAAGGACTAAAAATGCATGTTGGAGTTGTGCTTGACATCTCAACCACCACATAGACTGGTTGAACAAGTGGAAAACCCCCAAAATTCAATAGCAGGACAGAATACATTTTCAAATCTTCAATATGCGAAGATTGTGGCCGAGATATGAAACCTCCGAATAAAGATACTCATTGACAATGAGGTTTGGAGCCCAGATTGTGATGTGTAGCGTTATGGGAAGTAAAGACAAGTTAGCGATTTTGTTCATTTTCAAGAACCATCACATTCAAGAAAGAGTTCCTCAAAGAGCTATGTGCCAAGTGAACCCTCATCTTCAACTAAAGTGGTCACTTTGATGCTAAGGAGACAACGAAGAGGACTACAAAGATGGTAGAGCAGTGGATTCACGATGTAGTAGGTCCTCAAGTTTCCCCACATAGTGGGATGAGTTCTCTAGCACCATAAATCTTATTCGAGCCTCCACATTCGAAGTTCCAACAACAACCATAGTAGACTTAAGATTAAATTTGAGATCCGGTGAACCATATAAGCTCCTACAAGAATAACATGCTCCTACATGGGGTCATGGATGCCACTATGTGGAAACCATTCCCAGCTATGCTACATGGCCTTGCCATAGCATAACTCTTAAACTTTCCATGAGGGTCCATAACCAGGTTCCCAAATCTAAAACCCAAGTTCATCAATCAGTTCATATCCATGGTACCAAGGAGTTAATACTTTTTCATACTATTAGTAATTCGGCAAAGGGGAGAGTCTTTGAGACCGCTCGCCTTGCTTCAATGCAGCTAGAATATAAGTTAATGAACTAGATAGCTCCATTATCCTTATTACAATAATGAATGGACTTTGCATCAGAACAGTTGCATATGAAATGACTAGGAATCCATCCTGCAATCCCGTGGAGTTTATGACTTAGGTTCAAGAATACATCAATGCTCAAGAGATGATGGCTACTCGTAGAGGAGCTGAAGGATCCAAAAGTAAAAGGGATCATAAATATAAAAAGAAACCATAACTTAAGAAGGTCAAAATCAAATTTCGGAAATATAGGGATGAGTTTCACAACTACAACCTACTAAAATAACCACGTACTAAGGTATTGGCTCAAATACAAAATCAAGATTACCTACAAAGACTTTCTAGAATTTGTCAAGACCAACTCAAGGTTGATTTTTCCAAATATTGCAAATTTCATTGTGACTATTGACTTAACATGAATGATCTCTATATCAAGCCATTAATGGTCCAAATCTCTCGAATCATGGCCCAAATTTTGAATTCCCACTTCAGAAAATTCAAACCACTAGAGACATGGTGGGATCTTGTTCCTCGTCAAGCTATATATTGCAAGGGATACTTGGCAATATTTGGATTCATCAAGCTATCATTAATCTGGTGGCTGACACATCATCTAAGTTCGACTGCTCTAAGAAACTCCCAAGAAGGCCATCGCATTTCGATCAAACCTAGCATCCAAGGGGGTGCATTCCATAACTTGGAGGGGTAAGCTTGAATTCTAGCCTATGTTGCTGAACTATAAGAACTTGGACAAAACATGCTTGAGAGTATTGATATGTATATGAAAACTTGGCCCATTTAAACCAAACCTCAAGACTCGGACTACTCAAACTAAGCTCCGTGGCATGGCTTCAGTCAAGACCTCAGAATAAATCCCTTGCATGTTTCTGAGACATGACATCTAGTTCCAAGCTTAAAAAGGCACATGGAGGAAGCTAAAGCCATTGCTCATCGATATAAGGGCCTCATCAAGCTCCCATGACTGGGCTAGCTCCCCAAAACTCATATTTTGATACACATCAGTTGCTCTATGAATCCAAAAGAGTCCATCCGAGCTTTCGAATCTTGGTCGAGCCTCCAGAACTCAGATAACAATGCATAGGGGTTTACCCACAACTTTCTTATCATGCGAGCATCACAACTAGCCAAGTTGAGCTCCCGAAGGGCCACCAAGCCTCGTGAGCTCGGTCAAGCCTCCAGAGTTCAAATCAAGAGCATCTCAATTGTTTCCGCAATCACAAGGTCTTGGTTAAGGTCTATTGACATGGTCCTTCTAGGGAACCGATTTGATCCATTTAGAGAGTAGTACATAGGAGCCCAAATAATGACCTTTTATTGGATCATCCATAAAATGACAATAAGAATACTCTTCACAATATTGAAATAAAAGTGAAATGTCAAGTCTAACCCCACATCTTTTCAAAATCATGAATTCAGACTCTAAATACAAAAACCACCAATTGAAATCATCTCAAGGGCCTTCTCTTTCATCCATTCTCTATTCAAATAACACAACTCACATTGTCGAAGTCCATTTTTAAACCCTTTACTAATTTAATTATCGATTGATTTTCATCGAAACTCTTTTGATGGACATCTCATTATTTATTATGTAGATTCGACTTATTTACAGAATTGGGAGGAATTTCATCTAGTTGAGACTAACATCATTAAGGCTTTTTTCAGACCTCATTTGGACATAAACTATTTTCCATAATTCGTAATAATACAAGTAATTTAGTATTAAAAACTAAAAATGCTAAAACGACCCCAAAGGAAAATAAATTAAAGGAAAGACCAAAAAAGTGGGGCCGCAGCCACCCCGATGAACAGTATTATCCCTCGTCGGCGGAAGCCAACCACCCGCTATTGTCGCTCGGGCGCCCGTCTGCAACCGCGCCTGACGCATCACGTGATGGATCGTGCGTCCCCACGACCCAACACTTGCCACGTGGAGCCCTCCGAGACGTCCCCATCTTTTGCGGGACCCACACTCCGCCTCTCCTCTCGCCCCGGGATCCCTGCCATCTTCATCGTCCGACGGCGATCCTGCGGTCCCGATTTCCCCGTGCAGATGTTGGTGATGGCAGTAGCTGCGTATCGCTTTCATCGGGATATGGATTAGACGGGTCTGAGTCGCATACCTGTGCGGTTATGTACCGCTCGAATCATGCGGCCCTGCGAAATGGGTCCCGGACCACCACCCGGTTCGTTTGGCCCTATCGGTGAGCTCAGATCAATTTGAGTGGGACCCACCATTTTTGCCTTTTTTGCGGATTTTTTTATGGCTACCATTTTCGGGCGAAAGTCAGTTTTTAAATACTAACAAAAAAATTGAGGTCAAAAAGAGAAAAAACCTTATTTTTCTAGTGCGATAAGATTTTAAACGGGCTGGCTGGGCTGGGCTTTCTCGGCCCTATTCCATGTCCAATGGGTTTTAAAAAAGAAAATTTAAGTTCTAAGGCAAAATGAGGATTAGGTGATGGGTAGATTGAATTTCAAATCTATTCGGGATGATAATTAAGATCATATTTTTTTATTAATTTATTATTTAAATAAAAAAATAGTCACTATTTTTACGTTTATTTAAAAAATAAATTATCATATTATTTTTATATTTATTCATTCAAATTTTAATAAATAATATATCCGAGGTTATAAAAATTTTTTAAAAAATTTAAATCATTTACTAATCAGACTAATATTTAAATATAAAAAATTTGATTAAATTATTTTTTTATATTTTGATTTTAATTTTGAGTTTGAATTTAATTTTAATATCAAACCAAACCCGATGCTCAAATGATTCATTCTCGCTTTATTCTGTCAAAAAAAATACTAAAAAAAACAAGCTAAGGATTCGCGTACGGAACGAATCTGAGCGGACCACAACAAAAAAAAAAGAAATAAAAAAAAAAAGCTGCGTGGGTTCTGATAAAATCTAGAGTTTAATAATAATAAGAGAGTGGGGCCCAACCGTAGACTTAATTTTCTGCGATGACACGTGCCCGGAGCGTCCGCGGCTTTCTACTGTTTCCTTTTTTTAAATAAAACTTTTTAAGTGGAGCAAAATACTATTTTTTTAAACTGAAGCGAGCGTCTGGCACGTGCTGAAATGTCGCCGGGGCGGTCATGGCCGCGTATGGTGGACAACCGAACCCCGGTTCGGGTACGCTTGCGGCGGGGCGGACCACTCGCGACGGATTCGTGTAGAAATTTGACCGCCGGCTTTGCTGCTTTTCAGGCTAACCTGACCTGATCGGACCGTCCAAAAAGGTTTGCATTTTCTCCCCGAGCTCCGGTTTTCTGACTCTTCGTTGGGTGGACTTGGAAAAAATAGTTTGTTCAAACTTATTCGTGGGGACTTGGGACAAACCATTTTTTCTGAATTATTTCTAAATAAATTAATTTTAATCTAAGTTTTAACTTTCCGTTTCAAAATCAATTTTTGACATTCAACGGAGCTAATTATATTATTATTACAGTATTTATTTATTATTATATTATTCTAAGCATTGTTATAATATTTTCGATTTTTAATGCTAACAATGGCTAACGAAAGGGTTATTGAAAATTTTAAAATATGAAGGGTATTTTTAGGAAATAGTCATGATATATTTCAAGAATAAGAAAATGAAGATGTTAATAATTAGGAACTATTTATGATTATTTTCCATGTTTAAGGTCAAAACATGCGCAACCTTTGCTTAAGCAGTCAAATATTGTCCTCCAATGAGTAATCAGCAAATAAGATTGATTACTATATGTATGAATCATAGTTTTCTTGCTAAACAAGGATTACCACGGAGAGCGAATGCTAACAACCCATCTCGTAGGCGTGCAATTTTGATTTGCCACCTAATGACTATCACTTCCCCAAGTCCATCGGTTGTTATGTTCTTCTTTTTATCCATCATTTTAATGCAAATAATAACTCCATTAAATAAATCAAAATGAATGGGCGAACAGTATCCGTGGTATAAAATTATGTAGCTGTGCAACTACAATTATAGCCACTCATTATCCATGTGATCTTCAAACCTTTGCTTTTTAGAGTGGTGATCCACTTCTAATTAAAAATTGTTAACTTGCTAAATATGGCAACGAAAGGTTTACATTATAATACAGATCAAGGTACAAAGATTCATTAGTCATGATAGCCTGCCTACACACGAGTCATGAAACCAATCAAAGCTTTCGTCTTAGCACCATAATCGCAATTAGCCTGTTACCAGGAACAGTTGGCGTTTAGATTGATCAATTTGGGGGATCGAAAAGACTTGCAAATCATTGTAATAATTCAGATCGACTTTCAATCGCGATGCGATCCCGACAAGTCATTGTATTGCGAAAGCGATCCAGATTCGTCGATCTCGCGATCAAACCTTAATGTTTTCTAAAATTTTTCAATTATCGGTAGGCACTAGAATAGAACAAGAGTTGTGTGCTCTGTGTTTAATTTCCTCTTCTCGTGTGTCGTTTCACATCAGATGGCTTTTTATCTTTGCTAATTAATACGCTGTCGAGGAGATAATTTATCCTTTTTTTGCACTTATCCCCTCGGAACTCGTGCTTTTTTGCCATAAGCACATGCAGTTAATTTCTTATGAATGCTTTTTTTTTTGTTTAGAGAAACCGCGAAAGCAGATTATTTACAGAGGACATAATAGAGATCGATCGAGAAGAGACGGAGGTGAATAGTGAGCATGAAGAATAAGGAAGAAGAAAACAAGAGAACCCCAGCCACAGCCAATCTACCGAAGCACACCACACCGAGGCAGGAAGAGAGAGAGAGAGAGTGTGTGAAAAAAATGCGGCTTTTAAGTGGCAGGGTGGAAAAGGGAAGGAGAAGGGGCCAGCAGAGAGGTCAAGATTCTCGTATAAAGCAGCCTCTGTCGTCCTATACTAAATCATCATCATACACGTCTCTTTCTCTCTCTAACTTTTCCATAATAATACCATTTAGTGGCCTCAAAAAAGCTGAAAGATCTCCCTTTTTCAATTGCAGCAAAAGATTTCTCGTGTCCAAGCAACTCATGTAACTGGCGGATTCCTTCAGTTCTCAAACTAATCCCCGCCCACCGAGAAGGAGAAAGGAGAGAAACCAATGCTATGCCAGTTTGGTGAGGGGTCAACATTTGCCGACAGAAACAGCTCTGCCGAGTGCAATGCAGTCATTTCACACACCCTTCTTTTACCATTTCACCATGCATGTGATCATGCATATCCACTTCTGCCCTGGCGAGGGAAAAGCCACATCCCTTTTGGCTTGGCCTTGACTGTGAGGGGGGAGAGAGAGAGGGATCACATTATGATAAGAGTCCAACTCTGCTATGCTTGCCATTCAAATGAAATAAAGCCTGAGTTTTAAATGGTTTGGTTTTCCATAATTGGAATCCGCAACTTTCTCCCTGAAAAGATGGAGAAACCCTAGCATCCTTCATTACTGCTCCTATGATGGATTTGGTGGTGTTGGACTTTTGCAACACTCCCTCTCAACATCAAATTTCTCATCTCGTCCTTTGAAAAAAAACTCCACATTTTTTCCTTTTTGATAATTAAAACACGCATTTTTGTGGCGATTTACTCCGATGGATACCGTGCCTCCACACATACATATCATAAAAGCTATACTTAATGGCGTTTCAATGCTGGTATGATGGCAATCTCTTTCAGTGCCCGTTGTTCTTCGTGTTATCTGAAAAGAATGTCAAATCAATGAGCGAACAACCGGGCGGGCCGGCAATCTATAAAGCTGCTGTCGCTGGGAGTTTGCCCCTTGGCGAATGGCTGTCGCGGCATCTTTGCCGACAATCTCACAAGGCCGAGGTCCTCCAAAGGCGCCTGCAGCAATGATGGCGGGAATCCGGAGTTGACGTCCACTGCTTTCATGGTGGGCCTCTCTCGACAATGGAGCGGAGAACAACAGAACCATCTAAGGTGCTGATAGATGGAGAGATTAATGTTCCTCCGAGGTTGACCACATTGATCGTCACCAGATCACGAGAACTCACTGACGTTGCTTTCTTTTGCACATCAAAGAATATGGATCGTTTGGGAGTTAGTATTGGATTATTTCTGCCAAATTTTGTACTGAGAGATCGATGCGACAGTTGATAAGGACTCGTTTGTTGCGAAGGAATGTGGAGAGAGCTGAAGACAAGGGCCATGCAGAATCATGCTCGTGCCCGACGCGGAGATGCAAAACTCATGCAAGACATTGTCGAGCTTGCCGCTCGTTTCTCTTCCCAAAACAATTTCCTTTTCGGTGTAATGTCAAATCCGACACGCGAACCGAAGATCAGAGACCATCAGGCTTCGCCGACTTCTTTCATATTCGATCGCCATGATGAGCGATGGAGCCACGTGATGGTCGGCGAGGAGGCAAGGGTTGAGGTGGGCCGAGCCAAACAGATCGTGGGAGATGGATGCTACACTACGATCGCTTATAGCCGAAAGGGCCAGAAAGGTGCACAAATCATAGGAGCCGAATTGAAGATAAAGATGTTGCCAAACCTATCGAGAAGGAGCAAGAATCTCGATGCATGCAGATCGAAAGCACTCAAATCATGCAACACCTCCATGTTCTTCCTGCTTCTGTACAAGCTTGATGCAAGACTAGTGCCGGAAATCCGCTCCTAAAACAAAGATATTGCTCAATGGTGAGTGAAGCGCCAATTGTAATAAATTAGTCAAATAAATGTTTGATACAAAGAAAATATCGCAATTTATATGGGAGCTTTAATATCGGAAATGTCCACCCTTTAACATCAGAATTCAATTGTCGGCCAACAAGATCTTTTACATGAAAAATAGTGTAGACTAGTATCGTGTGATGTGTAAACATACAAACCAGGATACATTATTGGATTCGGGAAAAGCAAATCTGAGAGGACCACAACACGACGATTGGTTCAACGCGAACGTTGCCACCCGCATCCAATTGGGAGTCGTTTTGGGTTGAAAACTTTCACTTAGCATCTTGAATAATTCAAGGCAGAAGTTCTTTCAGATGTCCCGGTTGAGAAAAGCGTCGGGTTGACGTGTCAATGAAAATGGTCACTATCGGATATTTAAACAAGAAAAAAAAATATGTATGTTACAGTTGTAGTGAAATGAATCCAAACGAGTATTTCTAACGTGAAATGATTAAATGGAATTATGTTAATATATGAATATGTTTGGTTCATGACTAACAAATATAATAATTAAGAATTGATAATAATAATGTTAAATTTATTTTAAGTATTTTAATTTAAAAAATATAATTAATTAATTGTGATTAAATTGAGATGATCACAAACCAAAGTGTCTCTTCCTTCGTCGGACCGATGGCTTGACCAAATGCCTCCAGTTCTGACTACCAAGGGAAATTTTTGGTTCTCTGATTTGTACCATACCAGCTATCCTCCACTAAGTAATGCATAGTCCCCAGAACCAGATCCTCCGGCTGCAAATAAAAATTTGATGGAATCTGAAACCGATTCGGGAACCACTAGATTAGCTGTAGACTTTGTGGGTGTAGATTTCTCGGTGTCTTGAACCATGCAGTTCAGAAAATATTTGGTTGAATAATTGGATACTGGGAACTGAACAACCATAAACATCAGCATCACAGCAAGAATTTTCGCCAGAAAATAGCAAATAAACATCATCATCATCATCGGGAAGCTCTGTTCCAATCATCAACATCTGCAGATATAGTATTTCTATCCAGGAACCAAAATGCTACAACATTCTCCGTGTTCTGAACTCCTGCACAAATCTACCTTTCCCTTGCAGCAAAACCTTCACAAAGATCATATATTAACATTAGCACATTAGCGCGAGCAAGCGAGGAAGCGAGCAAGCGAGGAAGCGAGAAGAAGAACAAGGGGCGCCAGAGAAGAATTTGTCGAAAGAATTCCAGTAATCCTACAAATCCAATTCTACAAAAGGCAAGAAAAAGGAAAAGGAGAAAAAAAAATAAATCAAAGTAAAAATGTTACACTGAGGAGGCATCCACATAGCCCTCGTTCAGCACATCATCTTCCCCGCGTGCCAATAGCTCTGCATCCTTCTCCTCCTCGTTGGAGAAGTCCCGTCTTTCTAGTTTAGCATTGGCGGCGACAAACATCATCTTCTGCGCCCGCTCGACAGCGGGCCTAGACCACCCGTGCCCGCTAACCCACCGGAGCAGTGAAGCGTTGGGCTTGAACCCGCCGGAGGTGGCGTGGAGGAAGATGAGCCTCACGGCGACTCTGCCTAGCAATTTGAACTCGCTCAGGCACGTCTCCCAGACAAGGCGGCTGCTCTGCGGATTGGCAATCCTCATCTTCCCGGTCATCGGATCAGGCTGCCTCACCTGCACAGCCTGAGCGTAGAGCGGGTCAAGCCCCTCCGACCGCCACTTCAGCAGCTCCATGACTGCAATGTGGGCCTCCTCGCGCGAAACCAGCCGTGTTATCAACTTGTCGACATCCTTCTCCTGCTCCGGCGACAGGCACTTGAAGGGCGGGAGGTACTTGCCGCTCGCGTCCTTGACGAGGTACAAGGGGTCGAGGATGAATGCCGCCGACCAGGCGGGGTGGTAGTTCTTTCTGAACCGTTTGTCGAGCACCATGTCTGCAATACCATGATCGACGCCATAGTTGGAACACCATTTCTTCACCTCGGACCGGAGATCGTCCCAAAGCGGAAGACATTGCCCAACCAATGGCCGGTCGGCCTCCATCTCATGGACCATAGTCTTTATCAGCTTGACAAGCGAATGCACTGCTTCTAATTCGCTCCAAAACCTCATGTCCCGAATCATCTCCGCCATTTCTCTTGCATTGGAGTCCTCCATGCAGACGAGCTTGTAGTTCTCGTCCATGACCACTAGTCGCAGGGGCTTGGCATTCGCCAGTATGTCTTCGAGCATGGCGAAGGCGGGCTCAAAGTCGGCACCGGCGTCTGATTGAATGGGCTCCCGGAGGAGGCCCGAGTGGTCGAGCTCCTGGAGCTGGTACTTGTGGAAGAGGGGCCTAACCTGGGACTTGGTGTTGAAGAAAAACGCAAGCTTGGAGCAATTGGCGGCGACGGACCGGAAAAGCGGTAGGTCGCGGTTGAAGTCCTTGACGAGGCTGCGAAACGCCTGGAGCTGGCAGGGGAGGTTGATCATCCAATGGTTCCGGTTCTCGATTTCCCGCAAAGCCTTGTTATTGAACCGGTCAGCGACGATCCCGACACACCGCTGTATGCTGCCATCAGAGCAGAGACCCGTGACGGCGTCCCAGAGGATCTCCTCGGCGAACTTGGAGGGGACGCGGCCGCCGTGGGCGAAGACGGCGTTGCGGAAGACGGAGGTGCCGTTGGGGAGGTTTGCGGTGAGACTCACGACAGAGTCGGAGGGTTTCCAGCCGTGGGACGCAAGCTGGAAAAAGAGGGCGTCACGGAGGCGAGCCTCGAAGTCGAGGCGGGCCTTGTCGAAGCGGGCGTCCAGGTGCGCGCCGGCGAAGTCCCGAGGGGAAACTGGCGGGAGGCCGACCTGATGAAGAAAAGACCGGAGCTTGGGGTTGGAGAGTGCCGAGATGGAAACGGCGCCGCATGTCTCGTAGGCCCAGTCGGCGAGCAGTGACATCGCCGTCTCCACCTGCGGCCTCGTCAGCGCTGGTCCCGGCGAAGCCTTTGGGCTCTTGAGCTTCTTCACTCTGTCTTCCAGCATCGCCAGAGCGCCCAGGTCCTCCTTTCCCCCGGAAAGCACCAGCTGTTGCTGATGCTGCAGAGCCGGAAGAAGCGCCGGCAGCGGCTGGGGAGTCGAGGAATAAGTAGCAGGATCGACTAGCGCGAGGGGGGCGACCTGGAAAGGAGGTGACCCGGCGCCGGCGGCCGCCGCCGAAGAGGAGCGCTTCCGGGAGTTCGGAATAGGATGCGGGGAGGTAGAAGAAGGGGACGGCGCGATGGATGAGATGGGTCTCGGCTGCGCCGAAGGCGAGGACGAGAAGTTGGGGCAAGTCCCGCGCTTTAGGTGTTCCGACGCCGTGCGGGAAGGGTTCGACGCCGAGAACACGGCATCACAGAGCGAACACCTGAGCTTCACCGCCTTGGGCAGTCCGGTCTCCGTGCTGCGAACGAGAATAGGCTCAAGGTGTGCCCAGTACCACGCCCCCTTCCCCTTGATCGCCTTCGTCCTCACCATCACCAGCGCCTCATACCTTTTGCTCGCTGCCCTCGCCGCCGCATCCTCCGCCGTCCCCTCCACACCGGCCGGCCCTCCAGCCGTGGCAGTAGCGGTCGGCGGCGACGCACTACTCGCGTTCGTCGTCGTCGCCATGCTGCTACTCTACCACACCACCGCAAACAACAAAAGAATAATATAAGGTTTTTCCTCCGTAAGGGCTATAACAACAACCAGTACTACTACTCGACCCCGTCCATCCGTTTCTCCGGCGGCGGCGCATTCAACCGGAGGAAAGCACGGCCGCCCATGCCGCGAAAGCTGCTCCTGCTGCCGCTGCTGCCGCGTATGTTGTCAGTATAACTCACTCTGGAGGTGGAAAGAAAAGAGAAAGGTGAAGAGGGAGAAGGAAGAGAAGAGAGAAGGGAAAGGCAATTTGGTTTTACCCAAGACTTCAATTAATTTATTTAGTTTTTGGCCCTCCGTCTTCTCGCTGTGGCACTGGCAAACACTAGCAGTACGCAAGAAGAGAAGGGTTTCTTGGGTTGGGGTTTGGGTGTTGTGGGGGCCTAAAATAATTCCTGCTTTTTGGGCTCTTGTTGGCGTGCCATAATATTCCTGAGAGGGGAGGGGAGGGGGAGGGGAGGGGAGGGGGAGGGGGAGGGGGGAAGGGCAGGGCCAGGGGCAGGGCAGGCTAGGAAGTAGGCTGCCTTTTTCTGCGGTCTGTGGTCTTCGGGCAGGGTTGACCGCGGCTGCAGTGCAGCTGGTGGGGATTGAATTTGACGAGGGGAAGGAGGAAGAAATAGAGAGACTGCCCGGAAAATATGGTCTAAATTAATGATTATTTTATACGTATATCGTAACCCAGTACATGCACAGTCATGTGTGCCAAAATGATACATTTAATGTGCGTCTGCATTTGACGACAATACTTTGGTAACCCGTCAAAACCGAAATTAATGGCCCCTTTTTTTACCTCTTTGCCCTCTTAATGCTGTCTAATCTCCCTCCTTTGCCACCGATAATTCTCCCCTAATTTCTTATTATACCCTTGGTATTATCGGTCGACGGTTGCCTTTTCCTTATGTTTCTTCAATATGACCAAAATACCCTTCCTTCTCTACTGTAAAAAAAATTTTTAAAAAATGAGGATTATGTGTACTTCCATCTCTTTTCTTTTTTATATTTATATTTTCATTATTAATCTCCGCTGTTTTCAATTATTCAATGTGTATATGCCATTAAAAAATACACTCTCATTATTGACCTCTGTTATTATTCATCGTTTAATATATATATTCGTTTTTAAATTTTTGACCTCATTATATTAACCTTAATTTATTTTTTATTTATGAAATATTACTTTGTATACATTTTTGTTATTAACCTCGGTCATTATCGGTTGTTGAATGTATAAATCTTCATTATTAAAGTCATATATTATTGATACCCAAAAAGTTTAATTTTATATGTCCGTCCCTGTTATTAAGTTCAATCATTATGGATTGTTGAACATATATACCCTTATAATACTGCACACAAAAGAATTTACTTAGAGCAGTTTGATTTGGAATGTCAGTGTTAAAAATTTTCTAAATTTTTCTTAAAAATTAATATTAATTATTTTACATTGATATTAATTGATTTTTTAAACTTTAAATTATTATACAATCAATTTTAATAATAAAAAAATTAGTTTATAAAAATAATTTATTAACTTTGATTTTAATTTTGACTTTTATCCATTACTAAACGAGTCCTTATTTCTTGGGGTACATGTGTAATTTCACACTATGCGGGAAATATATATATATATATAAATCCTAAATGAAATGCATCTAAATTAGCTGGCTAAATCCCTCCAAATTAATCACTAAATACTTGTAGGGGAGGGGATTTGATACGCTAATTGATGATTAGAGTAATTAGATTATTAAATAAAAAAAGAAGAGGTTTAGTGGGTATTTCCAAAGCCGAAGCTCGAAAGATATGGACAGGCAGGAGCGAGCGGGTTGGTGGGATGCGGTGTATCTAGACGTATTTGAAATTAAATCCGCTTTTTTTATGTAATACATACATCCATCCATCAACAAAGCATCAAACGTGTTAAAATTAGATCCGCTTTAGCTTATATGTCACCGGGCCACATGTCCAAATTCATCGCAACCACTTTTGATTTTTCATATTAACATTTTTCCTCTCCGTCCCCTTGCAAAAAAATTAATTAAATTAAATTAAATTAATTTTTTTTTCCTTTTGCAATAAACCACATGTGTTTTGTATAATTTGCCAACTCAGATTTATAATTTTTTTATTCGAGAGTCGATTTGGATTCAATATAGTAACACGATAAATGCATGCTCTCCACATTAAATGAACTATCACTTCTTTTTTTTTTTTTTTTTGTTCATCGTGTAACACCACGTGTCATGAATAATTTATATAAAAACAATATTCATCGTTACCTATTAGTGAAATAAGAAATTTTAAAATATAAAATAAATGCAATTGATTTTAGATTTGACGAGCGGTCAAAATTTTATTGAATACTCGTTATCCTCTCTAATTGATTTTTTTTGTTTGGAAGTCATCATTTTCTTTAAATTTTAAATTATAATTTTTCTTATTTTGTACTTACCGACAGTAATAAGTTCTATAAATAAATAACTTGATTATTTATGCATCTCAATAATTGGTTGTTGCTAAGTATATTTCGTTTTAAAGAGAGTGATATGTCGCAAATTTTATTATAAAAAAAAGATGATTTCATAAATTTTCTTGATAATACAAATAGTGAATAATGCTTGGGGTTTATTGCAAAGAGGTGCAAATGAGAATAACCATGGTGTCGTCGTAGATCTTTTTGGGGCATAAAGCAACAATCCGGAATGCGATTATTAGGTCACCATTAGCGTTAGGTGTAGTGGTTCTAAGTGGGTCTATGCTTAGCTTCGCTTTGTTCGGGGGATGCTGGTGACTCATTCTGTCATTCGTCGAGAGAGAGAGAGAGAGAGAGAGAGAGAGAGAGAGAGAGAGGAAACTAGAAAAAGTCGAATGCAGTGATCTTCTCGTTTTGACTAATCATAAGATGGATGGAATGCTCACTCGCCTGCCCTCCTCTTCTTTCTCCATCCCCTTTTTAGTTGTCTCTTCCCTTTTTCTGTCTTTCGAAAATCCTAACCCTACTATTTATGCCTTCGCCTTCGTATATATTATTACACTTTTATTTTTCTATCCGCTTCTTTCTATCTAAGCAACGCTTGATACATACATGATTAACTGTCCTAAATATTTACTAACTAATAATATAAAATATTATATAATCGTTTAACCGCTCAACCATCGTCAACCGTTTCAGCATTTTTGTTTCATAACGTTGGCTAACACCAATGGATCAAACCTTTTTTTTAAAAAAAAAATAATCGCTTGCATAGGTTTATAGGGGGTTTCTTCGCGAATATTGCTTGTACCGAAGGGCTTTTCTGCAAGTAAAAAAGCATTCATTCAGTTCCTCTGGAAAGCGGAATGCCTGGCTGCTAAGGGAGAGAAGGAGTAACGCATGGAAGCAGGAAAAAGGGACAGAAAAAAAAAAAAGAAGAAAAGGAGGACTTTGTTTGCGTCTGTGAACCAAAACCAAAAGCTAGGGTTAGAAAGTTTTATATCTTCTCTCTCTCTCTAACCTAAGTGATATCGTCAAAATAGAGAGAGAACCTGCTGGGCCTCAGACCTCGCCTAAAGTCGAAGACCTACCAGCCAGCCACAACATGTGACAGCTAAAGCACGCTACAGATCAGTAAGACCTATATCGTTTGAAATCAATATCAGAATCGACTTATTTTTAAATTATTTTTTTTAAAAAAATAATATTATTTATATTTATATTATATTAAATTAATTTATTATAAAAAATTAAATAAATTTTTAAATTTTAAATTATTGAAATATTAATTTATAAAAATAATTTATTTATGATTCTAACTCTGTTTTTGATTCCGAATCAAACGTTACTCGAAAAAAATCTGTATTTAATAAAGAGGTATAGGAGCTCTCTCAATCCAAGTTTGAAGTACCTAAACCAATTTTAACCGAATCGGTTTCCGTATCGGTTGACAGTCGTAAGATATCCAATATTTACTTAAAAATCACAAAAATAGGAAACAATGCACGAACTCGAGAAAAGTACCCAAAAACAGTCATCAATTTTTACATTTTCCCCATTTTTGGTCTATTTTAGGGGTTTACTCTGTCAATAATAGCAATACTGATTTTGATATCTTAAGACTTAAGACGATACCTGAGAGCAGAGTATTTGGGAATTCAGATTGCATGAGCACCTTTGATTCTGATCCAATATTGCATGGCTAAATGGTGGCACATGATGACCCTGTGGACTCAAATCTGATTGCTTGCACCTGTGGACTCAAAACTCAGCATCAAGCATATATAGCTTTGGATATTGGAAAGCGATGCCATTTCTGTAACACCGTTGCTTTCTTAGACCAGATGCACAAGTGGGAAGGGGCTAAGAAGGAAGACGAGCGCCAAGCTCGCAGTAGCATCCGATGATATTGCTGTCATTTTCTTCACAACAACAAATCCACGAGATTTAACCTTGATTGGGAGAGGCTACGCATTCGTTGATGGCGATCTTGACATCATTCAAGGAGACGAGCAGAGGCACATGTGCTTGTATGGCTCATCAGATGTGGACTGCCATATATGTATTCCTTCTGGTGGGCCAAAGACATTAGCTGCACGATAAAAGAATCAACATCATTAAAAGCTTGTGAGATTTTTCAAAAGTGAAAAAAGGAATGGAAAAAATGGAGGTGTCAACATTGATATTGGTGCAACGTATAAAGCATTGCTGTAGGCGTGAAGAGGAAACTAGTTGGCGTGAGAACTGATAGCTAGCTTTTTGACATGCCTGAAATGCACAATTAAGGAAGAAAAATGAGGGTATAGTTATGGAAAGTAATATTTGGTCTTCTGCATTTGATGATTTTATTTCCAAGAATGGATATCACAAACTTTAGATCAATGTCTAGCCTTTGGATGCCCATCTTTGATCAAGTGGTTGCTATCATGGTATTGGCTCTGGTCCCTTCAGTTTTGAAAATTGCTTTGCAGAGTGAAGAGCTAAATTTCCAACTAGCAGACGTTTTAGCAAAGCCACCTGATAAAAATCACAGGAGTCAAACAATCATTAGAAGCAACTTAAAAGTGAATCAGTATTGCAGCATGACTTAATTGATGAATTAAGAAACAAGCATTTCCTTCCATTTGTTCAATATGGCTCATAAAACAGAAGACACACATTTTCCTGCTTTATCGATCATATGGATGTTTTTTTCCTAAGAAATATATCACCTAGAAAATGAACAGAAAAAATGTATCATCTACCAAACAAAAGCCCAAGAGGAAATGTACAAGTATCGATTTGACCTCTGATTTTGTATCAAATAGGTTTCCATGAAATAGGTTTGCTTTGCTCAAATAATATAGAAACCAGTGCTAATGATGGAAACTCGGCGTCAGACTTATATTAGAATATAAAATGAGCAACTCACGAGAATAGCAGGCGGATGCAACTGAAATCACTAATATCTTAGATCATTATATGGAAAGCTTAACAGAAGCACAGATAAGATGGCCAGTGATAAGATATTCAAAGTTATTAAGGTGATATTGGCACTTATAATGTTTGCAACGACTGGAAACACTGTCAGGGTACTGAGATAATATAGAAGGAAACATAATAAGGTCGATGGGACAAAAGGTGGTTCGCCAAGTTTTTTAGATCTAGGAATAGGACAATCCACGATGAAACTGGTTTAATCCATATTTTGGACAATATTCTAAATCAGAGAACAATAACTACTAATATTATTGAGGTCGTGGAAGGTGACCCCAGAAATATAAGCATTTCATACAGAATCATCATCAACTCTTCACTACATTCGTTTAAGCTCTCAATCTGACATTAACAGAAAAGGCATACCAAAAGCAATGAAATAACAGTATGCATGAGTCCTTATAGGAGAGAAAACATAGTTTGCTCAATCGATAACAGATTCGGAAATGTAGCTATGTCTATATTGAAATCTTGCAACCAAAATGAGGACTTCCTCAAATTGAGAATGGGTGTACTACAAAGACCGGTAATTATTAAGGTTTTTTACGTGCTAACTTCTCAAAATTTGTTTTCTCTACCAAAAATCTCCCATAATTTTAGTATTTTTCCCATACTTATTTTCCTTTGAAATTTATTATCTACAATCCTGATTGTCATTTAATTAAAATTTTGAAAAAAATTTCATTTTTACCCCTTGTAAATTTTTCTAAACCCTTAAAATTCTGAATTTCTCATCTTCTATTCCTTCTCCCAAATATTTACAAATCAACCTTCAATAAAAATTTAAACTATAATTTTCATATTTGTATGTTTACAATTATACCACTCGAATATTTTTATTTATAAATAAGTCCAAAATTTATACTTTTAAAATAAAAATTTCGAAAAGGACCTTAAATATTTTAATATTTTTACAAATAAATCATCCATAAAATCTTAAATTATAAATTTAATATTTATATATTTATAAATATACCCTTTAAATATTTTATGTATAAATAATTCCAAATTTTATCATTTTTAAAATAAAATTTTATAAAAAAGATATTGAAGGTTTTAAAACTTAAAATTTTAAATTACAAGTTTAATATTTGTATATTTATAAATAATTTCCTCAAATATTTTTATTTATCAATAAGTACAAATTTTAGCATTTTCAAATTAAATTTTTAAAAAAGATATTGAAGGTTTTAAAACTTAAAAATTTAAATTACAAGTTTAATAATTGTATATTTATAAATAAACCCCTTGAATAATTTTATTTATAAGTATTTCTAAATTTTATTATTTTTAAAATAAAATTTTAAAAAAAATGTCGAAAGTTTTCAAACCTTATAATTTAAATTACAAGTTTAATATTTGTATATTTATAAATAGACTTTTCGAATATTTTAATTTATAAATAAGTTCAAATTTTATCATTTTTTAAATTAAATTTTATAAAAAGGACCTTAAGAATTTTAAAACTTAATAATTTAAATTATAAGTTTAATATTTGTACATTTACAAATAAATCTCTTGATTATTTCTATTTATAAATAAGTTCAAAATTTATCATTTTTTGGATAAAATTTTACAAAAGGAAGCTTAAAGATTTTAAAATTTTTCAAATAAGTCCTTACAACTAATTTTATAAAAAAGTTCCTAATTTTTTCAAAATTATAAATCAGCTCCCAAAATAGGAATTTTGCAAGTAACCCCCTATATTTCATGATTTTGTGAAATAATATAATTTTAAAATTTGTAAAATTTTATCTAGCATATTTAATCAATATCCAAATTAAAATCTGAATATTTATGTGGGTAGATGTGATCCAGTTTTGATTGAGAATATTACCAAATTTGGACTTATTTATAAATAAAAATTTTTGAAGAGTTTATTTATAAATAAATAAATTTAAATTAAAAATTTAAATTTTTATTAAAATTTTAAGTTTTAAAATCTGTTAAGGTCCTTTTCTGTAAAATTTTATCTAAAAAATGATTAAAACTTTGAATTTATTAAAAAAAATATTCGAAGATCTATTTGTAAATATTAAATAAAACTTATAATTCAACTTATTAAAATTTAAAATCCTCAAATTTGTTTTTGTAAATTTTTTAAAAAAATGATAAAACTTGAAACCTTCAAGGTCTTTGTTGTAAATTTTTTTTAAAAATTGATAAATTTTGGACTTATTTATAGTAAAAATATTCAAAGAGTTTATTTGTAAGTGTATAAATATTAAATTTATAATTTAAAATTTTAAAACCTTTAATATCTTTTTTGTAAAATTTTATTTAAAAAATGATAAAATTTAGACTTATTTATAAATAAAAATATTCAAAAAATTTATTTATAAATATGCAAATATTAACCTTGTAATTCAAATTATTAAGTTTTGAGATTTTAAGATATTTTTAAAACTTGATTTGAAAAAATATTAAAACTTACACTTGTTTATAAATAAAAATACTCGAGGGGGGTCTATATATAAATATAAAAATATTAAACTTGTAAATTACAATTTTGTAAAATTTGTAAACCTTCAAGGTCCTTTTTGTATAATTTTATTTGAAGAATAATAAATTTTAAATTTATTTATAAATAAAAATACTTAAGGAGTTTATTTGTAATTGTACAAATATTAACCTTGTAATTTAAAATTTTTAAGTTTTAAAATCTTCAAGGTCTTTTTTGTGAAATTTAAAATGATAAAATTTAGATTTGTTTATAAATAAAAATATTCAAGGGATTTGTTTATAAATGTATACCTATTAAACTTTTTATGTAAAATTTTACGTTTTAAAACTTTCAATTTTTTTTTGTTAAACTTTTATTTAAAAAATAATAAAATTTAGACTAATTATAAATAAAAAAATTTGAATGTTATTGTAAATATATAAATTAAAACTTATAATTTAAATTTTTTATGAAAAAATTTTTGTAAAAAATAAAAATTATAAAATTTTATATAAAAAATAATAAAATTTAGATTTATTTATAAATAAAAATATTTAAAGGGTGTTTTTATAAATATATTAATATAAAAATTGTGATTTAAAATTTTATTGAGAGTTTATTCGTAAACATTTGGGAGAAAGAGTGGATGATGAAAAATTAAAAATTTTGAGGGTTTAAATGAAAATTTTGAAAGGTTAAAACAGGATTTTTTTGTCAAAATTTTAATTAAATGACAATCAGGGGTTATAAGTAATAAATTTCAAAAAGAGAGAAGGTGTAGATAAATACTGAAATCGCGAGGTTTTTGGTAAATAGAGCAAAATTTAAGGGGTTGTACGTAAAAAACCCTAATTATGAAGGTCACTTTGAGGGATAAAAAATTAAAGTGAAAAGCAACTGTGAACTGGAAAAATAAAAATTGATTGATTCTGAATATTTTTTGTAACATGAGGTGAATGGAACAAAGAAGTGTTCTAGATATTTGGATATCAGAAAATTCTGACTTGATAATTATAGTCAAATAAAAAAAAGTTGATTTCTTCCTGCATGTTAGAGACATGCCAATGATGCAAGTGTTTAACTGAGTTGGAAGATATGGCAAGTTATGTAGGCTCCAGGCATTCCTATATACTCCAAGAAGTTCAAAGAAGTTTATAAGATGCCAAAATATTACAATTTTATGCATTTTAGGATGTTCTGCAAATAGGATATATGTCAAAATAATTGTGAAACTGCTTTACCTCATTTTAAAACCAAGAATGAACGCATGCCAATGATGTAGGTGTTTAGCCGAGTATAAACACATGGCCAGCTAACTAGACACCACATGTTTCTCTAAAAACTCCAAGTAGATGAAAGAAAGTTTATGAAAAGCCAAAATACAGATGCATTATAATTTTCAGATGTTCTGCAAATGGAATATATGTTGAATCAATTACAAAACAGCTTTACCTCATTTTCTATGATCTCCTAAATCAAGGAGCAGGAACCACCAATAGTATTGAGGTTGTAATTAGTGAGCCCATAATATATCCGTACTTCATACATAACTATCATCAAATTAGTGACTATGTTGATTTAACTCCTTTTTTATCGAATTGTTGATTACGAAAGGCGGAACACAACATAGAGACATATCTGAGTTTAGATAACAGAGTTTACTCTATCAAAACAAGTTCAAAATCATGTTCCTGCCTGAACACTAAAGATCAGAAACCACAATAAGAACTTGTGAAACTTGAAAAGAGATGGAAGACTGCCAAAATACACAAAAATGTCAAAAGAAAGAATTTCTATCCAACCATCAATAGAGCAGTATATAATGCTAATTGCAATTAGAGTAAAGAGATAGCATCACCTTCAATATGTTCTTCCTACTCATTTTTTAAAAAGTAGACAAATCTTAGAGTTCTCTTATTTAATTTTTTTTTTCTTTTATTTCCCATTTTGAAATCCAGTAGATTTTCTGAGCTTCTGAATTCAACCCTCATGATACAAGAAGAGTAAAGTTATGTATGAGGTTACTACTGCTATAAAAATAGAAAGAACACACAGGCTGACCATGATAATAATCACAGATCTAATAGGTAACAAATGAAGCCACTTAAGGAAATCTCGAAGCAATGAGTTTCAATAAGAATATTGGTCGAAGTTTGTGATGACTGTCAGAAACTGAATTCCAAAGGCAATCTTCTTAATATATACAGGCTACAGAATTTCATTTGTATACCATAAATAGAGACGGCATGCTTTAGACTTCTTAGAATTAGCTTAAATATATAGCTTTTGCAAATCATGGCATTGCTCTCAATGCATTCGCTTGTTTTCATCTTGCAAAATCAGAAAGAGCAACAAGGATGTCTGATCATAAAATCATAGTTTCAAATGAAGACAGTATCTCATACTAGTAAAACCAGACGTTGCTAAAATTATCGAATATCACAAATACTATAGTATATTGGCAAATCAATACAGAACACTCCAAAATTTGATTTTTGGTTTTACTGACTTCACCAATCAAGTTCACACCAACCACAAAAACAGAACATCTCAATCATCAATTAACGTGCTCCGACAGACAATAATAAAAATTCAGTTTTACTATTCCTGATCAAGATTCTCCAATAAATGATAATACTGAAACATGAACACAATCATACCAAATTTTACAAGCAAAGATTTCACCTTTTTGCTCATAATTTGATGTTCAAAGCTATATTTACCAACAGAAAACTAGATGCGATTACTGATCGCGAGTTGAAGGAGGCAGCCTTTTCCAAGCCGAAATCGGATCGCATCTTATACTTCTTGCGAAAAGGAAAAGGATAAAAGTGCGATTAAAAAGGAGGAGAAAAAGCCCCATAAGATTTCCCCAAGTTTCGGACCTGCAAAACCAATTGGGTTGAGAAAAGCTTAGCGAACCACTCAGTTCACGACGCAATCGACGCTGGCCCCCAGTAAGGTCAATTTGGTCAATTACTCGTGACCAAGTCAAAGCCAAACGCGATAAGAAACAGGTGCTTCTCGGTGGCGAGCAATGGCCTCCCTTTCTGCGGAAATTTTCTCCTCCTGCGGATCTCAACGGACAGTGATTTCTCTTCAGAAGGAGTCCCACGAGCGCGCGATTGGTCGACGGTGAGAGATTAACTTCGATCTTCTCGTTTTCCTGGATGTATCTTCTGTTTTTCGGTTTAAAGGACGGATTTTTGTTTCGGAAAAATACAAAAATTGGCAGGGAAGTGTTGCTGAGGAGCAGTGAAATTGCAACATTGGCTGCCATCTTTCGTTTTAGGTAATTTTCTCCAAATCAATTTGAAGTTCTGTTTTTGCCTTGATTTTCTTTGCATTCTTACATAATTTGACCTCCAATTCAACGTGCTTTACTCCAACTTTGCAAAATTAGAACTGCGATTTTTACTCATTTTGGTCATTAATTCGTCTATTTTTTGTGTATTCTATTTAGTTTTTCTGTGGTAGCTACTCCATTGGTCTGGTTCATGTGCCGAAATTGAAGGAAATCATGCTCAAGTTTAACATACAAGATTGATTTTGTCTTCTGATGTTTGCATTGGTTTCTTATTTGAGATGTGTAGTGGAACCAAGCCCAGGTATCTCGGCGTGCAGAAGAACCCCCCCTCACTTGCATTATGTCCTGCAACCAATAATTGCATATCCACATCTGAGGTTGTGACTGACACTAATCACTATGCTCCTCCATGGTGAGCGTTCTTTGTGCTATTGTCCCTATTTTTGTGCTTTGTGCATCGCAATCTCTTTTATTGTTTACATGCTCTTATGGCAGCTTCCTTTGTGTAGTTTCTAGTTACTATGGTCATTGGATGCCACTCTCAAAGGAATTAGTATGTTTAGTAATTTGTTTCAGTGTATTTCTTCACTTTTCTTGAGTGCACATACAGTGAACTAGGGCGTCTGATAACATGAGCAATGTACTATAAAGAACAGGTTAAGAACATTATAATTATTGTAGAGATTCCTACAAATGCAAGATGCAATTTTTCAGTAGAAGGTACATATACATTTCCTAAATATAGGAACATCCATTGATACCATTCCATTCTTATGTTCTACCTTGAAACTTTCACTAAAGATATTTTTCTTATGTACTATATATTGTTCCTTATTCTGCACTAATTGATATTTTGATGCTTTTTTGAAAGCAGCATGAGAAGTATTTTATTTGTCTTCTTTGCCATTTCTTCAGATGTATTTTCCTTGTGAAAATTGCCAAAATGAAAATTGTTCCTTGTCACTGTCAATTGCAACATTATATAAAACTGAACTCTTAGTATGGCTTGCACCACACACATGTTTTGATGTGTGTGTGCGCGCACGCATGCTTTCAGGATCTGATTTTTCAGAATGTCTGCTTTCAGGAATTATAACCCTAAGGATGGCCATGGGAAAAAGCCTATAAGCAGAGATGAAGCAATGAAAGAGCTTCTTCAAGTGGTAAAACATCCATTATTCCATTTGCACAGATACAGTAGGATCCCTAAATATATGCCTTTCTTAGAAAGAAAGCCTCCCAGGAATCTATTGATTAGCATTGAACTCTTGTCTGGATTTACATGTTTTATTTTTGTTCACTGGTGTAGATGTCTATGCGTCGCCTAATCATGCTCATCCAAATATATATACCATCAATGCTTAGTTGTCAGCAAGTGAATCTATGGGCATACTGAATCGATCAGTCTAGTTACTGTCAAGTTTTGAGTGATCACATATCCACATCCTTATTTCTTTTAGTTGATGATCTTTCTGATATTAACAGAAAGAAGTGTATCAACTAGTATGATTTGCAATCATGTGGGTTTATTTTAGCCACCACAGATGTATAAACTGCTTCATTTGATGCTCTCTGAGTGACTAAAAGATATTATCTTATTACAATGTTCCAAAGCACTATGCAGCTTGTTCTCGGTGAGGAGAAAAAGAAACTTGCAAATGAAGAAAAAATATTGAAATCCTGAATTCAGCTTGTACTTGTATTTTGAATCATCTGTAAAAGCCAATCTTTATTTTTTATGTCTTTCAGATACAATCAACAAATCCAGACAACTTTACACCCAAAATAGTGGAGAGAAAAGATGATTATGTTCGAGTTGAATATGAGAGTCCTATAATGGGGGTTAGGCCACAGCTTCGAAGCTGTTATTAACTTCTCATATTTTCCTTGAGCAGCAATCTTTGGCATTATTTTTGTGATAGAACTCAATACAATCTATTTCTTTGTAGTTTGTGGATGATCTAGAGTTTTGGTTTCCACCAGGCGAGAAACCTATTGTTGAGTACCGCTCGGCCTCCCGTCTAGGAAGCTTTGATTTTGATATCAACAGGAAGAGAATAAAGGTGTACAGCTAATTTCCTTTTGAGGTCCAGTTAATTTCTTGCTTAATCTCTAGCCTTCTGATCATATGGCTTGCTTTGTTAAACTGTTTACTGTTTACTACAGGCACTGCGATTAGCACTGGAGAAAAAGGGGTGGGCTTCTGAGGGCAACTTTTAATGGTCATTTGCGGTCTATAACTGCATGCTGATCAACACATATGAATGATGATGTTATGATTTAATTGCGACAATTTTTTGAGAAATTCAATCCATTGGATCATAAGTCTTCACATTCTGGATTCTGACTACTTCATTAATGGCAGAGACTGTTCTTTCCTGTCACAAGGCTTACAGTTGCAGTTCTGGTTTGAGTTCGAATTTGCTGACCTCAGTTGCAAGCTTGCAACTCCATTTCCCGAGTCTTCACTTGTTACCAATTATCTGTGCCCTGCAGCCTACAAATAAAGCTCCCACAGTAATTCAAGAAGGGTTTGCATTGAAACTACTCACTTTGACTCTTTTCTAGCTCTGTTGATTACAAAATTAGTTGAATCAAGTAAAAATATAAGTCCTCCTTTGCAAATGTACCCTTCTGAAACTGACATGTTTAGAGTGAGGACCCTGTTACAAATATTTTATGATGAGAATACTCTTGATATTTTAGTCGATATAAGTTAAAAAAAAATGTACAAATTCATTTTGAAACCTGAGTTCGAGCAACTCTCTCGAAAGGGATTGGTGTTCCAGTAGATACTATGTCCATAGTTAGAAAGAGATCGTTTATTTAAAGAGATTAATGCAATAATAGATTTTGGAAAGTAATTTGCTTGTCTGAATTGCGGTATGTTAATTGATTTACCTTTCCTAGAAGTTGTTTGTAGTTTTTTTTCTATTTACAAAGAAAATGATTTTGTGCAAATATATCTGAGTGGAGACCTGTGTTCATAAATAACAAGATGCAGGGGTTTTCTGGCAAAATCCGCCGGTTGATTTTCGGATTAGATCTGGGATGCCTGTGATTTTTATTTTAAAATCGAATTTTAGAGCCTATTTATTTTCTCTAGGCATTAATGTCATGAAAAATAAATATTTTTTAGACTTGAGAATTCAAAAATTTTAAAATTTTCGTGTATTTGGTTTGAAGGAATTGAAAATTCTGAATTTTTAAATTTTTTATTTAATTTAAGATATTTTAAAATTTTGAATTTCGAAATGTTCCAGTGAAACGTAGTTAAATATGTGAGCATTTTGAAAATTAATTATTGATAAATATTTAAAATATCTTAACTATTAAAGTTTAAAGATTAATTATTAAAAAATCTTAAATAGGTAAAACAATTATTATTAAATATCTAGAAAATTGTTTAAAAAATTTAATCATTAATAGATTTGAAGATTAATTATTAATTTTATGTTTGAGTTTAAAAAGATACAAATTATTCTCTGGTCATGGGAGATGTATATACCCGAATTTTATTTACCAAGATTTTAATTTTTTTCAAGGAATTTCAATTTTTTTGAAATTCATTTTTCTTATAAAACAAATATTGAAATTCAAAATTTTTAAGAATTTAAATTTTTGAAGCCCCAATTTTTTGCAAATCGAACACATTCTTATATCATTTTCCTGGGTATATAAGCTACGAACCACAGGCAGAAAAGATCCCAAAGGCATGTTGATGAAGACTAAGCAAGTGAAAAAATACGAGGCAAAAGAAATATTTTCACAAAAAGCCCCTTGAAAAATTGAATATTATGTTCACATTTCCCTACCTTAAACTTATTTACAAATTAATCCATGTTCTTTTACATCTGGCTTTGCTCCGCCCCCTTATCTTATACGCCAAGATCCAAGGAGGGCGCCTAGATCCTGTTCGAGACACGCGCCGCCGCCACTGCCGCCATTGGAACCCTCTCGACCAACTCTGCCGCCCACGCCGGAGATTTCATCCCTCGACTTCCCGAGATTCCCTACTTCTCTTGTAATCTCGGGAAGGAATCGGTACTGGGGTTATAATAACAGGAAAGAGAAACGAGCAGTAAAGGGGAAGAAGGAGAAAATGGGGTTGACGGGGGCCCTATTGGTGTGGCTCATCGCCTTCGTCCTCCTCGTCGCGCTCCTCGCTGTGATCGTCTACCAGGTATTTCTTCTCCGATCCAAGCTTCCTTTCAAAAGGCGTCTTTATTTCCTGTGGAGAATTTACTTCTTGTTGCTTCCGGTAGTTTGGTTAAGCTCATATTGCTTTTGGGCGTTAATGCTGCGAAAAAGTTGCTTAAAACCTAGGTGTTGGTTGTACTGCGTACTTGTTCAAATATTGGAAACAAATAGATCAAGAGGTCCAAAGGTCGAATTTTTCTTAGGTTCAAAACCTAACACTTTGTACTGTTGTCGATTATTGTTATAGCTCACGAGGGATTGGTGCGGTTCTTCTCAATGATTTTAATGGAATGCCGGTGGTCGGCGTTGTTCTTAATATAGGGTAATGCAGATGGTATGGAAGCTGTGGGAATGTGAACTCTTTTTGTGCCTACACTTCTACCTCAAAGACCTTTTGGGTATCAATTGCAGAAATTTGAATGTAGATGATACTAGTCTCTTGAAAATAGCATTAGCGGTCGATGGGTTCTCTTTAATATTGGCTTTCTACGGCTAGTGTTGAATTGTGGAGGGCCATCAGGATTACGGTTCTTTTAGGGCCTTTAGTGCTAGAGGCTTCAAGATTAGGTGTTTCTTTAGTAGTTTCCTTTTTTTGATGGTTTATCTATATGGGAAATGCAAATTTTGTATTCCTTTTTCTGTTTATTAAATTTCAAGTGATGACCTGTTTCATGATAGAATACTTCCTTTTGGGCTGTGTTGTTGATGGATTGATATCCGCTGTTGCCTTCAATTTCACACATGAGATGAGAATTGATGGGCTTTCCTGTCACTTGTATCTGTTCAATCAAAAGCAGTTTGTGTATATTGTCATCAAATCTTTGTGGCGGTTATCATCTTATGGTTTTAAGGGGATTCTAACTTTTATGGTTGTGTTTTTCACAGGATTCCTGTAATATCTTGCTGATCTTGCTTCATGTTATCTTACTGATTTTGCTTTACAGTATCATTTCTGTGCTTCTTGAGTAGAAACCTCCATGGGATATGTTTATGTTGCTGATTTATGTGCCAAGGTGCACAAGTGTCTGATGGATCTTTTACTACCTCTTTCTGGAACAAAGCCTTTTTCTTGAAAACAAGTTGGCTGTAAAAGTTGTGTATTTGTTTTTGTGTGATTTTACGTCACGGGAAATTTTTAGTGTGGATCATTGTGTCGCTATCTTCATGCTTACCCACCCAAAAAAAATGTCTTGTGTTTCATGGATTACACAAATTTCACTCTGTGGTTGTTTTTTTGGCAGCTCATGTGCCTGGCAGACCTAGAGTTTGACTACATCAACCCATTTGATTCAGCTTCACATATAAACTTTGTGATTTTACCTGAGTTTTGCCTGCAAGGAGTTCTAAGCCTGCTATTTCTAATGTCCGGAAGCTTCTTGATGTTTCTGTCATCTATACCAATTCTTTATTATGATGTGAAACTGTAAGTTCTCTCATGTGTTGTTCATCAAATCTGCATGTATAATTACTGTAAGTTTTTTGGGTCAATAGATAACTATTGTCAGTTGATATAGTGCAGTCATAGTAGATTGATACCTTAGTAGATTGATACCTATCAATCAAGCTCTAGATGCACCTGAGTACTCCATTTTGTATTATATGCTGACCAAAACAAGGAGTTTACATACCTGCACTATATATCCCTTGATTTTGTAGAGTATTAGGGGATGGCTTTTAGGATTTCATTATTGAGGTTTTTGATTAATTATCTGTGTAATATGAGAATGGACTGAACTTTGTCAAAGGCTAATTGGGGTGGTGTACTTGGAGATTCAATCTTATATTGTTGATGACTACACAATTAGGCACTCAAAGATTTCATGGTTGCATTTGAAGCACCATGAAATTATGTTCAACTCTTCATTGTCTCTACGTGAAGATATTACCCTTATTTGGACTTGCATTAAACCTGCAAAAATTATCCAAAGCACAAAGATGACCTTTTATATTTTGTTGATGTGTTTTGGAGTTGATTCAAGTCACATTATTTTACATCATATAGAATGGGACACATTCTCTCCATTCTTAGCAATCCATGGCAGCATATGCTATTCTGAACGTCCGCACATGATTTTTTTCCTCCTAATTGATGAAATGTTCACATTGTTACTTCTGCACTGGCTTGATAAATTATCCATATTGAAACTAGCAAGGAACTTCTTAGTTTTGGAGATCAAAATAGCAAGGCAATAATTGACCTCAATACATTTTGTGCTACTTTATAAGCATAAATTCCAAACTTAGCATATGGATGGATAGGATAGCGGCAAACATAAAATAAGAAGGGAATAAGTTGTTGAGTAGATTTGAGTGTCGTTTATGTCTTGATCTTCCTCTATTCTATATTAAATTAGCAAAAGAAATCAGGAGAAAACCTTGAGATCTAGTTTCTGCAACTTCCCTTGTGCAAAATAATTTGCTGCAAGTAATAATTGTAGAGTGCTGCATTACATTGTTTCCAGGTATCAGCAGCGGCAGCACCTCATCGATGTAACAGAGATCTTTAATTTGCTCAATAGGGAAAAGAAGCGCCGCATCTTTAAGCTCGTCTATCTTGTTATTCTCCTCTTCCTATCATTGTTCTGGTAAAACTCAATTCATCAGTAGCAATTAAAAGTTATCATGTGCCATTGTTGCCCTTACTCTGGTAGTCCTTTGCTTGGCTAATTTCAGGATGATATTGAGTGTGTTGGAAGGTGATTAGATAAACAGCTTCTGCAAGCAGGGGAACCAAACTGGTTCAAGATGAGGATTATCTTTTCCTTTCTGCAATGAAAGATTAACATGCAAATGGTTCTGATTATTGAGCTCCATGCATTGGTTCCATAGCACTTGGATCCTGGAACAGATATTGAGACGCTGAGTTCCAATGTTACAATTCTTCCATATATAAACATGAAACCCTTCATGCTGGAACCAGATTTTTCCTGTTAGGTGAGTCTGCCAACAGCAAGTGTTGTGCTCCAGTCTAAGGTGTAGTTAGATTTCTGTTTGTAGTGATTGATGTTTGATGTTTATTGTGTATGAAATGCCAAAACTATGTTCAGTTTTTTTTTTTTTTAGTTTATTAAGTTCTGTTTTGTATTAAAAAACAAACAAGTTCTGTTTTGATTTGCTTATTCCACGGGCTGCAATATACTTGAGAAACTGGAGGGAAAAAGTCAAGAGTCACTTGTGTTTTCTTGAGCTTTCCAACATTGATGGGGGTTTTAAGTTTTTTCCAGTTTAACAGGTAATAATATATATTTCTTAAAAAAATCGATATAGTAACGATACCAGTGTCACCAAAAAGATAGTTTTTACATATATACCTCCCTAAAATTTTTTCATATTACACATACTTTTCTGTATTTTATAAATTTTTTATATTCTTAGATTCTTTACATGTATAGTTTCTCTGAGAGATATGTATTAAAAAAATTTAATTGTGCAAGAAAAATTAACAGAGTAAATATAATTATATGAAATAAATGACAAAGATGATTTTTCACAGATATAAGTATATATTAAAAAAAATTAAGTGTGCAAGAAAAATTAATAGAGTAAATATAATTATATGAAATAAATGACAAAGATGATTTTTCACAAATATAAGTAATTTTAGTTCAAGATGATTAAAAAAAATTTTATATGTAAGAAATCTTAAAAATATTATAAAACTTGAAAAATACAGGAAAATATATATAATTAGAAATTATTTAGAGAGGTATATATAAAAAATTCAAAAAAAGAAAAGTTCATTTACCATTCGGTTTGTGCGTATCTGAAAACAATCCAGAACAGCTCATAAACCAGTAAACACTACATGATACTGACATCATATCAAGCAGAAAAGTCCTTGTTCAGCATTACCACAAATTGCTACAAAATAGCATTCGGCCAAATCAATTGAGAGCCAACTAGAAACAAAAAGAAACAGTAACTATGAAAGACTGTACCCATGTGAGTTTCAAACAATACAAACAAAATTATTAGTATTCATGTCCCCGACTGGGACAATGGATTTGATAAGAGCAGCCGACAAAATTTATGGAACGAGCTGTTTGCGCTCTCTAGTATGGTTCAACAGGTACCCCGAATTTTGCTCGTGCATAGATGGCAGTAGCACCAAGCTCCTCTTCGGTCCTAAGCAGCTGTTTTTGCAATCAAAGTTGAGAATTGTTAAGTAGATGCAATAAAATATAAATTTGGATCAAATGACGTGTATATGCTGACTGACGCAACTAAAATTTTAAGATCTTCACGGCGACCCTAAATGTCGTGCATTATTGACACAAAAAACAAACCTCCCTTTCTAATATATCAAAAGCAATCCGCAATATAATGTTTTACCAGTTAATTGCTCGACTTTGTTTTACGTCTAATAGAGAATAATGGATAACAGTAGAGCTTTCTGGATCCGTAACTAGTTGCTCTATTTCTTCCAGGAATATTCTAAATTATTCAAAAAATATTTCATGACCAAAATACCTATCAAATTCATTTGGTGAAGGCCATAAAAGTTTTGTAAGAAGAGTTTTTTTATCTACAATCCCCTAAAATTTATCTTATTTATTGAAAATTTTTTGCGATTTCAATATTAACCTACACTCATCTATTTTTTAAATTTATTATTTACAATGCCATTATTATTATTTAATCAAAAAAATTTTCAAAAAATTTATTTTTATTCTCTATAATTTTATAACTAAATTTCTTAAAATTCTTAACTTCTCATCATTTATTCTTTCTCTCAAATATTTACAAATAAATTCTCAATTAAATTTTAAATTATAATTTATATATTTGTATATTTATAAATAATCTCATTGAATATTTTTATTTCTAGATAAATCTAAATTTTAATATTTTTCAAATAAAAATTTATGAAGTGAATCTTAAATGTTTAAATTTTTTTACAAAAAAACTCTCTATAAAAATTAAAATTACAAGTTTAATATTCATATACTTATAAATAGACCTTTCAAATATTTTTATATAAATAAATCTAAATTTTATTATTTTATAACAAAAATTTTACAATATTGAAAGTTTTAAAACTTAAAATTTTAAATTATAAGTTTAATATTTGTACATTTACAAATAAACACATCAAATATTTTAATTTATAAATAAGTCTAGATTTTATCAATTTTCAAACAAAATTTCAAAATATTGAAGGTTTTAAAATTTAAATTTAACTTACAAATTTAATATTTGTATATTTACAAACATACCCCTTGAATACTTTGATTTATAAATAAGTCCAAACTTTATTATTTTTAAAATAAAATTTTACAAAAAATATATCGAAGGTTTTAAAATTTAGAATTTCAAATTATAAGTTTAATATTTACACATTTATAAATAGATTCTTTGAATATTTTTATTCATAAATAAGTCTAAATTTTTTTATTTTTTAAATAAAATTCAACAAAAAAGACATCGAAAGTTTTAAAACACAAAATTTTAAATTATAAGTTGAATATATGTACATTTACAAACAAACTCCTTAAATATTTTTATTTATATATAATTTCAAATTTTATCATTTTTTAAAAAAATTTTACAAAAAAGATATTGAAGGTTTTAAAACTCAAAATTTTAAATTATAAACTTAATATTTGGACATTTTTAAAAAGACCCCTTCAATATTTTTATCTATAAATAAGTCTAAATTTTATTATTTTTAAAATAAAATTTTACGAAAAAGATATTGAACGTTTTAAAATTTTAAATTTCAAATTATATGTTTAATATTTATATATTAATAAATAAATTATTTAAATATTTTTATTTATAATTTATACTTTATTATAAATAAAAAATATTCAAGAGAAAAATGTCCAAATATTAAACTTGTAATTTTAAATTTTAAATTTTTTTAAAACATTCAGGCCTCGTTTGGTACGGGGTCAGGGCTAAGTTGACCCCGTCCAGACCAGGTTATCTTCCAAACACCAAATAGTTGACCGCACTAATATTATTTTATTCATTTAAATTTTAACCATATTTTGACTAAAATATCCTCACTTGATCTGAACCGTCAGATCTCGATCCAACGGCTCAGATCGGGTAACAGTCGAATACCGTCACTTGATCTGAACCGTTGGATCTCGATCCGACGGCTCAGATCGATGAACAGTAATATCTCGTCAACTGTTCATCTTCTCCGTCCGCGAGCTCCGCGGCGGAGCTGCCCCCCGAGCTCGGCCGGCGAGCTCCGCGGGCGAGCTCGGGCGAGCTCGGGCGCCCGAGCTCCGCGGGCGAGCTCAGGCGGCGGGCTCCGCGGGCGACCTCGGGCGGCCGGGTCCGTGCGCGAGCTCGGTCGAGCTCGGGCGCCCGGGCTCCGCGGGCGAGCTCGGGCGGCCGGCTCCGCGGGTGACCTCGGGCGAGCTCGGGCGCCCAGCCTCCAGGGGCGAGCTCTCGCGGCGGGCTCTGCTGGCGAGCTCGGCCGGCGGGCTCCGCGGGTGACCTCGGGCGAGCTCGGCCGCCCAGCCTCCGGGGGCGCGCTCTCGCGGCGGGCTCCGCGGGCGAGCTCGGGCGGCCGGCTTCGCGCGCGAGGTCGGGCGGCGGGCGAGCTTGGCCGCCCGGGCTCCGCAGCCGAGATCGGCCGGTCGGCTCCGCGCCCCTTCCCCGCCGGAGAGGAAGATGAACAGTAATATGAAGAGGGCATTTTAGTCTATACAAAAATTTAACCATCTGTTGACCAGATCAGGGACCAAACAGAATTTAGTTGACCGCATTAGCGTTTTACATTTTACCCCTTCCTTTAATCTTGACCCGTGACCCCGACCCCGTACCAAACGGGCCCTCAATGTCTTTTTTCCCTAAAATTTTATTTAAAAAATGATAAACTTTGAACTTATTTATAAATAAAAATATTCAAGAAAATTTTATTTTAAAATATACAATATTAAAATTGTAATTTAAAATTTTTATGTCTTTTTTGTAAAATTTACTTAAAAATGATAAAATTTGGATTTATTTATGAATAAAAATATTCAATGAATCTATTTGTAAATGTACAATATTAAACTTGTAATTTGAAATTCTAAATCTTAAAACTTTCAATATCTTTTTTGTAAAATTTTATTTTGAAATATAATAAATTTAAACTTATTTATAAATAAAAATATTCGAGAAGTTTATTTATAAATATACAAATATTAAACTTGTAATTTAAAATTTTAAGTTTTAAAATCTCGAATGTTATTTTTGTAAAATTTTATTTTGAAAATGAGAAAATTTAGACTTATTTATAAATAAAAATATTTAAGAACTTTATTTGTAAATTTACAAATATTGAACTTATAATTTAAAATTTTAAGTTTTAAAACCTTCAATATTGGGAAATTTTATTTTAAAAAATGATAAAATTTGAACTTTTTTATAAATAAAAATATTCGATGAATTTATTTATAAATATATAAACATTAAACTTGTAATTTAAAATTTTAAGTTTTAAAACCTTTAATATTGTAAAATTTTTGTTAGAAAAAAAATTTAGACTTATTTATGAATAAAAATATTTGAGAATTTTATTTATAAATGTATGCATATTAAACTTATAATTTAAATTTTTATAGAAGGTTTATTTGAGTTCTCTTTGTAAACTTTTATTTTAAAAATATGAAAATTTGAACATATCTATAAAAAAATTATTTAATGAGTATATTTGTAAATGTATAAATATATAAATTATAATTTAAAATTTAATTGAGGATTTATTTGTAAATATTTGAGAAAAAGAGTGGAGAGTAGGAAAGTAAGAATTTTAATAAATTTAGTTGTAAAATTATAGAGGGTAAAATTGAAATTTTTGAAAAAAATCTGATTAAATAACAATCAAGAGTTGTAAATAATAAATTTCAAAAAAAATAATGTAAATAAATACTTATAAAACAAATTTTAAGGGATTGTAGGTAAAAAAAATCCTTATAAGAATGAACACTAGTCAAATGGGAACATCAAGACCAGTGAAATTCCAAGAACGTTTTGTGGATCCAAACTAAATTTTGAGAAAAATTATAGGTGGTTATTTGCAAAACAGAGGTGGTTTTCACAAGTAATGCAAATCATATGTCGTCTCCCTGGTAGAAATTTCAAATGACAAAAAGGTTGGTCCTAATTGATGAACTCTTTTAGCCTTTCCGTAAAGGAGATATAAAGACTTGCTTGGTTATACTTGGCAAGGCGTTCGGAACATTTACATGGAGCTCCTGTCTTGATTTGAATGAATGAATAATCATCATAAGACAGCAGCGGCCTAGCAGGTAAGCTCAGTTCACATTTTGTGGCTTGCCATAACACCCCACCCAGCACATTTGGACATTTTGACAGCTTCAATACTCTCGGTAACAGATCTAATCTGATTCACCTGAATTGACATGAAAGAATCTCTTAGTTTTCTATTCAAGGGTTGACAATAGAAGAACCAACTTAACTATCTGACCACAGACCACTCCACCACCACACCCAAATAACCAAAAAACTATGCTGCTGCAAACAAGTTTATGCTAGCATATGAAAACAAGTCTGAACAAGAACTTCACACAATACCTTCAAAAGAAGTGCATTGCATGCCTTTTCACTTATTGCCTTTGCAACATGCTGCAGCAGTCATGAGAGAAGGAATCAGAATGTTGAGTCAAGGGATCTTAGTCCTGTTTAATTTATGGAAAATATTTACCGTGTGGTTCGTAACTAGAAGATCATCTCCAACAATCTGGACTTGCTGCTCAATCTCTTCAGTGAGTTTTGCATAGTGGGACCAATCATCCTGATCAAATGGATCTACTATTGATACAATGGGATAGTTGAATACAAAAGACTTGTAAACATTCTTCAAACTATCTCCTGATATCTTCTGTGAACCATCATTGTTCTGCAATAGAGGTCAACACTAACAATAGTCAAAAGAACTTCGGTGACAAAAGTAGAGCATAAAAGACAAGTGAAACTAGGAGCATAGAAACCATATCATGCTCCAGAATGATGTGAATAATATGCGACACCCACCTCCTCTTTGAAATTAAGATCCTAAGTTTTATCCTTGTCACCATAAAATTCAGAAGCAGCAACATCCATCCCAATCACAACCTGTTCATAGAGAAAGTAATGACAATTGAAGTCTGAGTCTGAACATCGATGACTGATTCAAAACAAGAGATAGTCATTACCTTGCCAGTATATCCAGCTTTAGCTATAGCAGTTTTTAGGAGCTCAAGTCTCTCTTTGTTTTCCTTTTTTTTTTTTTTGAAAAAATTAAAACAAAATTATCATATGTCAAAAAAGAAATCACAAATTGAGATTAACTGAGCAGATAGCAATATATAATATCAAAACAAGAGCATTACAATGTTAGGATCAGAAAATCATGGCAGTAGCTTCCAGGTGACCAAGCATATGCATCGGTGAAACCACAATATGCCTAACTTGATGAACACCTGTTTTTCCATGAGCAAACAAACCATCACTTAGTTCACACAACAACTACGAAAGCATAAAAAGCTGTATGTAGTGATTTGTTAAAAATTGGCTTCTTTAACCCTATAGGAGTTGCAACTAATCTAGGTCCCATCCTTTTTCCAAATCCCATACTAACATGTAGAAAAAAAATCACTCAACAAGAACAAGAGAGAAATATATATCTTCAGCATTACACAAAGCCTCAAAATTCTCTCCAAAGTCTGAATAATCATATTCCACTAGACAAGAGAATTGTTTCATAATTTATAAAACGTATATTTTTCTCATCATCTTGTTCTTTTGCTTTTTCTTTTTTCCTGAGAAGAGGTAGAATGTAGCACTGTTATCTCACTCTACAAGATCTTTTTTGGGGAGTCAAAAAAATCATTGTCTTCAAAAGTAATGCTTTTAACAATTGGGCTTTCCCAAATGGCTCCAACCATCATATTGCAGCCATTGGCCATGTATTCATGTTAATCTGATAGATAAGGTGAAAGAAACCCTATTATGTAATCCAAGCAACCTAACTTATGTTCATAACTAACCAAGAGAAAAGATACCTGAATGTTAGGAGCAAAACTGCCCTCATCCCCAACATTTGTAGCATCCTGTCCATACTTCTTCTTAATGACAGCCTCAGAGAGAACAAGGTTGCATGAAGAACAAACAAGTAAAAGGCAAAACAACATTCAGCTATACAATCCAATTCTTACCTTCAAATGACAATAGACTTCCACACCCATTTTCATGGCTTCTTTGAATGTTGAAGCACCAACCGGAAGGATCATAAATTCCTGCAGAAGAAACAGATGAGTACGAGATATGACGTAAAGAGAATCAATCTAGTAATTAAGAACATAACATTCTGTTAACAGATGGATAGTGTGGAAGGTACCGGCATGGCTAGCTTATTTCCAGAATGCAATCCGCCATTAATCACATTGAAAGCTGGTACAGGCAACACCAAGGTCTTGTTTCCAGCAAGGATTGCGATATGCTGAGCAGCCATTGTGCAAACATCAGTTAAAGTAAAAAAAATGAAATGAGGATAACTAAAATCAAACCAATGTCTTCATCAACCTGATAGAGAGGTATTTTGTTCACACTGGCCCCTGCTTTGCATACAGCAAAAGATACAGCCAGAATAGCATTTGCTCCAAGCTAAATACAAAGTGTGCATTTCAAGGAAATGACAAAAGTCAGGAAATCAAGAATGGCAGTAGTACCATACCAGAATGGTAATCCAATACAACAAGCAATAGAAACATCTCAACAATCCTAGAAAGCTAGAAACAGTTCTAGACCCAAGCATTGTATGCCTTTTGTTTGCACCAGCCCCACTCATTTTTGGTACCATCAAGCTGCTGGACCATAAAAGTGTCAATCTCAGTCTGCTGGGTTGGGTCCTGGCGAAAACCATCGCAACCTTAAGTCATAAATAATCTCACAGCAACTTGTCATTCGGGAACAAAATCAAACAAAACACAATATATCAAACCTTCGCAATCAATGCCGGTCCTATGATAGCATTCACATTTTCAACAGCCTAAAACAACACACAGCAAATATATCATCAGGCAAGAGTCTCACAACCCACTAATGGCACATGACAAGAAACAATTAAACACGAAGACAATTAAACCACGAACCTTGAGGACACCTTTTCCAAGATAATCGGATCCTCCATCTCTCAACTCGAAGGCCTCATACGCTCCTTCAGGAATGAAAATCAACGGATTCACGTCAAAATTGAAGGAAATAAAACATCATATTCCAAGATGATTTTATCCAAACTAATCCCAAAATAGAACAACAGTACCAGTGGAAGCGCCACTCAGGACAGCAGCTCTGGCAACCGTACCATCACTGAGACAAACATCAACCTGCAAATGAGAAAGAAAACCAAACTATCAACAAGTCAAAGCATCTATCCATTTCTCAACCAATCTAACATCATCAAATCAGAAAGCGTTGAGCAATGATTCAAAAAGAAAGCTGATGCAAACCCTAATCGAGGAATCGGAAATTCACAGAAAGAAGTGGGATCAGGGATGGAGGGCGCGATGGATGACCTCGACGGTGGGATTCCCGCGGCTGTCGAAGATATGGCGAGCTTTCACGCACTTGATCATTGCCATCGGTGATCTCTCCGAGTTCGAAGACAATGTCGCTTCGTCGAAGATGGAAATGATCTACGCGAGGCGACAGAGTGGAGCGCAAAGGAGAATTTAGAAGATCACATGTGCACCGTCCGGTTCGGAGAGATCAGAATCAGGTGAATTATTTTTATAAATTAATATTTTTTTTATTAAAATTAACGTTATAATAATTTAAAATTTTAAAAATTATTTACTTTTTAAGAATAATTTAATTTAATAATAATATAAAATAAAATACAAATTAATTTTTAAAAAATAATTTAAAAATATTAATTTTGATTTTTGGTGTCATGCTGTCTTCATGCTTTCTACCTATGAAAAATTGTTGCCAGGGGCGTCGTAACCGTTGGATTCAGAGATACGGGCGCGCTTGATTTGTAGGCAGGACAAAAAGGCCGATAAACAGGGGTCTGGTCCTTTTAGAGTATAATTAGTAATCTCGACTCGAGTACGTGGCAGCTAGTGATGGTTCATATCTTTCTCATAGTACACATCTTTTTTTTTATTTTAAATATTTTAATTTTCTCGTTTTCAACAAGTTTTTCTTGCTTTCAATCCGAAGAAATGTGTTGAAACTTGAAATACGAAATTTTTAATTGAAATGCATATGTGGACATGTATGCCGATGAAATTCTAATTTTTTCTTTAAAAACCATTTGTTTTTCATAAAAAATTATCCGCCTTTTTAGTATTTGCCAAAAAAAAACTAGCATTATTGGTTTATTTGCAAAAGGCCACCTAAATTTGATTTAAAAAGTCCAAAAATCCATTTTCCGTTGTTTTGGACCCTCGGTTTTGATTTTTAAAGTGACAAAACAAAATTTCCTGCTTTAACACGTTTAGCCAAATAAATTTAGTTTGTAACTTCGTTTTTTGTAGGGAAATAACCAAATTAGAACATTTCTGTGAAGGATCTTGATCAAAATTTCCCCAACTGGAGTTAGAAGGATACATAAAACCCAGACTAGCGTAGCCTCATTAAAAGGACTAGTTCAGGAAAGGGCAAATATTGTTACAAAAGCTGACACAGCTTATGACATAAAATTGCTGATCTAGTTGTACATAATTTTCCAAATGGATTCAAGGATATTAAACATGAACAATAAGGCAGTGTTTGATTTGGATCGAAATCAGAATTAATATTGTTCAAAAAAAATTTTTTATATAAAATTAATATTATTTATTTTATATTATTATTAAATTAAATTATTATAAAAAATAAATAATTTTTAAAAATTTAATTTATTATAAAATTAATTTAAATAAAAATATTTATTTTTAAAAATAATTTATTAATCTTGATATTAATTCTGATTCCAAACTAAAATGGTGTTGACCATATTCAACTTAATTATCTGTTGCATCATCTAACAGCCTCTACAGCCTCTTCAAGAGAAGAGGCAAGGTATTCATCAACGTTGAGTGAGGACTGAACTTATTACCACTCTGTAAATAGGCTTTCTTCACAGTTAAAGATTTTGGGAGCCAAGAATCAGAATCAGAATCAGATTTGGGCACTAGTATATTCCCGACTACAGGTTGTAATTTATGCCAAGAATCTTTTAGCATAGACTTGGTGTCGAACTGTGACACGTCCCTGGCCTCTTCCGCCGAAGTTCCATCCATGACCCAGGTTGTTGAATTGGTGGCCATTACCTCTACCACGGTTCGGATAGAAGCTGCCTCTCGCCGAACTACTCAAAGGGCTGCCTCCCCTTCCTGAACTTCCAAAAACTGGGCTCCTGCAACCATCAACATGCAGGAAATCTTGGACCAAAGTGGCTCCAAACGTGAGATCCACTGAAAGAAGTTCCTTTAGGCATCATTTAGTTTGAAATTAAATTTAAAATTAATATTTTTCAGAATTATTTTTTTTATAAAATTAATATTACTTATTTTTTTATTATTAAATTAAATTATTATTAAAAAAATAAAATTTTCGAATTTTAAATTATTATAGTATTAATTTTGATAAAAAAAATTAGTTTATAAAAATAATTTATTAATCTTAATTTTAATTCTAATTCTAATTTTGAACGAAACGGTGTCTTATTTCTCGGACAGGGACTTCCATGTTGAATGGGGCTTCTCCATGAATCACTAGGTGGAGGATGCATCAGTGAGCTCCGATCTGGAGACTGGTTCAAATGAAATTGGTGAGGAGGTGCATGCATAGCATTCATTTGGTAGTTCCTTGGTCCGCCTGAACAATAAAGCAATCAAGTCAAAATACTTCCAAAGCATGAGAGCAAGATACACTAATGCATTAGAATAGTACCAAAACTTATCCATGACAAGAAATTCCTAAGGACATGAATTAATGATACTTGACAAGGCATACTTTTTATTATTCTAGGAGAATCAAAAACCATCAGAGAAAAAAGTGAAGAGAAAACTAGAGACTATGCTGAGACATGAATTCTAAAGAGGCTCTTGGTACTAAAATTAGACGAATCAAACAAGCCAAATCAGAGCATGGGCAATTGTAAAATAAACTTATTCAGGAAAGAGAACTTTAGAAGGGCATGAAACAAATCCATGCTCCATTCTCCAAATGCATACGCAAAACACAACTTCAATAATTCAGTAAAAAACACTCAAACAAGCAGGCTAAAGCAACAAAATAGCTTCCATACTAACAGCAAATTATACATCAAGAACTTGGCAACTTTTTCCACTAGGACTACTGCAAACACGATCATCCATTCACAGCTCTTTAGATTGTCTCTCTTTATCATGACCACAAACACCTGCACATAATCAATGATGTCGTTCCAACCACACAAAAAAGACTTTTTGTCTATGAACCTCAACTGATGCAGCCTCCCATGGCTAGCAAAACAACCAGAAAGCTCTCTCCCCAAGTCTAACAGCCTACAGTCAACAATCTCCTTTGACAACCATTTGCGCAAACCTCTCAAGTCTCACCACCAAGAGTAACCCAATGACTTCTCTTTGTCCCTCCCAACCCATTTATTCCGCAGATCTCTTACTATACTATAACAATCATAAAGACCGACCGATGAATATTAATTCTCCATTTTCTTGAATTTTTTAGACAGCTTTCTAATCATGGTGTGCTAATGCATAAAGGAAGAATGACCATGGAAGACAGATTTGGTTATTGCATTAGCCTCCTGTGTCTTCATTGCTCAATCCATTTTAAAAGCACATTAGGTAGAAAAATGAAAGTAAGAATTCAAATTAGATTTATGAGCTCTTTACAACTCCAACAGCCTAGACATGTGCGTTTCACATGCATCTTAACCGGACCCAAAATAAACCAGAAATGAAATAGAGAAGATAAGCAGGGGATTCCTTTCGAATCCATAGCAGACAACAAAAGAACCTTCAAGAAAAGAAGGAAAGGTGTCTATCATGCATTACAAGCTTTCATATATTATATTTCCATATACAGCTTCATTGTTGTCCGTGATATCTAACAAAAAACAGGTTTTCAGCAATAATAACAGCAATGGTATTCCATGGACCAAAAGATCCAAAAAAATTTTAAAAAAATGACAGATTAGAAGTTCAAAGAATGGAAGGGATGAAGATGATGAGCTCAACAAGGTATATACCCTTCAAAGAATTCTCTTTCTGCAAACCCAGTTTGCATCAATGTATATGCAGTACATGTATACAAGCAAAATGTTTTCAGTATCCGAGAAAAGAAAAAACTCGAAGCTAATGAAACCCTAGTGTCCTAAACACAACAACTTATCAAGCTCGCACAAAATTTTGAACTTATAGTGTAGGATCCAACAATTCCCACAATCTTCAATATAAAGCACAAATGACATGAACCGCAACCCAGAAGCTAATAGAGGCAAAAAGATCGAAAAAATCAAGGTAAAGTATAGTTCTTTACGCCAGAGAAAGAGGAGGGGGGCCGAGGCACGGGCGAAGGCAAGAAGCCGCCATCATAGCAGTAGAAGGGGCTTCCCCGCTTGTTGCCGGAGAAGGTTTTAAATGTGGGTCGAAATTTTTTTTTTAATTATTAATTATGTGTTAACGAGAGTTTTGTTATATTTTAATTGTTATTTGATTTCAAAATAAAAATATAATAAGATTTTTTAAAAAAAATTATAAAAATTTAAAAATTATGAAAAAATTTATAATTAATTTTATCGCAATATTAAATATTATTTTAATTAATTAAAATTAATTGTGATACTTAACTACTGTTTTTATATATTACTATATAAAAAATATACGAAAAATAATATTAATATGATTAAAAAATTAAAAATTAATATAAATAAATTTAACTTATTATTAAAATATACTTGACATATACATAATTTATTAATTATAATGTAATACAATTAATCATCATCATCATCAGTTGAGTTTGAAACATCTAGATATAAAATTATGAATTCAATACCTGAACGATCCAGATGAATATTTATAAACATACGAGCTAGAGCAACTAGCTCTGCGCGATCTCGTGGCAGCGATTTACATGGGGGTGAGACCAATACAGATTTTTTTTATTTTGCTTTTGGTGGAACGGTCATGCACACATGCACGTGAACAAAGAAAATCAATGCATTTCGATCAAAATCATTTTCATTTCAGTTTCAATCAAAATATTTTTTTTTATTAATTATATTTTGACCAAAAGTTAACTTTATTTTAATTATTTTTTAACTTCAAATTAAAAAAGTCATAATATATTTAAAAAATTTTAAAATAATGAACAATTAAGTAGATAATCCTATGCGCGTGAACAGTATCTGGCAGAGATCGGCGAGAGTGTCGAAACCAGGCTGGTGATGGCGCTGGCGCGAGTGCGAGGTTGGCCCCAGCTCGCGAGAGTAGGGGCTAGGCTAGTGAGGGCGCGAGGCAGGCGAGCGAGCGGCGGTTGGCAGGCGAGCGCACGGGGGCTAGTTCAGCGAGGGAGCGGGCTCGGGCACGAAGCCGGTGCGAGCTCGCCAAGCGAGTTCCCTGCATGCTACACTCACCCCGCGTGCAATGCGCACCCCGCCCGCAAGACACTCAATCAAAAACCCTAAACCGCAACAGATATTGTGCCACCGGTCAAAACGGTTCGATTTCGGCCGAGATTTAAAACCTCAGTTTAGAGTCTTTAGACTTTAGAGCCTTTCTCGCCTCTTTGCAGAGTCCTCCGCCATGATCTTTTCATATTAATTTAATTAATAAAATAAATAAATTATTTTAAAAACATTTTAATCGATATATATTTTTTTAAAATTTATAATATAAAACGGATAATTTTTTTTATTAATAATAATAAAATAAGTGGTTTTTTACAAATTTGAAATAAGAAAAATAATCTAATGATAAAGACTTTTCAGAATTCAAAAACCCCAATTTTAAAAAATCTATTTTTTGTGATGTCAAATTTTTTAAAAAATAAATAGATTTTATACTTAAGTAATACTTTTAAATTAACAAAATAATTTTATATTTGGCAATCTAGTTTGGGTAAGCTTGGAATTGTCATTAGATTGTTTAGATAAGAAATAGTGACAATTATTTGAACTTGTTATTTTTTTCAGAATTATTTTAATATATTATGAAGGTGAGGTTATGCATAAACCTTGACCATAAACTTAACCTATTAAATATTAAAATCTCAAAATTTTTAATTTTAAGAGTGATTTTTTTGTTATGCCAATATTGTTAAATTTGAAAAAAAAATATATTTTGGATATTATTGTAATTAGAGGTGTAGATGAGTCCAGCTTAACTTCAATTCACTTTTAACTCGCAAGCTAATAATATATATATTAAAATGTTGAGTTGAATTATTAAATAAAAATCAAGTGAGCCAATTTCGGCTTAAACTCGACTCATTAAGAAATGAGTTCAATTTTAAACTGGATTGACTTGTTTTTTAAACAAGTGAGTCAAATTTGAACAGCTTATCAGTTAAGTTTAAACAGTTAGTAGGTATCAAGCTAAATTGATACCCTCACTGTCTCTTCGTACATTTTGCCAGATGATTAAGGTAGAATTAAATAAAATCTAATATCCCAAGTTTATTTAAAGATTTTCATTTTTAGGTTTTGCAGCTAATCTGGATAAATTGCCATCCGATAATTGAGAATACAGAGCTTTAGTGGGTATTCGCAAAATACTCAAGGGGTCGTTTATTTTCAGACCAAGATTAGGATCATTCTGTACTGACCGATCTATCATCTAAATACCAAAAATTTAATCAGACTAATATTATATAATTTAATTAAATTTTAAGTAGAAAATAACTAAAATGCTCTTGGGCGTTAGAGGCCGGAGCGAGCTCCCCATGCGAGCTTGTCTGACCAGCTCTCCGCACGAGCTCGAACGACGAGCTTGCCGCACGAGCTGCCCCAACGAGTTAGCACTACTTGCCCCGTGCATTACGCATGAAAATCCTAAACCATAACAGGAGCTGAGAATAAAATAATTTTAAAAAATTTAAACCATTAACTAATCAGATTAATAATAAAATACTAAAATTTTGATTATATTATCTTTTAACACTTTAATCCTCCTTCTAACATTGATTTTGACTTTTATCTGAAATCAAACGGCCAATATATTTCAAGATTCTCAACCAAAGCAGATGCCAACCGAGCCAAGCAAAGGGTTGGATGACGCCGAAACCCGACCTGACCGAACGACACCGAGGAAGCCACGCGCTCCGGTCGATGCTTTTCGCGTTTAAATTAACTATAAACAAATAAATAGTCAACAATTTGTTTTTCTTTTCTTTTTCCTCCATTATATCCGCATTTTCTCGGCGGAAGGCTTCCGGATCGGCGGCGAATCATCGGAGGATGGCGGACCAGGAGGCGCGCGGCGACGAGATGGAGAAGAAGGCAGAGAAGAAGCTCACCAGCTGGGGCATCTTCGGATCCAAGTACGAGGACGCCGCTGATCTCTTCGACAAGGCCGCCAACCTCTTCAAACTCTCCAAGAACTGTACCGATCTCTCTTTTTTTCCTCGTTTGATCTGTTTTTTGCATGATTCTGGCGTCCGATCTTTTTTCTATTAATGTTTTCCGGTGAAGAGAAGTAGATCTTTCTGTTAGGGAGGTGATCGATGGGAAAACAGTCGAATAATTAGATTTCTGGTTGCTGGATGATAGTTTTGAGGTTGCAGTGTTGTCTTGCTTGGTTTCTTATACGATACCAGAGGCTACTCTTCATGTTAGGATGAATGTTTGGTCGATTCCTATCGAGCAATTTGCGAAAGAGCGCAATCTGCAAACTTATGTAGTTTATGTATTGGTTTTTAGGGGAGAGAGCCGCATCAGTCTACATCAAGCTTGCCAACTGTCATTTAAAGGTTTTTTTTTCCCCTAACCTGTGCATTGTTCTTTTGCTGGATCGAGATGCTTATGTTGTGGCAAAGCTTGAACACAGTTGGAAAGCAAACATGAAGCCGCCTCAGCTTATGTTGATGCAGCAAATTGTTACAAGAAAATTTCAGCTCAAGGTACTTGACTCATTGGTGCATAATTTCAACTTTTTCATTACTTCCCTTGTCTACTTGTTGCCCCATGGTTGCCACCATAATGGCAGTTTTGGTACGCTTTGCTGCCCTGCTCTTCAAATTACAGCATTCCTTGGTTTTTGTTAGGTAAAATTACTGTTGTTTGTAATAATGTCCTTATCCCATGTGACAAATATTGAGAGTATTGTATTTTCTTTTTTATCTTTTAAAATAGATTTCCAACAATTGTAGGATCACAGAAGATTATGCTTTATGTTTAGCTTTTGAATGGAGTAGATTTAGACCTTGTGCAGTTAGTGTTCTACATATTTACATTTTACATTGCTGGCTTATTGTGTGCATATCATCCAAGCCATCTGTTCTGAATGCCACTGTCTCTTGTTCTCATTTTTGGGCAGATGCTGCACAATCCTTAAACCAAGCGGTTAATCTATTCTTGGAGATTGGTAGATTGAACATGGCTGCAAGATATTGCAAGGTGATGCACCCTGGAAGTAATTGTTAGAAACCTCATATCTAGATTGAATATCGTCTATATATGCTTGCATGCATGTTTCAGGAGACCAAAACTATTGTTACAGAGAATTCTTATGGTTGAGATCATGCATTTTATTTGCAGGAGCTTGGTGATATATATGAGCAAGAACAAGACTTTGAGAAGGCTATCAACTACTTTGAGCGTGCTGCTGATCTATTTGAAAGTGAAGAAGTGTCAAGTTCTGCAAATCAATGCAAGCAAAAAGTTGCACAATTTGCTGCTCAGCTGGAACAGTGAGTTACTGACTGATAAGAATATATGTTAAAAGAACTCATACTATAATAAACTGTATACTTGTAGCCCAAAATCAAGTTGATTTAGAATCTGTCGTTGCTGTTTACAATTGGACATTCCAAGCAATGTAGTCAATACAGCTGCTTAGGTTTCTAGGGGGCCGCCCAAGGTGACCGTGGGAGCTAGACTGCATGCATAGTCACCTGGTGATTTGTAGCCCTATCAATTGGGGAGCCACCATGTCACTTAACAAGCACACGATCATAAATAAATTTGTAAATTTTGAAATAAATCTGCTTGGAAGTTCACCTGGATGCCAAGGTGATACACCAATGCAGTTCAGAGCATTGATGCCTATCATTCCCTTGGCATTTTGGCTACTTTAATTCCATTTCATGTTCGCTACTTCTGAACCCTTGATAATGATTGGTGGAATGTTGTCCCACTGCATGTTGAACAGTTGTCTAGTTACTGAGTATTGTTTCATTTTTTTTTTTAATGTTTCTTGTATTATGTCCCATGTCCTAGATCAGCTATCGAGTTTCTCATTTGGATCTTTCCTATGTGATAGTCTATGCCCTATATCATAATTCTCCTCTACGCTTTGATACTTTTTGGTATTATATACTTCATGTCCTAGATCAGCAATCTCCTTAGTTTCTTTTTTGGATCTTTCCTATCTGATAGCCTGCGCCCTATATCATAACTTTCCTCCTCTCCTCTTCAATACTTTCAAGTCACAGGGCAGCGGGATAGCTGTTATTTTGAGTGGTGATAGTGGATCCAGATTTTGTCTGCTTTTCAATTGGCATTACCATAGGGATAGTGTCATATATTCCTGAATTGTGCATTCTCTCCTCTATCTGTGGAACTCAGAACAAATAAAAGGTCCCTTCACAAATATAAGTTTAGCTATGAAGGAGCTTCCTGATATGATGATCACTGAATTCTGCAACATTCAGTAATTCGTTCGTACAAGCAAATGCTCCATTTCTGCTTTTCATGATTTGTACCTAGTGATGTTTACAGACTATAAACAATAACTTGTGCTAAATTTGCAGATATCCAAAGGCCATTGATATTTTTGAAGCTGTTGCTCGACAGTCAATGAATAATAATCTTCTTAAGTACAGTGTGAAGGGAATTCTCCTAAATGCTGGCATTTGTCAACTCTGCAGAGGTGATGTGGTTGCAATCACCAATGCATTAGAGCGATATCAGGTCTGAATGTCGCATGATTTCAAAACATATTTCTTACTTTGTATTTTGGAGTATGTACTTAATTAAGACAGATTGCATTTGCAGGACCTTGACCCAGCCTTTTCAGGCTCACGTGAGTGGAAGCTTTTATCTGTAAGTTTTTGACTTTGTTCTGCTTTGTGCTTCTAATTTCTGTTTCTTTTGCACCAAAAATTTAAATAGGCTTTTTGGAGGTTTAATTGTAGAACTTTTTAAATATGTTTTACTAGAGTAGCTACATATCATCTCTTGTCCATTGTTTTGTGGGAGAAATTTTACTTTATTAACTGTTTGCTGTAAATGATTTGAAGATAACATCAAAATTGCAGCATCCCCATGCAAGCAAGCAATTTTGAAACAAAAACTGTGAACAATAATTTTATAGTGTGTTAGGGTCTTAGACTTTGGAGCTGTATCATTTGACAAACCCCTGTTAACTTAACATTTAATTTACTACTGCAGGATCTAGCTGCTGCGATGGATGAGGGGGATGTCGGGAAGTTCACTGATGCAATCAAGGAATTTGATAGCATGACCCGGCTGGTATGTTTTCCTTTCCTGTTCATGTCATTATTACCTGTTCCGTTCTTGTCTCTTCTGTTATTAGTCTATTGTTTCCTTATTACATTTCTCTACTACTCTTTCATTTCTTTATTTGGTTATCTGTCTTCAATCCACTATCATCTCTCTATTGTCAATCAAGGTGATTTTTTTGCCAGTTCTGTATTTTTTTGGTAAAAAAAGTATTTGTAGAGAGCTTGTATTATGGTGGCTGAGATCATTAGCTAGCTAGCTAGAGCTGTAAATTGTGTAGAGAAAAAGAACTATGTGAGTAAACCTTAGCTTACTGCCCAAAAAAGGCATCATTAGCTAGTACAAAGGTTTATGAAGGAAGTGAAACAAAGCCCAAGCTTGATTTCACCAATATCAACCTCTTTGCACTTTTTGGAGGCTTTACAGCCAGCACTTGAACTTAGCTTTTGTCTTATGTACAGCATAATATGATGTGGGATTTGTATAAACTTTCCATGAAGGGGATGCGCCTCGCAACCAGAGCCGTTAGTTGTCAATTTAATTGCTGGCATAATATTTTCTAAAATAAATTTTAGAAGGTCATTGAAGGCTAATTATCTTTGCCAAACTCCTAAAAATTTTTAATAGACTCAAATGACTATTGTACCAACATCAAACAGTGACAACATAGATGCACCCTGAAGTTTTTTCAGCATCAAATTTATCTGATAACATAACAACTGGGATCACATTTTTGAACCTGATGTTACATATACAAGCAAGGAGAGGTTAAGTGGAGATCCAAAGCAACAAATACTATTCTCCCACATTTTCATGGCAATCTACACTACAAGATGACAACTGCTGAAGAATCTTTTAGCAACTGGGAGCAACCAATTTCCAATTACATACCAGCTTGCAATTTCTTCTTATGATATTTGTTGTCCGGTTGTTGCATCATCAAAGACAATTGTTTGTCATCTCTTCTTCCACTAGCGAAATATTCATTATGGATAGTCTGAAAATTATTTCCAGCTTTTTGATCAATAAGCGTGCTTCACTTTACCTGTCAATAAACATGATTGGGCGCGGTGTGCTGATTTACTTGCCGAAATTTCCTTGGTGTACCTAAAATTCTTTCTGATATTGGGTTGTTTGTGTCACAGGATGCCTGGAAAACTACACTTCTACTCCGAGCCAAGAATGATTTAAAGGCGAAGGAAGACGAAGAGGATGATCTGACATGAGATTCTGCACAAAGTTTTTTCCACTTATCCTATACTGACGACCCAATGATGTAATTAATCATGATAAATTGGAGTTTGATATGCTGTTGAGCTGCGTGCGCAGTTTGCTTTCCCAGAACCGTTTCTTTCCCATTGTCTTGCTTGCACAATAAGAGTTGGTATTTTCTCTTGATTGTTTGTATCGAGGGACTTCTGAAACAGGCATTCTGCTATTTGAACAGCTTTCTCAGTCTGTACTTTTCTGTATGAAACTGGGTTCAAGTGTGCTCGTTTATCATCCTGGATAGCACCGCCTATTTCTTAAAATATGGTCCTCAAAATTTTATATCTATTTGCATTGCCTTTTCAAAAATTAGTCTATAACCCGAATGTGCCCATTGTGGTATTTTAAGCATGATGGGGGATACGATAGTTTACAAAACTTCAAATTTTCTATACTTTGGGTGCTATATGTAAAAAGGGCTAAAAATTTATCCAGAGTCTTGTATTGTTGGAGGTTGGAGGTTGGAGGCTTGGGGTGTGTTTTGATTCCAATTTGGCATCAGAATCATTGTCTTAATCAAATTTATCATTCCAATACTAAAAAAATAATATAATTATTTTAAAAAATTAAATTATTATATTATTTTTATATTTATTCATTCAAAACTCAATAAATAATATACTCAAGATCATAATAATTTTTAAAAAAATTAAATCATTTATTATTACTAAAATTTAATTAGATTATTTTTTTATATTTTAGTTTTAATCTACCAAACGATGCCATGGAGTTCCCCATGCCCTAGTCCTGCCACGTTCTCTTTTGAGTTTTGAATCCACCATTATACTTTCCACTCTCTTCTCCCAGCAGCCTCCTTTCTCGCCAAAAGCTCTCGCTTCCTCGGAGGAGGAGCCGGGGAAGAGCCGCGAAAGGATCCCAGCGGCGCTCATGGAGGCGGAGGCCGCGCCGCCCTCCGCTCTGTCCTCGTCTCGGACACTGCCCTCGGCCTCTGGCGGTATTGAAAGCTGATCTCTTTACTTTTTTGCCTTTTTCTTTGCTAGGTTTTGATCTTTGTAGAAGAACTGGTGCGTGTTTATTCCAGCCTTCCTGCATAGAGATTTTGGTGATAGTTGCCCCGCTTGATGACTAATCTCGAGCTTGGCATAAATTGTTGGATACTTTGGGATACTGATCGATGAAATGGTAAAGGGATAGATTCATCATCCCACTTTTCCATTACAGTATGATCAAGTACGATGGATAGAGAGAGTATGTTTTATGAAATTAGCGATTTGCGCAGTTTCTATGCTTCTGTTAAACAACAATTTTTAGAATTTGAGAGGTCTGCTGCTTGTCAGGTTTTGTATGCGCTGTCACATAAATCCAGTAGTGTGACTGTTGTCCAAACTTTGGCCTTGTCAAAAAAATTTTTCCACTGAAAATGTTTCAATGGGACAGCGCACAGTAGTTGATTCTTGATACTGCAGAAGTCCTACATTACCATTGTGGTTATTCTAATGATGCTTTTGATTTCTATGAATTGAGATAATTATGCAAACATTATAATGGTAACAAGACACAATTAAGAGGATGAATTGTTCTTTTTGTGAAATAGTTCATAATTTTATATATCTTTTACACTTTTATTTGTCACCATCTATGTAGGTGCCTGAACTTTGGCTATAGATAACTTTCTTGAAAGGTGGTGTGACCACAACATACTTGATCTATTGTTTGCTTCTTATTTGCTGCCATCTCTGATTTCACATCTACCGTTGTTTTTCAGGGGTATCAAATTGCTATGTCTTTAAAAGTCGTCTGCAAGAGTATACACAGAAAGTAGGGATTACTACCCCTGTTTACGAAACCAATAAGGAAGGTCCTTCACATGAGCCGGTCTTCCAGTCCTCAGTTGTTGTTAATGGTGTTAAATATTATTCTTTACCTGGATTTTACAACCGGAAAGCTGCAGAACAGTCCGCTGCAGAGATTGCACTTATGGAGCTACACAAATCTGGCAGTACCGCAGAAAGTTTCCCCACACTTGTAAGTCCACTAGACTTCCTATTCAGTAATGACTGTTGACATTCATTTATTCACTCCTTTTGATGGCAAGATATTTGGTCAATTGTACTACTTTTCCATGTTGGATTTTATTTCTGCATTCTTCTTTCCATTTCTTATGGGATGAAACTTTTTCTATTCACTAATGACTATTGACATTCATGTATTCACTCCTTTTGATGGCAAGATATTTGGTCAATTGTACTACTTTTCCATGTTGGATTTTATTTCTGTATTCTTTCCATTTCTTATGGGATGAAACTTTTGCTACTGGCCATCAGTAGGACTGTACTTGCCATGGATACTACTAGCTTGTTTTTTTTTTGTCTGTGATCCTTTTTCCCTTGTATCACCAGTCTTATAGTGTAAAGGTGATTTTTGTAGAATTCAAGTGACACTACTGAATATTAAAAAGTGATGCCACTGAATAGTCCCTCATTTGGATTTATGTAGATTTTGTGTATAAGGGTTTATGTCTATTTATAACTACTTGGCCAATATAGTTCTGAGTACATAGAAGTTTGACAAAACCTATTGTTGCTACCTGTCTACGTGTAGTGATGGCTGATTATGACTTGGCTAGTTAATATTTCTGAAGACTATCTAACCTGCTTGATCTTGGTTCTGTCAACTACTTTTCAATTTTGAGTGGGATCTGGTTCTAGTGCATTAGCCAGTTTATAAACTGGTTTACTTCTGGTTATGAGCTTAGCTTTCTCTAGCCCTATCCCTTGGGTTTATGCTTCATTTCCTGAAGAATTATTAATGTACGTACTTATATATGTTTCCTGTAAGCATGGGGTAAGGTAATGTTTGCGACACGATACTCATCCTACAGCTTAAATTCAGCAACCTAGCCCATAAACCTTTGTGTCTCTATTTTCCTTGCCATCTCATCTAAGCTTTTGGCTTGTATCCTTTATTTGACATTTATCTTTTCTTTTAACTTGTCTTTGGCAAGAGTATATATAATGAGCTCAACAAGCCATTGGTGGGTTGTCATGTTTGTTGAAATGGGAGTTTTCTATTTTGCTTTCTCCAAAAAAAATTACTGTTATGATTTTGCTGAAGAGTTTATTTAATACTGGAGATCAAATATTTAATCGAATTTAAACTCTCTTGACCTTGGGTTTGTAGCCTGATGAGAGAAACTTTTTGAGCTGATAAACACAGGCCAATTCGCAATATTGAATGTGCTATTGCATAAGCATCGAATTCATCTCTGGCTAGATCATGAATGGTTGGATTTTGTATTGATCATGGAAAATCTAAGTATTAGCTTAAGCAAGTTGTAATAGCTAACCTAAATGCAATATTTGCATGCATAGTATTTCTGTAGCTGATTTGATTTGACTTGAATGTGTGTATAGGGAGTACATTTACACATGCATAGTATATGTGTAGCTGATCTGATTTGAGTTGAATGTGTATATAGCGAAAAACTGATTTGCGCTTGTCTATTTTTTTTAAAAAAATGGCGCTACTAGCATCAAATCCATATTGTTTTCCTATGGTGATTGTCTGGGTGAGAAATATAATAGGGGAAGAAATTTGGGGGTGATACTGGAAGGAAAAAAGATGACCTAATCCAGGGAGAATGAACACATTATACAATAATCTATTCCACTTAATCCTGTCCAAAAGGAGATTGTCCCAACAATGCTAAAGATTTAGATTAATTAGAAAAAAAATACTGTAACAAGAGCCTTATTTGCAGATTTACTCTTTTCCTTGGCTAATGACTAGTCCTGTAATGTCTGTACTATTTGGCCTTTTCTCTTGTGGTCTGGTGAAATTCAACAATTTTTTGGTATTTTGTTGGAAATATTGGTATTCTATTCATGAGGCATTAACTCTGGTTATACCTATTTTCACTGAATACTTGGATTTCTGGTTTGATTGAACAGACTTGGTTGTTAAGGGGAAGGGCTATGTACTAAGTCATATGATCCAACTACTTAGCTGAGCTGTAGGGTACCTAATGGGATTGGAGGGTCACCCTGCACCGTACCACTAAGGGCCTGTTTGGATACTTAGGAAAAATACTACAGTGGAGCTTTTATCCACAGGTTTTGGGGTTGCATGCAACCCCACTTACTATGAGAAATCCTATAGTTGACGGGGAGTGGTCATCATTTATGATAAGGAGGAGCTTGCATGCAAACTCCACTCATTGTTGGAAGTTGTACTTCTTTTTCATTTTTCAATGGAATCTCATAATTCCAAAGGCCTCGTTTGGTTGAAGGTCAAACCCAGGATCGTTCCGGACTGATCGGGCTACCATCCAAATATTAAAAATTTGATCAGACTAATATTATTAAATTAAATTAAATTATAATTAAGAAATGACTAAAATGTCCTCTGCATCCCGGACTGACCGCGCCAGCTCGCCGCCCGAGCTCGCCCGGCCGCCGTTCCTCACCAGAGACAACGGAGTCGACGGCGAGGACGGAAATGCAATTAAAGGAAAAGGTGAGGGTAAAATGGTTCAGGAGAAATTTGAACCACTCGCTAGTTAGATCAATAACCAAACAAGATTTACTTAACCGCATTACTTTTTTACACTTTATCCCTTTTTTTGAATTTGATTTTGAGCTTGACCCCCAATCAAACGGCTCCAAAGACTTTTGAGGTTGTTAAAAAGTGATGCGAAACACCTCCATGAAGAAAAAATTCTTATGATGGTAAAAAAATAGAGAATCTTATGGAATTTTTATCCAAATGAGAGCTGATACTGTAGCTTTCCTAGTTTACATCATTTGACACGGATCTTTAATTGTCAAGCATTGTCAGTATGCATTAGTCATTATAATAGAGGGCGTCAACAGCTGTGTTTTAGTTGCTTGGATATTTTTTTTTTCACTTTGATGGATTAATGAGCTACTCTCAGGGTGATCTTAACTTTCAGTTGTTTTAAATCTGGTTCATTTCACTTTAAAATGCTCTCAAGACCAAGAATTCCACCCATAATTATGATTGATTGCTCACCTCCTGAGGCTTCCATGTGCAGACCGAAACAGGATTGTGTAAGAATCTTCTCCAAGAATATGCTCAAAAAATGAATTATGCAATTCCATCCTATATATGTAGCAAGCAACCATCTGGAGTCACTCCATTCACCTGTACTGTTGAAATTGGTGGCATTCACTATATAGGAGGTGCAGCAAGAACAAAGAAAGAAGCAGAGATCAAAGCAGCCCGAACAGCTCTTCTTGCAATTCGGAGTAAGCAATCACATCTTTTACTTCCCTTCAATGGAAAAAAAAAGGGAAAAACTGAATGTAGTAAGGTCTTTGTTTTGCTACCCTTTATAGGTGTTGAGACAACTATGAATGTTAGTTCAGAGTACACTGTGGTTCCTGGCATAAAGAAAGGGAAAGAGCCAGAAACACAAAGTGAAGCCCAGAAACATATTAAGCCAAAGAAGGCCAACTTCAAAAGGAAATGGTCTAAAAAGAAACCTTCCTGCAAAAAGGGCAATCATGAAGCCAGCCAAGATGATCCTGGGAGAGCTGAGGGAGACGTGGAAATGTCGGAGGATCAGGAATTGGATGCACCAATCCCAGTTCTCTTCGTGAATGAGCAGATTCCTGGCAGTTTATCTGGTGAACTGAGGTTCCAAGATTTGGAGAGGTCATCTCCAGATATGAATGAAAATCTTCAGTGTACATTACGGGAGGAAACAAGCATCAAGGTATATACAATATGCGCCAAAACGATGGAAGTGCACATTGCAGGACAAAATATTGGAGAGTAAGTTGTTTGTGCAAACTGCAACTGTTTGCTGAATTTGATTGGCAAGTGTGATACAAGTGCCAAAGCCTCTAATGTTTTAATGAACAGCTGATTATTCTGCTCTATCTACTCCCACATCTCTGTATTATTGACTTTGAGGGAGTGAACTCTTCATGGTCATACAATGTTATTTTCGCTTGAAGTACTGCAGTCTATGGGCCATCTTGTAGTGACTTTTGTGTTTCTTTATTAAATTGCATGATTCTGTTCATGATTCTTAATATTGAACTCGATCCTATTTTATTGTTGAGTAGATTCTTGGCAAAGATGATGCTGAGTTTTTGTTTTTTTGTCAAATAGGGGCTAGGACTTGAGTTACAAACCCTAGAAATAAAAAATCAAGTTAAATCTAGTTAATTTTATGGCAGGTAAAATTTAATCCGACCGAACAAGCCTTAAATTTTTAGCGGTGGCGTTTGACTAATCTCAGCCTAGACTTGATATTCCTATTCTCTTCGAAACAACGAGGCCTCTCTTGGAATAAGAACAATCTTGAATACTTGTTCGACAGAATATTTATTTGAGGAAAGATGCAATCTTTGTTAGGAGGACAAAAAAGCACAGAGAATGCCAACCAGAATGATTCATTACTTGTAGCGAAAGGCAAATATCCTTCCAGAAGAGGAATCAGCGATCAAGAAGGAGAAGCATATAAACAAAGCAAGAATCCACCCAAATCCACTCGATCGATTAAACAAAAGAAAATTTTCTTCTGTCTGTACAAGAGTAGTCGTTCCATTTCAGTCTTCACTTTTCGAAAAGCGCATCGTTGTGGATCCCACTGCGTACACATGGCCGCGAAAAGTGCGAAAATCCCATTTTAGCCTTGCGTTGGAATTCGTGCGTCGATTTGATTCCGGCGATAAGTGGAGGTTAAATGGGTGTCATCTCAAATCCGTCTTCTCCGACCTCTCTGACAAAAATTCTAGGATTTATTTATTTATTTATTTATTTATTGCTAGGATCTCGTGCTTCTGCTTCACTTTTCCTCATTTTCATCTTCGAATTTGGTACTTCAAAAACTGTGGGTTTGTTTGAGAAGTGTTTGAGCGTGTTTTGCTTTAAATTTGTGGAGCAGTTTTGGTATTTTAAACCATGGTTGCTTTATATTTTCAGTTTAACGGCTTTTCACAGTAAAATTATAATCATGTTGCTCGCATTCTATTTCATGTTTAGCACTTATTTCGTTAGCATGCAATTTAAAATAGTGGATGGAAATAATACCATTTTCACCAATTTTTATTATTTAATTGTTTAAAAATGACTTTTTAAAGGTCAATTAACTTCCAATTACTTTTGATCTCAAAGTAAAAAATTAATCAAATTTTAATTTCATATTTTTTTTAATTTGAAGTGAGTTATGAAAGTAAATTTAATAATATATTAAATAATAATAATAATGATAATATATTTTTTTATTTTTTATTTTTAATTTTTTAAATAAATAAATTTTTTTATATTAATAATTATATTTTTGAGATATACTTTATCCAAACAAACACAATTAAAATAAATTATTTTTAATCACTTCTAAAAGTTGATCGAAAATAGAGAAAAATAACTTTTTCATACTTTTGTCCACTTCTAAACAACCCAACAATATCTTAATGGAACTAGATATATTACACATAAGTTTTTCTTTGTTATACGTTACAATATGACTTTTATGATATATGTTGTATTGTTTACATTGATAAATGAATTTGAAATATAAGGTAGTTATACATTGTTGTGTGGAAGATAAACATCCATCATAATTTACGATGTAAAAAAGAAGAGAAAAAATAAGCGAATGTAAGCGAATGTAAGTAGATTTTATTAAGAGAAAGAATAAGAGATTATAATGATAAATACAAAATTTTAATATCACAAATTTTTAGAAGAAACTAACTAGTTTAACTGTCATAAAATATTTTAATAGTTTGGTTTTATTTATATCTCTCTATTTCAGTACATAAAACTCTTAAATAAATAGAGTATTTATAGGAGTAACTCAATTAAATTTAAGTCATAGTAGAAGACCGATATATGTTTTCTAATAAAAGATAAATTCAGAAAAAGATTCGGACTATTAACTCATTTTCTAATATAAATCCTAATTTGAGTAGGAGTTTTCGAAAAATCTAGATTTAAAACACAACTAAATCAATTAATCATGTCTTTCATTTATTTATTTAGTTCATAATTTATATTATTTGTATGTGTTCTATTTAATTATTTGTATATGTACATTTTGTTTGTTGTTTCTCATTTAATTTTTGAAGCACTAATTTCAGTTATAAATATGTTACACTTATTCCTAAATAAATTATTATATGATTAGGCAATAATAACTTAATTAATAATATGTTGTTATCTTATTTATTACTAGTTGATATGTTTGTCATGGTCAAGGACAATATAATTAACCATCCTTATTACCTATACAATCTCCACAACTTGATGGTCCAACTCAAATCCTATTTATTTACGAAACAGTTGAATTTGATTAATGATACTCATCTTGCAAAACTTCTAAATGTGCCTCCCATAAACCATAATAGGTCTATGCCGAATGAAGTCATGCAATATTACAATATCAAAGCCTGAGCATTTGTTTCTATTGGGAAGAAGGTGACATTGGAAGTTGGTGATGTTAGTTTCTTGTTGGATCTCCACCTCAAGAGAAAGAAAGTGATGTAACGAATATTCGCAAGTCAGAGTGCTATTTAGAAGATTGTTTATTTCCAAATGATAAGAATTGCGGAAAAAATGAACTATGATAAATACTCTTAGGTGTCTAGTTATATACATTCTAGACTTTACTCTATTCCCAATAATTGGTATATATAGATATTAATAGATATTGGAATTTGCAGCGGAAGGTTCATGAATTACTTTATTTTTAAATAATATAAGACACGAAAAGTAATACCAGATAAAAGAAAATAATAAGAAAAGATACAACGATATATGTGATTCACCCAAAATCGGGTTATATTCACGGGGAGAGTGAGAGATCCACTATCAGAAGACTTTATAAGAATCTATAAAAAAGATTATTTTCTTTTTTTGTCAACTAAACTCTTTCACCAAATTTCGACAATACCTCCACCTTCAAAAAAAATCTCTAAGAGAACACCGAGAAGTACTAAAAAGACTCATACACAAGAGCTGATAGTCTCTCTCTTTCTCTTTTCTTTATTCTCTCTATTGCTCTTTCTATTTCTCTCTAATTTAAGCTTAACACTACACCACACTTAAACTCTATATATTACTAGAATATTTATAAGTCTTTATTGACTTTAATTACAACTCTTAATATTATAATAAGTATTTAAAATTAATTATCACTCTAAATTCAACTTTCGAGACATCCAAAACTCAATGAGTAAGTGGGTGTTGAAGTATGCAGACAATCTTCTAGCTCTTGAGAGCTTTGTGTGATGTCGTATTCTTCATGTATTTTTAATTGAAGACTTTTCTTCTATGTAGTACGATATCTTAAAACAATAAAAATATCTCAGTAAAAATTATTTGATATATGAAGTGTATTTATCTATGTTGTTATTGTGGTTCAACAAGATCATATCTATACACAAGAAGATAATATATAATATTTTCTCGAGAATTTTAGAATATGATTCGATTTCAAATAAATATAGGACCTTATATGTAATTTTAAACTTGGAGAAAAAAAATATATAATTTGATAAAATTTTAAAAAATTATATATAATTTTAACATTTTTTTAAAAATAAATATTTTCGTAAAATTTGAAGTTGAAGTAGTTAAATGTAACTGGGCCTAAAAAATGTAAGAACACAAGAATGCTAACTGGATGGCCGTATCTCCGACGAAGCACGACTTTTGGCGCATTGAGCATTATATCAATCTTCTTTTTTATGTCTCTAGGCTTTACAAGATTCTTTCTTCGAAGAAGGCAGAAGAATCCAGGAAAGATCGACTTCGGCGCTGTGGTTCACATGAGCATGACTTTGATTGGCTCGATCGTTTTTGTTGTTTATCCATAAATTTTCGAGCTTTTTTTTTTTTTGCATATTTTTATTTAAAGAAGCTAATTACCCTGCACATTAGTCTTCTAAATAGGATTTTATATGCTCCTAGTGATGATGATATTGTGTTAAACTGGAATATTTTATCGTAAGAGTTTTGCTAAAATAAAGTCGAAAGACATTATTAGTCTTCTAGCAGTTCTTTAAATAAAAAATAAAAAGGAACTGTAGGAATGAATTTAATTTTGACAACTTTTTGAAAGTATAAATAAAAGCAAAAATTCGAAAAGAAAAGGAAAGGTATTTCAGCTGCAAACGAGCAACAGTACAACGCTGAGAGAATAATAAGCGAGAAACATAATCGCACCTTCTTTCCACAAAATTGCGCCGAAATCGACGAGATGGTGCGGGTTGACCGGGTTACATCGATTTTCTCCCGTATCGTCAATATATTCCGATTTACCTGTTTTTGACACGATGAATATTAAACGCATTTAAAAGCCAAGAGCGCAGACAATCTAGAATTCCAGTCTTTCGTTGAACAGTTGAATGGCGGAGAGAATAAAAAAGAATCGGCTTTGAAGGATCTGCTGACGTTTCCCCAGTCAAAAGAAATGAGAACAGCAACACCCAGATGACAATCCAACTGTGTCAACCTTAAATTGTCCGCGTCGAAAAGAAATAAGTCTAGTTAAGCTCTGCTGCAGCCAAATTCGAAGAGTGAAGTGTAGCCTAGCATCCGATCCCATGCGCTGCACGTGCTCGTCGTTGTCTGCTGCTCTTCGGTCACGGGCTTCGCCCTTTCGTGCATGAAATCCCTCGGTTGCACGGTGATGTGGCGCACAACAAGTATTCCTGATGATCCGGGCGCGCCGCTTAGTGGAGGCAGGTGTCGCGCTCTTCAGGAGCACGTTGTCATCGTTCTGGTGCGGTGCAGTTTCGCAGCAGGACGGAGTTTCTTGGGTGCGTTTTGCGTGTTCTGGTTTTGTCGGGATGCGCGAAAGCGAAAGACTCGAGGTAGGGCCTGAATGCAAATAGACATTTCCAACAAACGAAAATGTGATATTCAAGGGGTGAAATGCAAATGAATTACAACTAGTGGAAGTCGAACATGAGAGCGGAAAATGCTGGTGACAGACCGAAATGAAACTGTCGGTCACTCTGATGAGAAAATTCGAGAGAAAAGATAGCTCGCCGGCCGTGCACGTCGCACGAGTCGCAATCGGAAAAATCAGTTCCCCTTCCCGTCTTTTTCTGAAGTTTTGAGTAAAATGGATTCGAAACTAATATTTTTTAGGAAAATTTGTTAGGCTGATCTCCAAACTCGTTGAATGAGATTGAGATCATAAAATTTCAAAATTAGTTGTTAGAAGTGGAATTTGAACCCACGCTCTCCGACGAGAACCAGAACTTGAGTCTGGCGGACTTAGACCACTCAGCCATCCCGTCTTTCCATACCCACAATATATATATATTCAGGTTATTAGAATGGCATGTTATACAATCGAATATATTATATTTAAATCATAAATATAAAAATCTACAATTCAAATAACTGGATAAAATTCAAATTTTATTGAGTTTACTTAAATATTTAAACCGTAAATTTGAATATTTACAATACAAAACATACTTGCAATCGGACATGCGACTGCATAGCATGCAACCCTAACTTTTCCAACCACCCAACCGCCAAACTATCCACACAAACAAACGAAACCCCAGATAGCAGACCCCTACCTGTGTACAAACCGCAGGTACCCACAAAGCCCATGGCTTAAGCCTTCAATGAAGGATCTTGAACCCTTGGATGCCCCAAGCGAGTCCTATGAACAAGATCTGATGAGCCCCAGATTGTACAGATTCCGCTTCACCAAGCTGCCCACATACAACAGCCCCACGCCACCGCCGGACCTCTGCTGGCACACCCTGGGCCACGGCTCCTCAGCAATAGTCAGGATCCCCGTTCCGATTCTTTGCCGGATGGCATCCACTGCCTTGGCGTCGACCTGCTGACCGGCGGCGTAGGTGATGTAGAACACGTTTTCTGCCGTATCCCCTTTCGTTGACACCTCGGCCCTCGTCACTGTCAGCCCGTTCTCCCGGAACGTCCGAGTCACCTCCGCCAGCAGCCCCCGCCGGTCCGGCGCGTACAGCACCACTCTCAATCCCTATGGAGAATTTAGATTTTGAAGAATTGGATGAGAAGAAGTAATAACCTTGATCAAATTGTGAACAATTAATTGACATTATGAGCCAGAGGATATATTAATGGGAGATACCTCGGATGCTCTGCGCTCAATGGCTGCTTGCAAGCACTGAATCACGCGCTGCCGCTCCGCATCGAAGCCAATCAGGCTCCCATTCCTATGCCTGATGTAAAATTCCTGTACAAATCCCCAAAAATTAAAGAACAAAAATCCTCCCAAAATTTGCAGGAAATTTATCTACCTGATGTGCTTGATCTCCAATGGTGTCGATGGTTCCATGACACACCACGTACTCCATGTCCGTCAGCGTGCAGATGACGTCGAACAGCAGCTTCGGCCGGTCGCGGCACTGTACGTTGACGACGGAGTACCCCCTCTCAGCCCAATTCTGCACCGACACTGACGACGCCAGGGAGTAGGCCTCGCCAGCAGACGAGACTCGCTCGTAGTCCCGATCCTCAAGCATCATCTGGTGCAGTCTCCGGTCCCCGCGGACTGGCGCCACCGTCGAGACCGCGGTCCTTGCTCCGCGAACGTCGTCGTCGCGCTTCAGCACGTTGCGCAGCCTCGCCTTGATTCTCTGGATCCTCAACAGATCAGCGGAGAGGGGCTCGTCGGAGTTCGTCTCGTCCTTGATGAAGATCAAGCACGCGATCCGGCGGTTGTGGGTCCATACGGTGGCGTCGGCGACCCCGCACTGGAGATCAGCAAGGACGGCAAAGATCTCGGACAACAATCCCTGGCGGTCGCTGCCGGTGAGCTCAAGCGCCGTAAGGCTATCCCGGGCCTCCGTTCCGGCACACTTGCCCGTCCCCAACGACCCCTCGATGTAGGGGATGACGCTGTCGTCGGCGAGCTTGCGGCCGAGCTGGTCGGTGACGTGGAACACATCCATGAACCACCGCCCATCGGAGGAGATGTAGGCCTTCTTGACAGAAAGATTCAGATCCGCCAGGGCCTGGACCGCCTCCAGCAGCACGCCGTGCTCCCGCCCGCTGTCCACCTTCACAAGCGTCGCTGTCGCGCACACCGCATTGTCGATCACCACTCTGAAAAATAAAAAGCAAGAATCAGAAAAATCCAGATCGGGAAAAACAGCAGCGAGAAATCCGGAAGGGAGAGAGATGAACCTTGGCGTGTTCATGCGGAAGAGGAGGTTCTGATATTCGTCGGAGGCCCAATCCATGGAACGAACGGTGAAATTTGGAGTCTGAAATCGCTTCCCTGGGTTTTTTCCCTGGAGATTGAAGGAGGAGGGTGGGAATATTTAAAAGGCTGGGAGGAAGCAGGAGGGCTCGCATGACGTGGGAAGCGTCACTGACTTACCGCGCCAGCTGGATTCGACCCCGGCCAACTACCCGCGAATGCACCGCCACAGGCCCACAGACGATCAGCCAACGTGGCGGGACGCTTGGTTCTCGCCTGCTCGCTTGGCTTATAAGCCACACTGTACGGCACAACTCTATGTGAGCACGTGCGACGCGTGTGAGATCCTGTGTCACGTGACTCCTGTGTGAGGGGCAACATCGGCGCATCCCGCGGCCGCCGTTGGCCAGCAACGTCCGTGCTTGTTTCATGCCGAAGGGCGGGAAAGAAGCGGGCCGTTTCGCGCCAAAACGGGTCCCATCAGCGGTGATTTTATTGGGGTCGAGTTACCTCCCGACAGATTTTGATACCTGTAACAAAATAGTAACGGGGAAGGGCAACTCGGCAATTCCCGCCGCTCTCCGTTTCTCGTTTTGCCGAGTCCGATCGCTTGTTTGAAATTTTGAGCGCGCTCTGATTTGGCGGCGGGACCACTTTTGGTTCGTCTTGCTCCTCCTTCCCGGTGAGAACTGAGAATAATATTAAGGCCTCTTACAAAAACATCATCATCAAATAATAAATAACTAAAACGAGATCTGATGCAAGAACAAAATTGGCTGCTGAAAACAAACTTCAGCTAATAACAGGAGAACTTATGGCCTGCTGCACCCTGCCATCCACAGCTACCGCAATTAAAATTAATCTATGGCTACAATATGTAGCATTGACCACCGCTAACAGTTTGTTCGGATGAATTTTCAAATCTTAAAATTCAGATAATTAGAAAAATTGAAAGCACAATTTCTCAATTTCAGTGTTTAATTCAATCTTAAAATCTAAAATTATTGAAATTAAACAATTCTCTTTCTTTCTCGATTCAAAATTTGAATTTTTTTTATTTTCAGCCAGAAAACACACAATTTCAGGGAAATGGGTTGAGTCCCACACACTTTTTCTTTCCTCAAATCACGGCGAGGAATTCACCTCACATTTTCCAGCCTTCTTTTCAAATATCTCCCATGCCCAACCATGATCTTCTCCCCTGCTCGACTCCGATCTTCTCCTGTGCTTGACTCTGACGAGATATTCACCGTCGTTCCCCATCCGCTTCGAGGTCGCCCTCAACGCCACACTGCCGTTCTCCGTCCACTTCGAGGTTATCCTCAACACTACGCCGTCATTCTCCATCCGCTTCGAAGTCGTTTTCGACGGTATACTGCAGTTCACCATCCACTTTGAGCTCATCCTCGATGCCACGCCTGGATTCTCCATCCGCATCGAGGTTGTTTTTGACCCCACCACCACCACCGCCACGCCGATTCCAAATTCGAGGAGCATCAAAGTTAGACCTATGCTCGACTCGGATGAGGCTACCACCGCTGCCTTCTCAACCCTTTCTTCTTGAGATCCGGCGATCGAAGTACTTAACCAATATTTGATTTAGTAGCGGAATCAGAATCAGTATTAATATTTTTTAAAAATTATTTTTTTTTCTGATAAAAAGAATATTATTTATTTCATGTCGTTATTAAATTAAATTATTATAAAAAATTAAATAATTTTTCGAATTTTAAATTATATATAATTAATTTTAATAAAAACTATTAATTTATCCAATGATTCACATCTTAGATATCATATGTTCGCCAATCCTCCTCCTCTGCTTGCTCTCTAAGCTCCTCCCCACCTCTGAGCCCTTGTGACATCCCCAAATTCATGGCTCTGGCAAGAGATCAAAGATCTTGGCTCGGTTGGAAGCACTTCTACTTCAGATTTTGATTTTTATTTAAAGCACAGGTATCTCAATATCTTCTCTAGTTCATCCCAATTTTAGATTCAAGTTTTTTCTCTTTTTTTTTTTTCATATTTTTAGCATCTTAAGGTGGAATGTAACGAGTTTTTCATTATAATCTTATTATTTTTTGATAATTGTTGTGTACTCATATATTTTTTGTTGAACAATTTTAGCTAGAGTTTAGATTCATTTGTTGAATATGTATTTTAGGAAGTGTGGGGAGGAGCATGGAGGAGAAGCTGAACATGGTAGAATTTTTTAAGGAGACAAGGATTTGATGATGAGAACATCCAAGGCATGTTCAGAAAGTGCCAAAGCCTGGAGATTTTCAAGAGAGCGCGAGCATCAATGAGCTTGCATGAATTAGTTTGATGTAATTATTTTGTAATTGATGAGTTATCAACTTGTGAGTTATTTGTGAAGTTTAAATGAAAATATTTGTAGAATGTTCATTTATTTCTGTAAATTGCATTTGATTTTTCTATGTTGGTGTTTATTTCAACTCTTTATAATTAAATTGACTTTACAATATAAATTATATGTAAAGTATCAATCTATGTCTCTTATTTACTTATAAATAAAGTGTTAATTTTTTTAAAAAATATGTATTCTATGTTTGTAAATGATATATATATATATATATATAATATCTATGTATATAATTTTGTATTGTATTTAATATTTATTTTTATTTTTTTATTTTTTAATTCTTTTATTTTGCTTTCTACTCTAACTATCACAGATTGAAAAATTGAATTTCATTTATCAACTAAACAATGAAATCTGAAATTAAGAATTGATCAATTTCTAATTTTCTCTAGAAAATAACTATTTAAACACTAAAATTATCCCATTCAATTTTTTCAATTCCCAATAATTATTTAATTTTTTTAATTCTTTAATTTCAAATTCATCCCAAATGCTCCCTAAATACTTATGGTCAAACAAAAAGAAATGGAAGATAATATGCTGCCAACTTCCAAGAGAAAAATCAAAGTTGTAACCTGTTTTTCTTCATTGTTCTTGGTCAAAAAGACTCGAAACTGCATTAGTAGTGAAACACAACAGACGAATTTTCCAATTCAGAGCCATATACACCAAACATAGCAATCTCCTTTGATCCTTCAACAGCACTTCAAAAACCAGATCTATTTGACATTATTTTCCTCTTCGCCACCAACATGTCAAACTAAAGGCATTTAACTGTATAATAAACTTATTGTTTTTCAGACCAATGTTATTCACCAAATCTTAATAAGTAAAAACTCAATTATTTGGGCCAGCATATCGTCCATCAATACATCAATGTAATAAGCAAGTAGCAGTACCACAAAAAACTATTGTCTTTTAAATTTTAATGATAATTAAATTAGCATTTAACATGTTTTTTATGTTTTAATAGACTTAAGGATTTGCAATGATTATCTATGCTTGTAAAACACTAAATTTCGAGATTAAAACTTGAAAATATTAACTCGAAAATAAAAAAAAATGATAACTTAAAAATCAAATTGGGAACTCAAATAATGTTCAAGATGTTAGATCGACTACGAACGCATAGGATTAGATTTTTGTTTATTTTAGTCCAATCAAAAATTTGACTTTGAGATTATTTTGTTTAGATCAATTATCACGCAGGGTTATATAATAATCATTACAATAACTGCTGCATTAATTATTGTAGCAAGTTGCTATAGTGTTGGACATTCGATTTACAGTTGGACGCTTCGATTTACAGTTGGACGCGTGACAAGTATTTTTGATCCGACAAAATCAAACGTCTTGTTCAGAATCGAATGTCTAATAGAGTTTTAAACCAACTTTTGTAAAACTACTACCGGATATCCAATTGTTTGGAACAGACATCCGATTCGTAGAATCTATACAACTAACGGTTAATTTTTTAACCATCGGAGTGAATCAAACGGTGGGATTTCATTCCCAATAACTTATTTTTACACCAAAAGTATAAACAAGTCCGATTGGGCTTCTTTTACCAAGTTTTACAAATTTATTTATCATTTGGAGAAGATGTCAAACTCCTCATGCCTTCTAACCAAGAAGTATTTTAAAATTTTCAATTTCAAAACAAATCTAAAATGCCCTTGTTCTCAACCATTAAGTGATATTGTAGTGAGAATTAAAATATATTATCTTTTAACTTTTTTAGTTGTAAACACTTTTATGTGTTAAAAATGTGAGGGTACAAATGCCCCGACATGGAGTGAATCTTCTCAGTGGGAGAAAATTCATTTCGTACAAGGTGTAACTTCAGTTTAATAAAGCGATAGGCTTGGCTTCACACGAATAAAGTAATACTCCGATTTGGAATAATTTACAAAGACTTGGCTTCGCACGAAGAAACGACATCATTAATGGAGTGATGCAAGTCTTCAAGAATAAGATAAGGATTGTGAAGTAAGAACGGTTGATCTTCGAACCATGTAAAAATTACAATATACTTTTGTTTTACTTATTTACACTTGCAGTTAATTGAGAATTGATTCAAATTAATAGAAATTTTGAATGTTATTATCTTAAAATTTATATTGGAGTTTGATCATGTTTAAAATTATAATTTATATTTTATTTTTCGTATCAAATCCTTTCTTTAAAAGTTACCATATGGATTAACAGAAACGTGTTAAATCATACTATTAAAACAAGAATATAGTGTCACATCCAAAGGCTGAGACGTGACGAACATTATATATTTATCTACACAACAGATATACAAGATTGAATTCGTACTAGAACAAGATATATCTTCTATAATAAGTCTTACAATTTTTGAAAAAAATTCTATTAAGTAAAATCCATATTCTTCACAATATTACATCAGTCAATTGTCAAAATCATCTAACAAAAAGTTATAATCAATAAGTCTCAATTTTTGCAAAAAAAATTTCCAAAAATATTAAGCCCACATACTAAAAATATTTAATAATCATAAGGTTCCAAATAATCCAAAAAAATATTAGCACAACTACTTCCAAAAGTTATAGGATCAACGAATAAATATTAAAAAATCACGTATAACTCTAATTTGAAATAATATTCAAAGGTTTATTGTAAAACATCTCACATTCCTTTTTTGAGCTAGTGTCTAACATCAAAATCTACAAAAAAAAAAAACAATTCCATGTTGAATTGACATTTTAATAAAATACAATTTCAAAAACTTATTTTCATAAAATATCAATCTTATCAAAAATATTTGAAACTCATACTACATGACTTATATTCAAGATCAAAAAATAAACTCGTACGTACTTAAAATCAAAATTTTTTTGAGAGAAAATAATGAGAAAACATGATATTATATAATATTATTCAAATAGGTAATGCCCAATGTCTTCTTCACATAATAGTGTATACACATATTAAGTGAGCTGAACCATGAATAAGTTAGCACATTTAAAATTGATGACTTATTTATGAATACATAATGTCTCAAAAGAAATCACGACACAAATATACTATACTTTAATATCGGCGAATAATAACGAAATCAATTTCTCATGATCACACACATATCAACATGATTATTACTTAATCCTTAATTGTAGGATCATAATATGAATCACAAGAAAAAAAATACAATCAAAACTAGTAAGACTGGATAATCCACACATTGCTTACAAAAGAAAAATCATAATCAAAGCATATATGCATAACTTCTTGAAAACGATTATAATTCAATATCGATATATATCAAAATTTAATAATAACAAATATGTACAAATTCACATATAAAATTTTTTTGATCTCAAATCATGAAATCACACACATCATAAATTATGAAATAATATTAAATCATATCAATTAGATAAAAATTCATTTTAGATGAATAAAATGCATTAAAATTTAATAATTTGTGAAAATAAATCATTTTAATATGCTAAAATATTACTTAGTATTATCAAAAGTCCTTCATTCGCTTACCTAACAAGAAGAATGCAACACAAACTACAAATAGAAGAAGTTCTAAGCATCATCTGAACTTAAATCACAAAACAAAATTTCAATTACAACACATAATCACCCAAACATACTTTCAAATAAAACAACTCGATTTCAAGTCTAATAATTTGTATTGACCTTAAACTAATCATATTTGATTATTGAATAAAATTTAAATGAAAATCACTCCTCATATTAAAATATTAATTCACTATGAAATTCTACCTCTCAAACTTTGAAACTAATGAGATGAAAGAAATTGAACTCTTAAATCATAACTATAATATTTCAAAGAGTAATTGGCACCAAACAATAAATATATATCTCCAAAAATTCAATGCTAACCTAATATACAATGTATTTGACATACATCAATCTCATCTTATCAAACTCTAACTTGATTAACAAATAATTAGATATTAATTAAATATTAAAGTAATAAAAAAATGAAAATTCACATTCTAAATTATGAGAAAAAAATAAAAATACTAATGAAAAATAGCACTTTGATCCAAAGGAAGAAATGTTAACCTACCTAAATAAAGTACCAACCCTCTCCTCTCCAAATCCTTGTGAATCTTGGTCAAAAAATTACCGTTGATCTAAACCCTAAAAAGCCCTAGCCGCCTCCCCTGTTTTTGCCAAACAAAGCCAGAAGAAAACAAATCGGACTGATTAAAATTGAAACAATTTTACAAAAAACCCCATAAGTTAGTAAATTTTACACCAAGGTCCTAAAACCCCCTTTTTTTTTCCTCGGTTTCCACATATAGCACATGGATTGTAGAACATACATTTGTAAGAAACTCTGATCCACAATATAAAAACAATTAAAGAAGGAAATACTAAAACAACTAAAACACCAAATCTACAGAACTGGCAAAAAAAAAGACAGAAATTAAAATCTAAAACAAACCAGATATGCAGAGAAACCTCAGAATGAGGAAGCTACACCAACTAGTGCCTCAAATCTCGTAAGACTCAGTTTTAGCAGGACATGGACACAAGAAACTTCAGAAGTATAGGTGATGTAGAATAGCATGTTGGGTTTTCTTATATCATTATCTAACCATATCACAACTTAAAGTGCCCTAGAACTATTGGAATATGTCCAAGTGTTCTAGTGTTTTGACCTAGGAAAAAGCATCGGATATGTCTACAGGGTAATACTGCTTGAACTGCAATTCCCAAAAACTAATATGAAAGTGAACACAGCAGGTTCTGCATGTGCACACATTAAATCATGCAGGAGAGATGTAAAATCCACTCTAACAAATCAAAGACAAGAAAAGTTGAACTTGCCTACATTCAGGGGCCTAACAAGCTTTCTGAAAGCAAGAAAATGGTGGAAAACCCTAACAATAAACATAAGAATATACAACAATAACATTATAAGTAAAAGCAAAGCACCATAAATTATCCCAGGCATTCATAGAAGGTCATCTAGAGTATTTGCTAAATGCAAATACATAAAAATCATTGCACAAGCTGTCAACAATCAAATGGAAAAGGTATCTTTCAATGAGAAGGCATAATAGAGAAGGCAAAGCTGCATACCTACAAATACTATTTCCCATAACCTCAAGCACAGTTTTTATAATTGCAAAAGTAACAATGAGTTAAAGAAATGGCCATAGGTGCATTGAGTTGTTCAGAAAATGATAAAGAAAAACTAACAATATTCTAGACATGCATAAAAAGCTACAAATCAAACATACCACTGGAAAGATTTCTCTCTGGAAAACACAAATGAAGAGCTGAGAGAGCTCATAGCATCAGCCATCATCATTGAACTGATTAAACATTGTTAAAGTTAAAAAGGCACAGTTTTCTGAAATGTGGATGATCTAATCTGATCCTCAAAGAACTGCTGGACGACTAAAAAAAATCTTGACCAAGTATTGAACTCAAGGATGTTATGTAATTAAATGAAACTGAAGGGCAAATACAATATTTACTTATACCAAGATATGTTTCATAAAAAGAAGGAAGCCACAATTCTTTCAACAGATAAAATAACATATTAGCACAATAGTGGTTAACATGCATTAAAACCATCAGAATGTCAAAGTTCAGTACAAAACTAAAGGTGCAAAGAATGATTTGTGCTGAAAAAAAAAAATTTTGGACAGAGCACCAGATTATAGATATCATACCCATAACCCACCAATCAATGTGATGGATTCCAATCTGTGGTTGTTCAACTATTTGCAAAATGGTACATGGACGTTTCCCTCTCAACTAAGCTAAAGATTGCCATTTTTTTTTGTGTGTATGCAAATTACTCCGAACCTTGCAACCATATCCAAGTCTAGAGTTTTCTAGACCACTCAAAACTCCAGTAGCCTTAGTTTTCTGTCAATTGGAGTATTGGTTGCTGAGAAAAACAAGGTTTATCGTGGATGCCAAGAGATAATTCATAATCCTCAAAAATTCTCCTGAATGTGAAATGAGCTCAAACAAGTAATGATCCTTATTTTCCATAATCTGGAATTGCTTCCCAAAAGGCAAAATCACCTACAACCCCTCGACTAATTTTTCTCAATTTTCAGCCCTTCCAACATTGAAGGCAAGGACAATATAAAAAACTAAAATACAAATTTTAATGATAAAAGCCTAAACATTGAAGCAAAAACAGTTAATATAATGATAATAGACTTAATGTTGAGGAAAAATAACGAAAACAAAATTTCAAAAGATATAACAAAAAATTTAAAGGCATATGAGATGTATGAACTACACATAAAGCCTTATACAAAATACTGAGGTGGCTCATTTAAAGTATATAAGACAAAGGAAACCATAAAAAGAAAAATATCATACAAAGAACATAATGCAATTACAATCCAAGAGCACAATTTATATAACTGAATTATTCTTCGCTGTCAAATGTATTAGGAGGAGAAAACCATCTAAAATGATAGTGCTAATTATTAGATGAAGTTTGCATAATTTTGCATGCTTAGAGCAAATGTAACACGTTATATTCTACGATAGATGAGCTAGGATCCTACTCTCATTTGAATTGTATCACTTGGTGAAATGTTTCAAATGTGTTAGTTCTTCAGTTCTAGTTTATCTCAATATCAAGTACCTTTGAGCTAGTTAGGCTTATTTAAAGACTACATTCGATCTAAAACAAGTTCACCAATCTGGTAGCAATTTACCCAAATCTATTGCAACTATTTGTAAGTTACATGGTTGCAAGAGAAGAACTAAAACACCACTGGTATGCAATTGCTAAAATTTGCAAGCTTTCCTAGGCTTCTAAGTAAAGCCTTCCATTACAAAGAACAAGAAAAGCAAAAATAATAATACATATGAAAGGCTTCTACATATGTACTGGGTGAATTTGTCTGACAGATGACTAAAAATAAACCAACAATAATACATTTGCACATTTTTTCTGCGAGATAACCAGAAGACCTCATAATTTCTTGCATGCTTATGAAAAACGTCTAGGAGAAACTGCAGGTTTTGAGAAAAAAAATCAATAAAATAAGGTTGGAAGGGGAAACTGAACCTCACCAATTTATCTGTCTTGCTGAGGAAACAAAACACTGCTGCACTGATAGCTTACTGCATACCCATTAAATGCACAAAAGCTAGTGATTATTGTATTTGCCTGCAAAAAACATCTGTTTGTGCTGTTATTGAGAGACAAAATAACATCTGTTTGTGCCAGAAGGAATTCAAATAAATGCCTCTATCATTTCTAGAAACCTAGAAAGGCATGCAAGAGCAAACCGACAAGTAAGCAAATATGCAGTAGACATCCTTGGAGCTCTTGAATATAACCAACTTCTATTCTGGTTAGCTAGAATTTGCATGCTGTGCCTGTGTCAAAATAAATAATTGCAAGTAACTAAACAAATAAGTCCGAATTGGAAGATAAAGTTCAAATTGTAATGTAAAATAAAGGCAGACATGGAATTTCCATCAAATGGAAACATCTGAATTCCCTACAAATTATGGTTTGCAGACAATAGGCAGCCTGTGAATAAAACAACCACCAGTGCCACCAAAAGGAACTTTACTGATGACATGCCTGTAAATTGGGATGGCGGAACTTCTAGTATACAGAATTTACAAACCCTTTGCACCAGCTATGAGAAAAGTATACATGCACCACCTAAATATCACACTATACTACCATGCCTAAATCCACCATCCCCTGAATCACCACCAGGATCCAAGCCTCCTGGTGAATCATACCACTTGGAATTGTCATGATAGAACCCAGCCACCTGCATCCCCACAAGGTTTGAGTCAGTCACAATGGTTGCGTCGTGCCTCAAGGGCTTTATCAATTTGGAATCTTCTTCCACTTCCTCGGTACAATTGAGAATACTCTTTTCATCAAAGTCACTACAGTCTTCCTTCATTAACCACTTCTCTGATTTGCAATTCTCACTCATAAGCACCTTTGCGCCCTGACAGTCAGTGGCAATCCTATCCCAAGGTGCAATAGCCCCAAGAGCTCGATCAAAATCAGTCTCATCCTCTTCAATAATCTCATTACCCTTACTAAAGACACCATCCTGACCATCAAGGTCATGACCATGCTCAGCTGCCCAATGATGGACCTCATCGTCACCAACAACCAAAGGATTATCAGGATGTTGCTGTCCACCTACACTTCTAAGCCTATGCAATATATCTGAAAGCTCTCTGCCGAGTGGACCAAGCAGCTCATGAGGCATCTTGGAAATCTTCCCCTCCAACAATCCAGCCTCGACCCTAATTTCTTGCACCTGTTGCAGTACAGTGAGATGAGAATCACCCCCATCGTCTTTTCCAAGAAGGCTAACAAAGGATTCAGGCTCTGTGTCCTCTCTAACCCCGTAAAACTCTGGATCCTGATCAAAAGCTCCTTTGCTACCAACCAACCGATGAATAATCCTTGCATTACCGTCGAGCGGGCCAGGCTCATGTCCTGAGTGGACTGCATACAGCTTGAATACAGCGGTCCCCTCCTCCTGGTACACAAAACTCTTGTCTTTCTCATTATAGTTAGCAATGGGCACAATGGCACGGATGCGGAAACCACAACCACAACGTTTGGAAGCATAGGGCTCCCTCTTGAGGACCCTTGCCTTCTTGGAGGATGATGCAGAAGCCGACGATGGCTCTCCAGCACGGTGACAAGCATAGTCCTTCACCTCTGCCATGAAAGGCTTGTACCGGATATACTTCTGCCGAATGCAAAGAACCACCTTGTGCTTCGCTGCAAGCTGCTGTAGCCGGCGGGGGACATCCCGTGCAGGCACATCAAATGACTCTGTATACTCAAACCTCCGCCTCTTCGATCTTGCCCCACCAGAAGCCACATGAGAGCCGCCAACAATGGCGGGCGAGGGAGACGAGCAGACAGGGCACGCCACAAGGCAGACACGGATGAAAGACTCTGGAATGCCATAGAACTTTGCACCGACAGTCCAAGACTGCTTGATGCGGTCGACGGTCTCCTTGAGACCGAGATGCCGCAAGTCCGCATCAGCATGGGAGGCGGCAACAATTTCCTGCCACTGATCGACATAGGAGACGCACTGCACAGGGTTGTTCTTGAAAAAAAGCAAGCCACCGGCGCCTGCGTGGAGCTTGTCCTGGATGCGCTTCCACGCCGTGAGGTACGCCGTATCCTCGTTCCGATCCTTCCACACCAACCTCCAAGACTTGAGCACCGGCCGCGGGGTCGCGGCACGGATCTCATCCGGGGTCGCCAGCCGGCCCTCGAGGATGCAGCGGACCATGAGCGCGTGCGACTCGCGGTTGAAGGTGTAGAACTGGGAGGAAATATGCGGAGCCGGATCGACAAAAGGGGGCGGAGGACGCCTCTGTTGCTGATGGTGCTGCTGCTCGGGTTGTAGGTCAAGATCAAGGGCAGCGGCGGAGGGGGGAGGAGAGGAGGGTTTGAGATCGTCGTCGTCGTCGTTGTCGTCTTCGTCGCGGAAAAGGAGCGGGGAGGGGTCAGGGTCGTCGTCGTCGTCCATGAGGAGAAAGGGGGGAAGGAGGGGGTCGAGGTCGGAGGAGGAGGAGGGGGCTAGGGTTTGGGATTGGGAGTTGACTGGGGCTGGGGCTTGAGATAGGGGGGTGTTGTGGGGTTTGAGGAGGGTGATGGTGGGGGATGGAGACGAGGATTTCGGCATCGGAGCCAAGAGAGAACGATCTCAGCGGGCTCTCGAGTCTCGATCTGTGGAAGAAGTCGGGCTCTACTGGGGTAGTTGTTCTTTCTGTTCGGGGCAGGGCACGGCATCACATGCGGGATAAACTGCTGTTTTCTTTCTTATTTTCCCTTTTTTTCCTCTTGGGCTAGTTGGCGACTGTTGAATCGACGTAAAAGTCGAAGAGCGTTAGTGTGAGTTCGAATCGCTTCAGGCTTTGTTGTTGGCTGAAATGAGATCAGGATTTTGGGGGTAGTCGTTTGAGTGGTGGAGTGAGTAGTCGGGGAAGGACTGCTCTGTTTGGGACTGGAAAACGACTGGGTCGCTGGCTGGATGCAACTGAGACTAGCCGGCCGTTTGGGTTGAATCGTTTGGATGAAATGGGCTCGGATGGATGCGGGTCAACATGGATCGATTCATTATTGTTGTGTTATTTTAACTTGATTTTAATAATTTTACTTCTAGACAAATTATGCTAATATGAAAAATAGACAAATTACCTTTATTAATTTATTGTTGATACTTAAATTTTGCCCAAGTTATTTTGCAATAAAAATTCTTAGTATAGCGTTTTAACTTCAAGTAACTGCTAGGAAGAAATAGCATTTTACGAATGAATACTTTATACCTTTGATCTCAAGTGATAGAACTAAATATTAGTAAAATATATTAATACTCTAAAGGATAAGATTTAATTATTCTCATTTATAAAATAAATTTTTTAAGAACATGGCAGATTCTATGAGAAGATATGAGTTAAATTTAACAAAATATGATTTAAACTAAAACTTTTGGATATTAAATTATCTTAAAATTTAAGATTAATAAAATGTAAAATTATTTGTTATTTATATAATATTTTGTTTGTTTAATTATTTAATGTGAAAATAATTTATTACATGGAATAGGATAATAAAAAATTTTATTTATATGTATTGTATTTGGTTGAAATCTTGTATGCCACTTGTTCGATCAAACTTGGTTCACTTGCAGTATCTAGGTATACGAAAAAAAATATTTAGACAAACAAAATTGTATTTTTAAAACACTGTATCAACTGAAAAAAGAGCAATAATTATTTTATTGATATTTTTACACTAGGGCCATCTCTGAGGCCCGGCCGGCAGTTGGGCCACCCGAAGGCCCTCAAAATATTGTCGTCTTTCTTTAACGTGATCTAATGGGCCGTTCGATGAACCCACGAAAAACACTCGGACGGTCCCATTCGAAGCCTGGCCTCTACGAGACTACGTCCAACGTTCACATCTCCGCATACAAACTCTTCTACATGGTAACCACACGCCGGCGTGGATCAAGAAGAGAAGCGGATGACGCGAAGCAGCTCCGAGCTGCTGCATGGCAAGCAGGCAAGCGAGCAGGAGAAGACACAACCTAAAAGTTCCGCGGCTCTTCTCTGGCATTTTGACTTCATGCAAGCGGAAAACAAACAGACAATGAGACAAATACCAATACGAGTGGCTGCACTGGCCGTAGCGGCGCCGGCGCCGGAGGTGGACGAGGAGGAAGGCCATGCGGAGCTTGCAAGTTTTCGAGGAGGAAGTGCGTGAGCGAATGCGTGATTGAGCCGTATTTTGTCGCTGATCATGGGGCGGAGCACTTCGCGGCGGTGCACAAGATGGTCGGGGCGAGCAACATGTCCAAGCTTCTCCTCCGCGTCCCTGCTCACCAGCGGATTGACGGCGTCATCAACGTCAGCTACGAGGCCAAGGCCCTTCTCCGCGATCCCGTCTATGGCTCTGTTTCACATATCTTTTTGAGCAACCTGTTTCACATATCTTTTCCCTCCAGCAACATGTATTCTACCTCTACCCCGTTTTTTTTTTTTGTTTTTTTTTTGACTGCTGATCCTTTCAGAGAAAAATCTGGTTTGAAATTTGGAGATAAAACAAGAATGATCGTTAATGCGTGTTTGTTTGTTTGAAATTTTTGGGCTAGTTCGGTGCAACTCATCCTTCTCCTTATTTGAGCCAAAAACGCGTGATTCTCTTGTCCGAGAAATTTCCTGAATCCTTCGGCCAATTTCTTTGGTTTTGATTTCGGTTTCGGCCTAACTGAGATCGACTTTATGCTTGCAGGCGGCGAACCTCCAGGCGGAGCTGTCTCACCTGCGCCGCCGCTGCCGCCGACAGAGGTTGCCAATACGGATATGCTCACGACGTCAGACGCTTTCTGCTTCGAACATTTCGAGGACGCGTGATCTATGGAGACTGTTCAACATGTTGAACCAGCCATTGTTCCAGTCTGATCTTTGGCAGAAGCTTTGGAAATGGGAGAGCTCCATTGCTGCCGGCAAGCTCCATGAGCTGGCAGGTGAGTTGATCCACAAAAATATGGGTCCGACTAGATGGTTCGTACCTCTAAAATCTACACATGACGTGGCAGTCCGAGCTAATTTTGGTTGGCTAGAGTATGTACATTATTACACGTAAGAATTATGACAAAAGAAATAAGAAATAGAAAAAGTTAGATTACAAACTTATTTATTTATCTTTTCAATCGTCCTTTAAAATATTTTGGTTCAATATTTTTTCATGAATATCTTGCATAATATAGTACATGTTTAAGTAAAAATTTTCATAACTGATTCAAACAACTACATTGGCAAAAATTTTGAAATTACCAAAATCTCGTTTAATTTGAAATTTTAAAATAAAAGAATATTTTTGTTCAAATTGAGATTAATTATTTCCAAAAAAATAAATTCCAAATCCAAATAAAAAATAATTTCTCCATTAGAAATTCGGTTCTACTATATTACTTTAGTGTTAGACAAATGCATATGCTTTAAAATTAAAGTATTCCATGATAAAATTTTTTGGTGAATATAAAATACAAAATTGAACAATGAAATATCAATAATGAATATAACATATCTCCATCCAAAATATATTGTTTAATTTAAGTTCAGAATTTTATATTTATATTCCTTCTTATATGGGTGTGCTTTTCATACATGGATCCGCGGTCGATCCGTAAAAGAATTTGTCGGCCAATGAGCGTCTTCCTCCTTCCATCTGACGGATCAAAATATCTCGCACAATTGTCTCTCGGATTGACTATCAATCGAACGGTTCACGTTCTCCTCTCCAGACGAAAGAGCCATCGATCCGATCCATAAAAGGCAACCGCCCGTCTCACTCGAGAATCGCCCCTCCGATCAATTCCGGGAAGAACTAGGCGAGGAGGCAGAAGCGTTATCGGCGATGTCGGGACGAGGCAAGGGCGGGAAGGGGCTGGGCAAGGGCGGGGCGAAGCGGCACCGCAAAGTCCTCCGCGACAACATCCAGGGGATCACGAAGCCGGCTATCCGGCGCCTGGCCCGCCGCGGTGGCGTCAAGCGCATCAGCGGTCTCATCTACGAAGAAACTCGCGGCGTGCTCAAGATCTTCCTCGAGAACGTGATCCGCGACGCCGTCACCTACACAGAGCACGCTCGCAGGAAGACCGTTACCGCCATGGACGTCGTCTACGCGCTGAAGCGCCAGGGTCGCACTCTCTACGGCTTCGGAGGCTGAGGTTTGTGCGGCCATCGTTAGATAGATCCCTACTTGGTTGTAGTTCTTCAAAGTGTATCAGCTGTTGCGATTTCGGATCTTCTGAATTGAATGCACAGTCGAATTAGCACGCTTGAGTTGCTTCTGATGTCTGATGATCTGTGGTTCGTTGCTGTTCTCAAATTCTCCTTTGTGCCCTATTGAAGCACTGATGGCTTTTGAGATCTCTTTTCTTGAATATAGGTCTTCTCTGGATTCATAAATCTGTTGCTGCTGTTGATTTTGTTCACTTTATTTGTCTTTCACAGACGTGGTGTGTTGTTTGATACCTGAAACATGTTTGAGCATGTAGATGTTGCATTTGGAGCAGGCATGAAGCCAATTCTTGTGGGATTTCGGTTTTTGATAAATTTCTCTGAAGGCAAGCAACGTATTGGTGACATTGAATGTGTTTGTATTTAGGCGGCAGAGAACTCTTGGCTGTGGCATGCATTTCTTGTTCTAGTGATATACTTAGGTGTCTTTGTGGGTGCTTTGATAATTAGGTCAATAATTCTGGATGATATGTGCAAATGTTTGTGAGAAGTGGTTGACTCTACATCATAAGTGTAGTCATTCTGATGCATCTCCAAGGCTGCCTCAGGTGGCAAGTTTGGTATTGCTTCATCACTCCATATTATTTGTATGCTGTGTCGTGAGATATACTTTTTAATGTGTTGCTGTTTTTGCAAAAGTAGTGTTTGCCTTATATCTGCAATCTTGAAATGTTCTAGTACTAGTTTCTCATCAGTACTCGCTTGGCTTCTTAGAGCATTTTTCTCTTGCTTGCATGATCTTCACTTTCATATTTTATGTTATGCTATAGGAAATAAGCCTTTTGAAAAGCCATTGTTTATTGTTACGGTTGAACTAGGCTTACACAATGGTCTTATCTTTGGTTGTCTGCTTTATTCTGTGAGCATGCAAAACCTTTCAAAAATAATCCTCGAGGCGTGTGGTTGCTTCTTATAAGAAATGTTTATATGCTTTGTATGTGATTGGTTGGCTATGCTAATTTTCCTTTCTAGTTGTTCTGGGATTCTATCGGACGTGCTTCAAGTAATTAAGTATTTGAAACTGGTTACTTATATTAAATACTTGCAAATGGTATATACTTATTGGCATATATGTCTTTGATTTTTTATACCTGTATTGAGAGACCTGGGAGTGTGAGTTCCTCAAATTTTTGAGAGGGTGAATGCCAAGAAAAGGGACTCCATTTGATTTTTTTTTGCTGACTGATTGAGAATTTGTATTATGTAGTCCCTGGATTGGCAAACCGACAACCAGCTGGCTAGTGTTGTTATCCAAATTGGGCCTCTTGTGCTTATCTCAGAGAGTCAGTGAAGCTAAGAAACTTTGGTAGTGTTTTTTTCAGCTTGATTATTTGTCCTTCTTGCATGTTTCTCGATTCATGATTGGTTGTGGGACAATCAAGCGTAGATATGTCATTCTTGAGCATTGCTAAGTCATCTTTGTTTTCTTGTTATTTGACAAATTGAAGTTGCTGTATTGCAGGGAGGATTAGCAGTTTCTGGTGACTAGTTGCTGTAATTTTGGAAAGCAGTTAAGTTTTTGTTTGCTTGTTGATTGCTGGGTACACATTTATCTTTTTTATTTTCTCATTACGCAACATTTGTTGCTATAATCTGATGGTTAACTATGTTTGACAATCTCATTCAGTATTCTGTTTTGCATACATGCGTTAGACTAAAGTTGCTCAACAGTTTTCTTAGACTTCACATAATTGATCGTAGTTTTGATTAATCTCTGCAATTTATGATTATAGGATCTGGTAAACATAACATAACTAGAGAAGGTTCTGTATTAGTGGGAAGCTCCATATCTTAATGACGGTATTGCATGCGTACTTTAGACTGAGAGTTTAGAATGCATTGATAGCGAGCTGGTTCACACAACTTTTGGGTTGAAGAGTAATTAGAGGACAGAATGGAGGTGACTAGAGATTCATGAAGTCCTTGTCAGTGCCTTTAGTGACTGCAGTTTCATATATTAAGAAGAAAGAATAGACCTTCTCTTGGCCCTTTGATACGATAGGTTTATATAAAAAGGGTGAGCTGGTGGCTCATGTCTTCCCATGACAATTTATACACTGGAACATCCTATGCAAGCAAATTCTCCTCATTTCTCACACACTGATGCCATTTGCTGCTCTGATGCCATCATATCCCTCAACCTTAACTTCAACACAAGCCAACTTATGTGCCTTTTCAGCCTCTTGAGCCCAATCAATAAGTGCCACAAAAATAACCAACAAGAACAGACTGGCTACATTCCCCACCAGAAAACCTAATAGGATGCCCCCTAGCCCTAGCTCTTTCCTGAAAGCTAAGAATGCTGCCAGTGGCAGTGCTACAAGGTAGAAACCCCCGAGACTAGCATACATTGCCAGCCTTGGTCTCGCGGTTCCTCGGACAATCCCACCGCAGACTGTTAGCGGAAAGTTCACCACATCTGCAGCAGCCATAAGCAGCAACATATTACGCACTCCATCAATGATATCCTCATCCCGGCTAAATAATGATCCCCACTTTCCCCTTGTGGCCACCATTATTGACCCTCCCAAGAGCCCTGTGAGCACACCTAAGCCTATAGACACATTGGCTGATCGGTGAGCAGCCTGTGCCTTGCCTGCACCAAGGTCATTGGCAACACGAATAGATGCACAGGTTGCTAAAGAGATCATTGCAGAGAAGATCAAGTAATCAAAATTGAGAACCACAGCAAGTACCACCACTTCACGTTTGGCTTTGGACAGCCTCCCAGCCAGCAGGATCAGGATCTCAATGCACCACCACTCAAGGCATGTGGTGAGACAACATGGTGCTGAGAGTTTTAGTAACCGAGTCCAGTCACTTACACTTGGCTCCAGCCATCCTCCGTTGGTCCCCCAAATCTTTGAGCTGGTGTCACCATTCCTTCCTTCAGTTATCAACACATACAAGGCTAACATAATTACAACACCGAAGTCTGTAAGCCAAACGGCCATGGCTATTCCCTCTAGGCCTTTGGCTTTTGATAGGAAGATGTTAAGAGGGATGTGAAGAGCTAGACCTATTGCAGAGCTGAATAATGTTGGAAGGGTTATACCTTGTGAACTCAAATAGGCTTTAAGTGGACATAGAAATGAAGTTACTAGCAACTCAGGAAGTAGATGGATTATATACTTTTTTGCAAGCCTGATAATGTCTTCTTGTTGTCCTAACAAGAGTAGGATCTTGTCCAAAGTGAGCCAAAGAGCAGAGATGGGAACAGAAACTACCAGAAGCAAGAGGGTGGCCATGATGAGGGTCTTATGTAAAAGCTTATAATTTTTTGCACCAAAAGCTTGACCACATATTGGCTCCATGGCTCCAGAGAGGCCTGTGAGCACTGAGAAGCCGGTGACATTGGCAAAGGTGAAACCAAGTGTCCCTCCAGCCATATGGAGCTCCCCGAGCCGGCTGAGGTAGGCGGTGGTGATGCAAGTCTTGAGGAACCATGTCAGGTTCATCACAAACAAAGGGATTGCGATCCCTCTTTGCTCTTGGAGCTCTGTGAAGACAGTTTGCTTGATCTCTACCATCCATTTTTGAAGGGAAGATTCAGATGATGGTGCCTGGTGTGGTGATACTATGGAGGATGATGTAGAAGACATACCTTGGTAAGTAAGGCACGCCAGAAAGGGAAAACTAGTTTGTTTGGTTTCTTTGTTCTTGTGGGAAGACAATGTGTGGAGGTATGCCAGGCTCCAGAAATGAGATGCGTGAACTACGTGAGGTTGGTTGGAAAGAGGGACAAAACAAACTCAGAAAGTGGTAACTGCCAGTGTGGATATAGAAGCCAAATTGATTTCTCAGTCACATCGTAAGTTCCTCAATGAATCATACTTGGTGCAACTGATTGGAGATTTATCGTGTTGGTTGGGGAAGTGAATGATGAGGTATGAGCTTTAAGTGAACGATCATCTTTCTAGCAGGGAAAATGCTCGTCCAATGGATATGCACTAGCCAAGGAAAACAAATCTTTCTTAATCAATTTTTCGCTTTGCCTGATTGATTGATTAAGCCATTAAGGTGTCTGCCGCCCACTGGAGCCTCATTGATGAACCTACGTCATTTAAGAACCATCTTCCCTTATCTCTTTGCCTTTGGGATTCTCTTTTCTGTTTCTCTTTACTAAAAGCAAAGCAAATCTGATTGCTATGACTGAGCATCTTATCTCTCGGCTTCTTTCTTTATATACCGTGGTTAATGGCCGTGTCACTTCTCATCTTTTTTGTTTGCCACAGGTTTCCTCGATGGCTCTGGGAAGCAAATCATGGATGTTTTGGCAGCAAGGTGTCCACTCATTATTCTTATTCATCAGTCTATTGGATCATAATTGAACTTCACAGGTCATCAATTTATTAAATATTAAGAGATCGCGTCAATAAGAATTTTGAGGGTATGTTCTTCCTATTTTCCCTACGAAAATAAAAGAAGATAAATCCATATGATCTCAACAATCATTGTTACCAATCTACAGAGCTCAAGTACAACATTGTATGTAGGTTACTTAATCATCACCAACAGTTTCCCTGCTACCAAAAACCAGGTCATGGGCCTTCGCAGCCTCACTGCCCAATCCTATTCGTGCCACCAAAATGCACAATGGAAGCAACCCGCTTGCGCCACCCGCTGTGAACCCCAGCAGCAGCCGGGTAAGCCCAAGCTCTGCCTTCAAGCACAGAACTGCAGCCAGAGGCAAGCCAACCAGATAATACCCTGCAGCACTACACTTCCCCAGCCAAGGCCTCGTTGTTCTTCGAACTATCCCTCCGCAAACCCCTGGCGGAATGTTAGACACTTCAAACATCGCCATCAGCAGCAGCATCTTCCTCACCCGGACAACAACTCCCTCGTCATGGCTGACCAACTTGCCCCGACATCCCCCGAAGGCCAGTGATGACGCCATCCCCAGTGAGACATAGGCCGATCGGCGTGCTGCTCTTGCATCACCTGCTCCGAGTTCGTTTGCAACTCGAGTGGACACACAGGTTGCTATGGAGATCATTGCTGCGTAGAGCAAGTACTCGTAGTTGAGCACAATGGTGAGCACTGCCACGGATGGGTGGCATAGGGCAGTCTTCCCGAAAGCATGATCAGGATCTCGTAGCACCACCACTCGAGGCACCCGATCACACAGCACTGTATCGATAGTCCGAATAGCCACTCGGTCGCCTTCTGGTTCAACAATCCTGGCGAATCACCACTTTTCTTCCTTCTCTCGTGCACGGCATCATAAAAAGCCAACAAGACCGCGGCCGTGAGGTCTGTCAGTTCAAAGGCTAGCACCACTCCTTGCAGCCCTTTGGCTCTCGAAAGCAAGATGTTGAACGGCACATGAAAAGCTAAAGGGATAGCTAAGCTGAACAATATCGGGAGCGTCACTGCTTGTGAGGATAGAAAAGTCTTGAGAGGACAGAGGAATGAAGTCGCTAAGAGGTCCGGGATGGGATATAAAACAAAACTTTGTGCAAGCTTTGCAATATCATTTTGTTGGCCAAAGAACACAAGGATTCTCTTGACGTAAAACCAAAAGAAGACGATGGGAATGCAGGTCACGAGAAGAAGCACGGTAGCCATGAGGAGGGTCTTATGGAGGAGCCTGTGGTTTTTGGCACCGTGAGCTTGGCCACATATGGGTTCCATTGCCCAACACAGTCCAGTGAGAATGGAGAAGCCGGTGACGTTGGCGAAGGTGAAGCCAAGCGTCCCCGCTGCCAGTTTCAGCTCCTCAAGCCGGTCCAGGAACGCAGTCGTGATTGGCAGCCTTGATGAACCAAGTCGAGTTCATGGGCATCAATGGAACCGTGATTCTAAATTCCTTCAGGCACTCGGAGACGATGGTCTGCTCTACATTCTCCATCTGGTTTTTAGTTTCTGGTTTCTGGCGTTGGTGAAGGGGGATGAGTAGTAGATGCAGTAGCCCTTGTGGCTTATCCCGACAGTTCTTGCTCACTTAGCATGGTCTGGATGATTGGTGTTGATCTGATACAGTTGCTTTATTGATGGAGGCCCCTATCGTCTCTATTAGTTGATTCACGCGCGATAAGACCGAGTTGAAGCCAACGATATTCTCGTTGGTGGGCAAGGTGTGTTTGGTTAATCGTCTTATTCCAAGCCACCCAATTGGATCTGTTTGGAACGGGATCAGGATCAGGGTCAAGGTCAAGACTAGTAAATCACTTTTATAAACTAATATTTTTTATCAAAATTAAGACTTCAATAATTTAAAGCTCAAAAAACTATTTAATTTTTTATAATAATTTAATTTAATAATAATATAAAATAATAAATATTAATTTCACAAGATAAAAAAAAAAATTTTAAAAATGCTGATCCGGTCCTGACCCCAAACCAAACAGGCCCTTGATTTCTTCCTAGCCTTGTATTTGAATGCCGAAAATAGCGTGCTATTGGAAGTAGAGAGTAAGGCCGGGTAACTCGTGATCTTTTCTTAGACGGCCTTGTGCAGATGTCGTCTTGCTCTAGATAATCATTTTGTTATTATATTTTCACCTTGATTTCTCCAACTAGCTAAATATATCTTTCTTCGAAATGAAGATATATAGTTAAAATCTTTGGTCAGCGACCGAGTACAGACAAAGATGGTTTGACCGTGGGAGTTGGGCGGGCCAATTTGCTTGGAGGAAAAACCTAATATTTTTCGCCCTTTTTCTTGGAGGAAAAACACACTTTTATTTTTCCATTGGATCGGGCACAGATCATGATAAACTTGATTGATCTATTCCACTGGCAGCCCGAGTGGGCTCTCTTGTATCAGCCCAGTTCAGGAAAGCCCAGCTCAATAACAGGCTGTCCCTGAATTTCCTCGACCCAACTTTACATTTGTTACAATGGTACGGACGGAAGATGGATAATCTCATACCCTAACTACAAAAAAAAAAAAAAAAAAGTATACACAGGTGTTTAAAATAATTATGGGTATTTGTTTATTCAAAAAGTGACTGAAGTCATTTTTCTTTATTTGTGATCCATTTTTAGAACTAGTCGGAAATATTTCGCTTTTAATATATAGTCGAATAGAATTGTGTTTGATGAATATAACTACCAATATGAAAAATATTATTGGTTAAACAAATTTCACAAATAATTTTTTAAAATAATATTATTATAATATACAATAGTAAATATTATTAGATTTATTTTCAAAAGTCATTTTTAATTTTTTTACTTTTATATCGAAAACGATTGAAAGTAAGTTTAAAAAGTCACTTTCATATAATTATATAGTAAAAGCGGACAAAAGCAATTTTATTTTTAGCCATTTTTAATCAACCAAACAGATTTTAAGATGTTATTAAAAAGAATTTAGAAATTTTATAAAAGTAAAATCTTCATCACAATTTGTTGCTCATCGAACGAGCTAATTGCGATATTCTTACGATAATCTCAAAATATCTTCTAAAATAATCAAAATTTTGCCGCGTAATATTTTCCTAATAACCACATTGGAAGAATAGCAAACTAACGAATAATCCTCCCAAATTACTTTGTATCGAAAAGATAATATTCGTTATTCTAAAGAAAATTTCCTATAAAAAGAAAAAGATAATATTGGAGAATATTTTCAAAAAGTAGAAATAGCAAACCTAAATAGCCGAGCAGTCCAACTTCCTTATAGCTGCAAAGGTTCACATGACATGGCTCCACTTCAACCTCCCCACCGTTTGATTCCTTCGTCACAGGGATCACATGCCTCCGAGTATGATGGTGCCCATCCAATAAATGACACTTGTTACTGTTATCGTCTCATCACTGTGATATTGCCGAGTCCAGTAGGAGGCGGTTTAGGTGGGGCTCTTAGTCCTTGCCTCTTTCCTCCATGCCCAACTTGCAAGGCTAGCTGCCAAGACCCACCGAACCAACTGCAGCATCGGCAGTAGGTTTGATGCTCGATGTGGAGTGAAATATGAGTTCGGTACTCCTCCAAACTGTGGAGAAGAGGCACCACCCGATTAAGGTTCGATCGAAAATCGGCGGATGGGGTCCCTGAGCTCGATACTAATGGAGAGAGAGAGAGAACCACATGGGGGGAGGAGGTTCGTGTGGCCTCTCTTTCTCATCAGAGCGGTACGGCAAAAGCCACGGGATCACAGGTTTGGCATTCAAATGGCTGCAAACCGCACCAGGGTGGTACTGTCCTGTACGTCCATACCCCCTACTTCCACCCACGAGATATGATAACAAATGGATCTCACACACAAACACACATCCTCTTTCTCTCTCCCCCTCTCTCCCTGGAAGAAAGGACCAACTGAAAAACCGCCCACTTGTGTACTAGTAGTGCTCAGGGAATAAAGTCGATGAAAAGCTAGGACGGTAAGAAAAGAAAACCGAGTTCAAAGACGTCAAATCAGATCGTTATATCAAAGCGAGATTTATATTGGAAATAAGAGAGACAGGTGTTCAAAAGTTTGAAGAATCATCACCAACCAAGCACGGAGATTTGAAGAAACACGGATTCAAAACCTAACCGATTATAATGGCGAAGGATGAGAGGAGCAGTAATGAGAGAGTGAGGAGGCAACCGGAGGGCCATGTGTGCCCAAGAGTAGGGCAGCACGAGGGATTAAATCCCTCGCCCCACCATGTCCTTTCCATCAAAAACACTCCTCCACAACCCACCCGTGGCCTGTCCTTCCCATTCTCTCTCCTCTCTCTAACTTCTCTGTTTCTCTCTCTCATCCCTCCACAGTCCACATGCTCTTGTTCCTCCTCTTTTTCTCTCTCTACCCGTTTCCCTCCATAAATACACCTTCAAACTTCTCATTTCTACCCTACTCAGAAAACACTTACTTGCTATTGAAGCCACAGAGAAGAGAGAGGAAATGGCCTTTAGGAAGTCAAGCAAGCTCTCACAAGCTGCTGCATTGAAGCAGATAGTAAAGAGGTGCTCAAGCCTTGGGAGGAAGCAGGGGTATGGAGAGGAAGGGCTCCCGCAGGACGTGCCCAAGGGGCACTTCGCCGTCTACGTGGGCGAGAACCGGAGCCGGTTCATCGTGCCGATATCCTACTTGGCCCACCCTGAGTTCCAGACGCTGTTGCAGAGGGCTGAGGAGGAGTTTGGGTTCAACCATGACATGGGACTCACCATTCCTTGTGAGGAGGACGTCTTCTCCTCCCTCATCTCCATGCTTAGCTGAACAAGAAGAACAAGAACAAGAAGAGGTGGAGGAGTTTGTTTGTAGAAGAGTAAGGAAGCCCGAATAGGGCTCGGTTTCTTCCGTTTTTGCTCCTCTGTTTCTTCTGGTTGTGTTAGATTTGTAGGGATTTGTTGCACATTTTGGAGCGGCGAGCGGTTGCGCCGCCCTGCAAGAACCGATTTGGGGCCTTCTCCCCTCTTTATATTCTTAAACTATCTCATTCTTTCTTCCATTGTGCCTAATTTTCTCATTGTTCTGATGCATTTGAATATTTTGGTCCAACGAGTACATAAAAGAAAGGTGGTGAAGTTTACGCGATTAACCGAAACAAATCACCTTCAAATTTCAACCAAGAACAGAGAATTAAACTGAAACTAACCATTAGCATTGTCTTCCATGACCATAATTTGGCATAAAATTGGTGATGGACAGTAAAACTCTCGAATTTTTACCTGAATAACTGAGATAATTTTGTACTTTAAAGTGGTACCTTTTAAGTACAATATCGATTCAGTACGTTTTAGTGTGCACGTAATTATGTGTTGTTTTCAAACAGTACCATGAGATTCTATCTGACGATCCGCCAATTAAAACTTTTACTCTCATTTTCATTTGATAATTATCGTGTAGAAGCACAGATTTCATTAACTATTTCAACCTGTTAGACTTATCAACTGGGGTCATGCTTGAAATCAAGAATAATGACCCAAGCCATCACATTGCTCTTTTCTATCCACTGGTGTCATCAACAGCAGCAAAGTGAATCTCCAGCCTTTCCTTTTGTCCTCACCAAGAGCATTTCATGCGCCACAGTTTCCTTTTGTCCTCACCAAGAGCATTTCATGCGCCACAGTCTGCGTTTGTCAACTTGAATTGTGAATTTCAGTATTTTATAACAACTTCAGCTTTTCGAAAGCTCAGAAAAATACGAGTGAAATCTTCGTATAGGACCACAACAGAGTGCTTCTCTGGTAGCTCACTGCTCTCTTATCCAACAGGAGACCACCTCCATCCCACCCGGTACTCTCTCTCTCTCAGCCACAAGACGAACATGAATCCTCCGCTCTTGTTTGGCAAAGTAGCAGAAGCAATTTTTTTTTTTTTTGGTTTTTTTTTCCTAAAAGTTAATCCTACAGAAAAAGGAGAATTTCTTATCCCAAACAAAAATATCTGGCCACCATTGCACCACTCTTCATGATTCCATTCATGTCTCCTTAGCCATTGACATAAACTAGTAAAGAAAAAAAGACCATACAAGAATCAAAACCTCTCATTTCTGAGCTCATCTTGCTTTTATTGATGATGCTGTGATTGCTGTAGTTGCTTATGTGGCCCATGGCAGAACGCAAAACAACCCATGTGTGCAAACTCGGCATCCACGCGCATTGTCTGCTACACGAGTTCTCGGTCCATGTCTTCATTTTCATTGCTGCTTCCAACTCAACTACTTCTACTACCGCTATCAATACGTTTACTGTTGCGTTCGGTATACTTTGTGTTTACTTTAGCATTTCTCATCAATAAGCTTCACCAAACACTGCTGCACTTTGTGTTCTTGGGCCATGTCTTACCTGACTTGATCGCTGAAGTACCATTAGCTTGAGTAGACTCTGAAGGACATCTAGGTAATACATTATTTTCTCGAGTAATCCCTATCGCGCACATGATATGCTCCTAGTATGCATCTTTCAGCGCGATTTGTCATCGATGTCAACGAAGATTTGTTCCCTTCATCAGCGTTAATGATTCATTCATTTATAATAGAGATCGATCATCACAAAAGTTTCCAGGACCACTTGGATGCCATCTCCTGTACTCCTTCCTTTTCCCGATGTCATGGTACTGTCATCCAACTATGGGAGTCTCTCAATTAGTGGCGGAAGGGATTGCTTGGCTTCTCATTAGTCATAATCAAACACAAAGACAATGCTTCGAAGCTGTTAATTAGTTGTTTATCACTTGTTTTGGATGAGATGCTTTTTCTGTTGTGTGCATCGAGTACTCTGGTGATCTTTTCTGACATGGCAAATTGTACCCAAAGCATGTTAATGTTAAGCCAATATCAAATTGGTCATTATCAGCAGCTAAAATCAAGAACAGTCCCACTGTTTGTAAGTTGTTCATGAGTTCTCATCACTAGGCTAGATGACCTTCGAACCAACCTAATCCTAGGCAGTCATCGCAAGAAACCTATTAAAATTTTTTCGATTCTCATTAACCACAACTTCAACCCACATTGTTGTTAAGATGATATTGGAGCTCACGATTGAAGTGATCACCTTCCAAAAACAACAAATTCTCGTAGAAAACGAAGAATAATAATACGACTAGAAAGGCTGGAAGGAGATCATGTCAAGTATGAAGCTTATTAGATCTGTATAACCATGGCAAGGCATTCAACGTAGACATCACGAAAGCAAGACGATTCGCCCAGGCTACATGCAAAAATTCAAAATGTCGACTTTGAGAAGGTCTTGGCTCCTGAAGCAAGGATGACGTCCGTGAAACTCGTGATTGCGATTTCCAGACTAAGTCGTGCAGCTTCGCTCGAAAGAGCTCAGGTTTAAAGTGTCTACAAAATGTAAGGAGACAACTCCCCTACCCTTCATTTTCAAAGTATTTGGAAGGGGGTTAGGAAGGACAAGGGGCACCTGCTTGTGGGCCGCTGGGCCCCAACATCGGACAATAACACTTTGGGCCCATCTATTTTTTATATATGGGCCTGATAGCGAGATTTCCCGCAGGACCATTGCCGCGCATCTGAAGGGGGCCGTGAGTGGGACAGCTCTTGTCTGGTCCGGGCCCACACCCTACCATCCGGCCGGACGGCCTGGACTGGGAAGCATGTGAACGAGAACGGGCCGAGCTGGCCCAGCCTACGAGAAGAGGATCTGAGTGGGACCCAGTGTAGGTGAGGGACAGCTGTACTGGAGTGGGCACTGCAGGAGTTGCTGGGCTGGGCCTGGTGGGCGACCGGTTGCTTGGTGGAGGTTGGCCGCAGGGCCGTGGCGGGCGCGTGCCCGCGGCAGGGTATACTCCGAAGGCTGTGACGGAGACTCCGCACCCGTCAGATTGTGATTAGTGGGTATTTAATGGGTCTTTCACTTGATGTTGTTTGGTTTTATTTTTCAGGTTTGAAATATCGTTCGGACCGTTACCAAGTTTCTTTTTCTGAGTTTTTAATAATAAAATATATTTTATGAAAAATTATCTACCTTATAATTATTAGTAATAATTCACTCGTCTTTTATTATAAATTTACACAAAATTATCTCAATTAAAATAATTTAAAATATTTTATTATAATTTAATATTTATATACTAAAGTAATATAAAAAATTAAATTATTCTCATTTGATTTTATTTTGAACATACTAGATAACTAATTTAATAAAATTAAATTTCAAATTTTTAGTTTCATAAAATCGGACAACCGATCTTTCATAAAAAGTAAAATAAATAAATTATTTTTTATATTAATTTAATAATTATTCAAAATAAAATCAAATAAAAAAATTTTAATTGGTAAAATCGAATTAAAATAGAATATTTTTTAAAAAAATTTAATTGAATTAATTTTTTGTAAATTTATAATATAAAATAAGTAATTTTTTGCTAAAATTAATAAGATATGTAATTTTTTGTAAATTTGTAATAAAACAGATAATTTTTTGTGATAAAAGCTTTTTTTTTTACCTTAGAACTTGAACCTGATGCACAATAGAATTATCCATATGAAAATGCAAGAATATTGGGATAAAAATCCTCAATGCATGCCACGAGGATACAGACAATGAAAATTATGTCAAACATCATAACAAACCTTAGCTTTCAAGAGATTTCTTACATTGATGATATTGTTACACAAACTCCTGATCAACACTGGTACAAGCACCAACGACGAAAAAATTGTGTAATTTGTCAATAATGATGGGTATTCGTTAGATCAAGAGCCACCTTTTTTTTATGCACCAGGTGCTCTACATCTAAGAGAAACAATCGTACAAGTGAAAAGGATCCCCTAAAAAAGAGCTGAACACTCCCTGAAAATATGCACTGAAATTTCTTGAGAAAAGCTGCATGCAGATCTCTCACAATGTGTCAATATTCATCATCAACTTGGGCAATGAACTTGCTTATGAACACAGGAAGCTGATAGTCATGATGGCTCAAAAAATGGCAAGTGATTTACTTTAGGTAGAGCTTCAAGGAAAAATGGACAACTAGATATGGCCACAAAACCAAGGTGCATTAAAAACTATTCATGGACTAGCGGTTACTCTTAGAGAAAAACCTGCCAAAACCACGCCCATGTTTCTCAGGCGTCATCATACTAGCGAGAGAGGAAGACGAGGATGACCTAGATCTTTGCTTTTGGCCTTCGGGGTTAATAGGTGACTTTGGGCAAGTGCTTGATTCAGCATTAGTAGGACTCCTGTTTGAGTTGTATTCGTTTGAACAGGATTTGCCTTTTATTTTAACTGACATTTTTTCCATCTCTGAACCGAAACAACTTCGGCGTGGTTCATCTTCCAAAAAGCCACTCGTCTGCTGTTTGTCATTTGGAGAGAAATTAATTAGCTCTGCTTGTGGGCGTATTGCTTTCAATTGCTTGCTGAGGAGAAAAATAGTCTCTTGACATTCTGCAAGCTTCTCGGCAGCTGCTGCTATTTCTCTCTCCTGTGGCAACTCATAAGAAGGCAGTTAGCCAGGGAAACAAGCATATTTCAAACTATATAAGAGCATAAAGTCATTCAAACATATGAAATATAGTCACAACAGCTAATCTTTTTTTTTTCTGTGCGTTACTTTTTCTACCATACATGTCATATTTCACAGTGCATCAAAATATCCCCCAAGAGTACAAGCAGTAACATAGGGTTTTTTTTTTTTTTTTTTTTTTTTTTGAGAAATGTGACAGTTAATTTTGATGTGGGACAAGTAATGAAAACTAAAATATTCCATGTAGCTATTCTTGCTATTGTTTTTCCTGAATCTAACAATAAGAAATAACCCATAAAAAAAGTTCCTACTAACAAGAGTGTCTGGAAATAGAAATAGAGTTTCTGTCATAAATCTCATGATACTACTTTGCTTAGAGGGATCACAAACTGTATCAATTGTTGTGATTTCCAGATATTTCTTCCCATACCTGTTTCATCTTGTCATCAGGATCAGCATCTGAGGAAACGGAGCATGTTGCACACTTCTCAATCCTTCATACAAGTAAGAAATATTAGTAAGATTCCATGGCTAGATACAAGAAATGAGAATAGAAACAAAGCCATGTGCAGCCAAAAATATGATGGAAGAAAGCAAAATAAATTTATTGGGAAGGAATTCCATAAAAGTAAAAGATATGTATAAGTGTTCTAAATCCTAACCTTTCCATCTTTTCTTGAAGTTCTCTGTATTTGGCCAAATCATCCTCATGGCAACTTTTTTCTTGTTGAAGATCGTTTTCAAGAGATTCTGCTTTCACTTGCAACAAGTTTATCTCAGTTTCTAATTCTTGTGTGCGAGATTCCAGCAACTTGTATGATTCAGTCATACACTTCAATTGTGTCTCTGCCAAACTGTTTGATTTTTGGCACGCAGCCAACTCTAGTTGAAGCACAGACAGGTGTTGCTCAGTTTCAACCAACTGGACCTTTGTATGTTCTAATGATTCAGTACATCTAGCAAGCTCCATCTCCATGTTCTTTTTCTCCAGTTTGAACTGTTCCAATTCTCCTGAGGTACATTTATCCACCGTGGCTATTAGGTCATAGCCTTGGCCAATGGGCCCTTCAATTTCCAAATCAGATGGAGAATGTGAATCAAGTGATGCACCAGAAAGCCTTTCCTTCATCAGGCCATATTGAACAACTTTGTTCTCTAGCAGTGTTACTTTGTCTATGTAATCAGAACTACAGCATTCTCCCTCATTGTGGCTATTTCTCAACAAGTTGACTCCCAACTCACAGACGTCAGATAATGTATGAGACAAGACTATAATAAACTCACCCAAAACTATCTCTTGAAAGAGAACTTTGTTGACACATTCAGTGAACTTTTGAAACTTTTTGTTCAGCTCATGATCATCAGAATGTCTGCCTTTGATCTTTATTGCTTCTTTACTAAGTGAATCTACAAAATCTTGAATTTGGGAAATAGCTATCTTCACTTCTTGATCTGTGGCATTTTTCGCATCCACAAATGATGTTGATCTCTGGTTCAAAGACATAACATTGTCTGCAGTATTTGCTATGTCCTCAGGATAATTCTTTTCATCAATAGTAAAATCCACTGCATGGATCTCCTCAGAGACACCACTAACAGAATGCTGGGGCAACTCTTCTCGTGCATCCTTCACTATGTGCCTGATGTCCTCCAAAATTTTATTCAAGTCAGACCCCTTATGTTGAGATTCAAAAATAGAAGCAATTCTTGCTTGAAGTTTTGACAGTGATATACAAGTTCCATTTGTTGTAAAATTCCCAGCAAGTTCTGTATACGAGGTCATGAACGTAGCTGGTTGCTCTTCACATCCATCCTTTTGAATTGTTTGAGTAGTATCAGAATTTCCATTTGTTATTTTGTCAACACCATCATTGGGAAGACTGGTAGTCAGATCAGTTTCAGTCGATAAACATGCTAGCCTCTCCATTTCTAAAAAGTCATCCATGAGATCCAAGGGATGGGGATTGTCTGCTTTCTTGGCTTTGTCAATGTCAGTTGCTTGCTTTAACGGTGATATCTCTGAGATTAAAGTAGCACAAGACTCTGAACAGCGTCCATCCTCATCAATACCATCTTCTGACATGGAGGTTAAGCTCAGTTGGTTGCCATATTTCAATAAACCTTCAATAAGTATCCCAATATTTGGCTTCGAGGGACTATTATGTTGATCAAGAACCTGCGCATGCTCTTCTATGCTGCGCAGTTTAGCACACATGTTTCTTGAAGCCTGCAGCTCACTGTTGCGATTTGACAAAGCCTCTTTTAGCATTTTGGTTTCTTCCTCCATTGCTAATAAACGTGCTGTTAGAAATTCATTCTCTTTCTGGCATTGCTGGAAATTCTCGGAGGCAAAATCAGGAACTGGATCAAGACGCAGTCTGGAACCCCTGGCAGAAGCAGGCCGCACTCTGGGCTCACCATAATCCCGACCTAAACTCTCAACTTCTAACTTCATTTGAGCTAATGCAGCAGGTCCAGGCAACCTCTTCCTAACAAGACCTCTCAACCTTTGGCATTCTGCTTCTAGTTTTGTTATTTTCTTGATGTCTTCTACATGTTGTTTGTTTGCTACTTCAGCAGACCTCATGCTCATGTTCTTTTCTTCATTCCGAATTTCAAGCTCCTTGGAGATAACATGAATTTCATATTTCAAAGAATTTATCTCCCGTTCACATGATTGCAAGTCGCTTTTCTGCATTTCAATCTCAGTGTCAGCTTGAGACTTTTCATCACTGACCTTCATCAGCATGTCTGTGCATTCTTGAAGAGTTTTTGAAAGTGCAGCATTTTCAGCAGATGCCCTTAGGAGCTCTTGCTCAAAATCAATAATTTTCCTGTCAAGCTCAGACTTCAATTTTTCCCATTGCTTAGTTTTTGCAAAAACAACATCATGTAATCTTTGCTCACTTTCTTCCTTCACAATTCGGATTTGCTTCATGCACTCCTTAAGAGCACCATCCAGATGGGCTGCTCGTTCATCAGTTGTAACCTGTAGCAATGTGACAGATTCGAGCTGATTTTTCAGTGCCAAGGCTTCTGCTTCGGCCTTCTCCCACCCTAAAGCCAGAACATGACAGAGTCAGGGTATAAGCAAAAATATAGTCAATAAAAACCCCAAAGTATTAAGTTCAAACATGACTGGCGCTTAGATTATCTTGGAGTTCCCTCGAGCAAAAATAGGTAATGCAGAACCATAAATTTAAGCTTCTTTTTTACCTGATACTGCTTCTTCAGTAACTTTGGCATGCTGTTTTACAAGATCATCCTTGGTGTTGATCTCTGATTTTGCAGTACTTAGCTTTTCATTCAAGTCCTTGACTAAGTCTTCCAATCCAGTGAGATGAGCATATGATTCTGCTGAAATTTGGACAAAATTTGCATTCTTTGTACTTGGCTGTCGACATAATCATAGTAAGCCAAAGGAAGAATAACCAGTCCAACCATATTTAGAAAACAACTATGCAATTTGAAGGTAAAAAGTATTATCTTCATCTAAAGCTCTACAAAGAGAAAATCACATCAATAAAAATGGATAAAACTTCTAAGCCATCCAACTGAGTGGCATAAGAAGCAATGAGATGAATCATTAATTAGTCCCAAATATTTGCTAAAACTTGGCAAAATGTGAAAATGGGGAGTAAACAGAAAGATGTATTGGAAATCAATCAATACAAACTAGTTCAAAAGGATAATTTAGTAAACACAATTTATTAGCATCTGACTGGCTTATTCTTGCTAGACTTTTCAAACAGGATTAGGATACCAGCTGTGTGCCAGATTTATTATGTGGTACCAAGGTGAGAATAGTAAGACCAGTAATGGAACTGCCTACAATTACATCTAAGCCCCCAGTACTCAAGGGAAAAGGAGTTGATCAGTGATTTTAAATGCTTATCATTCTAACAGTCTGCAAAGTAATGAAGTTAATTAAAGGACCCAGGTTAGTGAATTTGGTCGAGAAGACAACCAACATACTAAAAAAGTCAAGCAAAGACGGAATCTCAATTAAAAAATGGAACACAAAACTACCTGCACTAAAAAGCAAATCAAGCAACAAAGTTTTCACGCCTCAATGTGCAAAAAGAAATATGTAATCTAGATTCAATGAAAAGAAATTTTCTTCACACAGTTCAAAAATCACTTTTTTGCAGGTACAGGAAAAAAAAAGATGAAAATGAAGAAACCTGGTCTACAGCAGGATTGCCGCCTGAACTGGACAGAGATTCAGCAGCAGAATTTGTTCCCACTGCTTTTGAAGATGATTTCTTCTTCCATGGCCAGCTTCGCTTATCCATTCCCGAAAATGTATGATATGCTGAAATGTCAAGAAAACATTTGGCAGTTAATGAATAAGAACCTACCAAAAGAAATTCTCAGAAACAAGCAAAGTCTCTATTCTATGAATGGTAGCGAAGTAAGTGAAGTTCCAGATATAGTACGGGCCTGTATTTAAATGATAGAAAAAGAAATTATTCACGATAATAAAACAAGTAATTTCGGATAAGTAAATGAAGTCGAGAGCAATTGAACAAGAACTTTCAGGTTCTAATGACGCAAAAAAAAAAAAAAATGGAGCTTATAAAAGATTATAAAACATAAACATTTAATAACTGAGAATCCATAGAGTTGGCCGACAGAAAGAAGTCGGAAGAGGATTTCTATTACAAAAACAGGAAATGGATTCATAAGGCACAGATGGTTGTTTGACAACCTCCATCAAAGCCGTCAGCATAGAATCTTTTGAGTCCTCAAATAATGCTTTGAAAGACGACAATTCGTTATTGTTTTGCTCTTGTATAAAATGTTTGATTCAATTATAGGAGAACGATGGCAGTATCAATTGATCAAGACCCGGGGTACAAACAAACACAAATAAACTACAGGAAAACGAAAGGTAACGTAGACCACCAACCAAGAAATCAAAATACAAAATAACAAAAAAAAAACAAAATTTTGTTGTAAATCCAACCAAAAAGAGGCAGAAAACCGAGATGCAAGCAGTTACAAGAATAAAAATGCCAAATTTCCAATCGAAAAGGAACTAAAAAAAAAAAATCTGAACCAAAAGCTCAAAAATTCAACTGCAACAGAAATCCGTATGCGAAGAAATCCGCATTACACGGTTAAAAATTTTCAGGAAACCGTCGAGTGATGTCACAGTGCTGAGTTTCAAAGAAAAATTCCGTTTTTTTTTCCACGTAGCAAACAGACAGCAGCCAAATCAAAACACCCGAAATCCATTCAACCACTAAAAAAAAAAGGAAGCTGAGAAGGAGGAGGATTACCGGACGGAATGCAAGTGGCCGGAGAGGAATCAAAATCGGGGCTTGAGATCTAAAATGAGATTGAAATATCTGCGGATTGAGGTAGCTAGATTTTGGCAGCGTCGCAGTACGTCAGAGCTGGCTGGCTTTGTGTAGGCTGAGCTCAGAGAAAGAGAAAAAGAAGAGCTGGAGCGGGGCGGAAAAGAACGGAAGGAGCGGAACGGAAAAGTGGAGGGGCCGGGCGCTGTGGGCAGATTAGAGAGAGAGAGACAAGTGTGTGCGAAAATATTCGGGTTTGGTGCGGCTTAAAATACTAGGATTAGGAATTACCCTTCAAGATATTAATTAAGGGATTTTTTTCATTTGAGTCCCTGTCATTTTGCAAACATATTTGGAGAACATATTCTAAAAAAAGTTGGGTAAATGAGATTAAAGCTTTACTGATAGATAAATTTAAAGAGATGCTTTAGAACATTAAAATAAAAATAGTTTATTATCTGATTTTTTGTTACTTTTTTAGATTTTGTAATTTTTAATTTTAAAAATAAGAATTGTAATAAGTAAAAATAAATCATCTGACAAAAGCCATTTGCAATAGAAAAATGTAATTCGTTTTTTTAGCATATATGCTGCAAGGCTTACTTTCAATAAAAATATGTTTTTGTTATTCTTAAAAAAATAGACTTTTTGCAGTTACATATGCTATAATTTGCAATATTATGTGACAGTTCCCACCACATTCAAGGGCCTGTATGCCAATTAAAAGTTATAGAAGGGCTTACATGGAAAATAGTTGATGTTTAGGGAGAGTCTGGAATCAGAGTAAGTAATCAGTGTAAGTAACAAATGAACCTTTTAATTATCCCTTTGAACTTCGCCGCTAAAAACTCGGCCGGTTTGCATGCGGGCCCTCACAAGTTGCTGTCGACCCCTCCGCCCACCATATTCCACGTGGGGAGATTGGAACCGTCCGATTAGAACTTTTTACCTGCCCACGATCGGTATTTTAATCGTTAGTGATTGGGCCGCACCGCAGCCTCCTCCGTGTTCCTCTTATTTTTGCAATGCGGTCCCTACCTCAAAACGGCTCAAAAGAATGCCGGAATTCGCACCGGGTGGAATTCGTGTTTCCAGCCGTCCGATCGGTCGGATTTTATCGGGTTTTTACCCGAACCCGAGAAGTACACGCGTGCTCGGTAAACTTCCGGTTTGCGCGGGGCCCACCGCTTCCACTGCTCCACTTTTCAAGACCGGTGGACGAAATGACTATAATGCCCTTCAGGATGCTTCACAATTAGGAAATCAACACTTTTCCCCGGTGCAGCTGCATCCGCTTGGTGGACGGTCGCGATCGGGTAGACGCGGGGACGACTAATCAACTCGGATAATTGTCTTTTTAAGCTAATCCTTCTACTAAAAATTATTAATAGAGAATTTTAAGACATGATAGTTATAGAAAATTACTTTATTTTTTAAAAAATATCTCTAAATAAATAAAAAATTAGAGATATGATTTAAAAGTATTTTTTTCAATTTTAAAAATTGAGAATCACTTTTTTATTTTTTAAAATCGTATTAAATTTTAAAAAAACACTTTAAATTTATTTTTTAAAGCTTTTGTAACTTATTTTAACGTGTTTCTTACTTTTTTACTCTTCAAATTTCGTTGTTATTTTTTATTATTATTTCATATTTTATTTACATTTAATTTTTAATTTCTTTTTTAGCCATTTTTTTTTACTCAAGCAAATTTACAATTAGAATTCATAAAATTTATTAAAATATAATTTTATATTTTACTAAAATGAACATATTCTATGTTTTTTAAAAATTTTTTCTGTAAAAATTAAAGAAAAAATTGGAGATAAAAATTTCTTTAAAAAAGTATAACTAAACAGACTCTTAATTCCGTTGTCTTGGGATAGTTAGTTCTAGAAAAGAGAAACCAGAGAAGCGAGTCGCATTCATTGTGATGCGGTAGGATTCGATATGTTCGAGATAGAAAGCGGCTCTTCAACTAATAGAGATGCTTGCAATGAAAATTGGGCGAGATCCAAATGTCAAAAAAAGAAAAAAAGGTAAGTTTTTCACTTTAACATTGTAAGTAATATTCAATGAATATAATTTTTTTTATTATCAAAAAGTTTAATTTGTTAGAATCGTATTTTTTTAAAATTGACTTAAATAATTTTCATTTTAGGTAAATGAGAGATACTATTCAAAAACAAAATTATTTTGTTTTTTAATTCCAAATTAAAATGATTTTTTGAATTATCAGGAGTATATGTGCGAACAAAAAGTAGAAAAATAATCATGGCAAGAGTTTATGAGACGTAATGAGAAGATGACAACTGGGGTTACAGTGGCGGCAGGGATCGATACCGTTTGATTGCTTCCATGCTGCAGCGGCTCCATGCCTTGCCGTCAACCCAACCCAGCAGGACCACGAAACCACCGTTTGCTTCGAAATTAGGGCAGAATTAAAATTAAAATTAATAAATTATTTTTTATAAATTAACATTTTTTTAATTAAAATTTATATTTTAATAATTTAAAATTCGAAAAAATAATTATTTTTAAATAATTTAATTTAATAATAATATAAAATAAATAATATTAATTTTATAAACAAATTAATTTTAAAATGTAATGATTTTAATTTTAATTTCAAATCAAACGAAATCTAATAATTCATCAATTATTCGAGATTTTCAAGATATTGTTTAATATCCTCCCGCGTATTTAGTTAACTATTATTGATTTAGATGTGTTACGAGTACAATCAGGCTAGATCGATCCCGATCTAAAGCCTGAAAATTCGAAATTCCAACTAAAAAAATTTGAGTCGGGTCGGTATTTCTGAGTCCATTGACTCAGCGACAGAGCGTCTGAGCTCGAAGCTGGTTTGACATAACGAGAGAGACCACTATTTTTCCTGACAAGCAGCATGTCTATCATTAGTTACCCATGTCACCATAATTGCCTACTGACGCGTCGAAGAAAACCAACCTTTTTCCGTGAGAAAACTGACACAATACGTGACTCTCTCTTACGCCCGAGCACGAAACTGAACGAACCGTGGAAGTGGCGCCCAAATGAACTCCCGAGTACGTACGCGACATGCACCGTTTCCGTTGTTTCCGCCACTTTCGTCCACTGACACTCAGTCGTGAAGAGCACGTGCAAATAGGTTGCTTGCGTGCCACTCTAATAATCTCCCCGCCATCACTACTCAATTCACATCTCAAATTGTACAGCAACAGTAGCAGAAACAGAAGCACGCTTCTTCTACAATGCAGCCACACCGCTGCCAAAAGTATGTAATAAATATTCCATTTTTTGAGTTTAATAAATGGTTAATATTGATTATGGGGACCAGATCAGTGCCATGTTCCACTCTGTTTTTCAATATTAAATTTTAAAAATTTTAGAAAGATATATTGTGATGGAGGTGTTGGCTCCGAGGGATACGAGAAAGTGCATGTAAGTCTTGCACACCGTGAACTTGCTTTCAAACGGTACAGAGTTTTTTTCTTGTGTTGGATTCACATGGAAGTCTCGCTGACACGCCGTAAAGAATCTGTTTAGGGCTGGCAATGCGCTCAGCCCACACGAATTTGGAGGGTCCAAAATTGGCCCACACGAACTTAGACGGACTAAAATCTGTTACGTTTCGTTAATTTTTATATTAAATTCATTTAGAATTTAGTATATTAAATTTGTATTAGATTCGGTAAGATCTGTTAAAACCCATCAATATTTACGCTCGTTATTTTTAATGACATGCTAAAGTAGCGTTGAAAATAAATTAATACATTCTATTAGTGAAGTAATATCTAAAAAAGGCTTCCAACCAGCCTTCAATAAATTTTTTAAAATAAATTAAAATTATTTTAAAAATCTAACGTGTTTGTTCATTGATATATGTTGGGTATTTTAAATAGATTTTAAATAAATTTTTAGCGAATTCATCGAGTGAGTCCAATAAACTCTTAGGCCTGTTGACAGCTCCACATCTGTCTCGCAGTCTTGAATGGTATTTTTGAATATACACCCTTGTGAAAATATGAAATTATAATATTGGTTTAGACAAGAGTTTTGCACGGCATTTAGGCAATTTTCAAGGGTACACAAGAAAGAATCCCAATTCTAAAATTTGCAAGGGCATAGCTGCGAAAAGGGAGGTAAGAAAGAAAAGCGTAAGTGCGCTGGCTGATCGTCCAATGATGGGGTTGCTATTTTTACTGGAGAGGCACGTGCCTTTGCTTTCTGTGAAAGAAATGGATTCACTCAGAGAAAGGGGCAAAGAGCCCGCATATTCTCCTCGGTGGGATCTCCCAAATAGTGGAAAATTAGAAAGTCGTATTGCTCTAGCCTTTGTGCCAAGGTTATCTCCTCCGCTTTGGATCCTGCTTCCTGTATTTTATAAGTAAATTTTGACGTGTCATCTCCTATTAATTCAAATAATTATTTGTAATTATTTATCGAGTGATTCGCTTCCCTATTATCATTTAGTCGATATGATCTATCTTATTTTACATACATGAAAAATCGAGTTTAATAAGTCATCATTATCATTTTTCACTCATTTTTTTTTATGAAAATGAGAATTTCTTATTTGAGTAATTTGGGATCCTACGATCACACATCAACAACTTACAAGGAGTCGAGACTAAACCGAAATTGAATATGTGCCGAGTGAATTTATAGTACCGTGTGGTCCATTTGAGAACGGAAAGCTTGGGTTTGGTCAGCTGCAGGCCGCAACCTCCGAAGAGTAGAATTGTGGTTGTCATTGAACGTGCAAGCCAGTGCAATTGCTGCGCGAAAGTCAAGTCGATGAGCTGTTTGTCCGCGTACTTGAAGATCATGTGCAGACTCGCGCGGAGCCAGACCACGCGGTACATGCTCCAATTTTAGCTGTTAGCTCTCCGAATTCCTCAGGGCAGGAATGGCCAAAACATCCCTTTTTGAGCTGGCGCTCCTCCATTATCCACTCGGTTAAGAAAATTTACAGCTTTAATTTAAATATTCGATTTCGGTTTCGGTTATCCGTGAGCCAAAATCCAGTCCGATTTGCTCAAATGTGCTGTTGTACTTGGGCTGGTCTTTTATAGTGGATCAGGATTGGCCCATTAAGAAGCTCGACCCGAAACTTATCTCGGAGGCCCGACTTGCTTTTAACTTGTTTTTGCTTCCACATTCATTTTTCAGAAATTCTTAATTTCTTCCAAATAATCCACCGCTAGCGAGCAATAAACCCATTCTTTCGTAGTATTTGCTTTCCTCGTTGACTAACATTTTTGTTTTCTTTTTCTTTTCATCTTTGGAAAGATTCGTTGACTCGATGATTAACTACTAAACGACATTTATACATATGGACAAATTGACAAGTGAACGGAGATTCACGGTCACCAATTTTCTACGTTTCCTTTAAATTCTAATCCAAAAAATAATTTATTGCAATTATAATGCTTTTTTATTAACAAAAATCTCCCAAAATATTTGAGCTGCGAAAAGTATTATGAATAAATTAAATTCTAAAACTGAAAAAAGAGATTGTAACACCGTAAAAACTTCTTTTTCTTTTTTTAAAAATTGCGAGTATTCTAGTAATTTACATCATCTACAACCCCGTCGATCACAGCCGTCCAACAAGAAAAAGTCACAATCCCGAGGCAATGAACACAAAATCCATCCCTCCAAAAATGCTGAAAATCCCCTATCCGACCGTACATCGACAGCCGGCGGATCACCAGGCGAACCTCCCGAGAAGCGGCCCCGCCTCCGTCTGCCACGTCATCTGCACCCCCGCCTGGCAGAACTCGGTCTTCGTGATCTCTTCGCGATCGCGAAACGTGGCTGAGTTGGCGCACTGGAGAGCGTGCTCGACGGCGGCCTCGTCGCAGGGGAGCGTCAAGGGTCCGGCGTTCGTGAAGCCGAATTCCTCCTCTGCTCGGAGCAGCAGCTCCTGGAAAGCCGGGTGGTTGAGGTGCGCCGTGGGCACTACGAACCGTTTCGACCGGTCGCCGGCGTGGACCGCCACGTGGCCCGCCGGCACGTCGGACAGCAAGGACCGTGCTGGTCGCAGTGGCGAAGCCACCACGCGGCACATCCAGCACCGCAAGATCCGCCGGAGCTTCACCAGTTGCTTGATCTTCATCGTGGATGCCTTTTTCTTCGCTTCTCTTTTGAGAGAGAGAGTGTGTGCGCGTGTGAGGAAGCCAAAGCGAAGCCGAAAGGAGTGCCATCTGCAATTTATAGAGGCGAGGATGATGAAAGGGAATCGCGGGAAACGTTGGAGAGCGGGAAACGAAACGGGAACGAATGTTTGTGTTTTGCCCTCCGGCCAATTGATCTAGAGCCCTTGGCCCGGCGAGAAGCCTCCATTAAAATTAAATTAATTAACTAACTAATCTCCGATGATATAACGGTAATGGTTTGATAATTTTTTTTTCCTTGTTTCGCAAACTCCACGTAAAATTAATCTCTAACACAACGATTATCTGCGGCAAGCGAACCCATTTAGTCCAAATTTGTGTTTTTTTTCCAAATATTGCTAGAGGAATTTTTTGTAAATAGTGAAAAAAAAAGCGGTTCAAACCGTATCAAATCAAATTTACATAAAACTTCATTAGTAAAAACTTAACTATATTTTAGTTATAATTTTAAAAAAATAATCATCGAATTTCGTTGATTTTGTTTATAATCTCGGAGTTAGAAGGAAAAATTGTTAATTTCATGAAATCATCGAAAAATAAATATTTTTTAATATACTTTTCATTTATCGAAAAGTTTATGTGAGATAATATTTTGTTAATGATAATGAAGTCAGTTTTTGCGAATTTAACATAAGCTTAAAAAACAATATTTAGGATATTGGCAAATACTAATCGCGCGAACCGCGTTTCTTCCACAGATGAGTCTTTAATGTTTTTGCGTATCACTGTAGATACAATTTGAAGCCTTCTGAATACTACTATCTGCTAATACACGGTCAACGACAGATGAGAGGCTAAATCCAGCTGGTTGATTTGAAACGTGGCATATATCGCATCTTGTATAACAGATCCCTTCCATCAATAGGCTCACCAGATCGACTACTGCATGCGAACCGTGTGAGAACCGGACGTGCCCGACGACGCCCCGAGTCTTGGTCGCTCGGATTGTCGAGATGTCTTCTATTTGGTTTACACGGATGAACCCGACCTTGGAATCAACCAAACAAAACCAAATTTAAACAATAATTAAGGAAGCAAGATCTATGATTATTGCTGTAATATTTTACAAACTTGGCGCGATAATCTGTTTGGCTTCTTCTGTGGGTGCCCTAACCAGCACGGACCCGTATGACCCAACACCGCAACTGGTTTCGTCGGCTTGTTTCGCTGTTGCGCAGCTTCGTCTGACGAATGTTGGATCCGAAGCTTTACTTAATGAACATATTCTTAGAAGCTTTCGGCAAAAGAAGATTGAACTGGGACAGCAATGTGAAGCTTTTCGGATATTTGCAAATTTTGCCATGGAGCTGGATTTTAATTTCTACGTATTATTAAATTCGATTAGTATGTCGTCTTTATTTTGAAACTTAATTGTAATGGACGATATGGATGTTAACATTTCATAGATGAATTAAAGCCCTCAGCCCAAATTTCTCTAATTAAAGCCCTCAGCCCTCAGCCCAACTCGGCCCAATGGTGTGGGATCGGGTCGGATCGGGCCAACTTGTGGCCCCCTCTCTCTCCTCAGAAATAGGGCAGCGCCCCTCTATAAATTCTCCTTCCAAACCCAAACCGTTCTTTTTCGCCGCGCTTCTGCATCGCTCTGCCGCCCCTCCACATCCGCTGCAGCGATGGGTCGCGTGATCCGAGCACAGCGGAAGGGTGCGGGATCCGTCTTCCGCTCCCACACCCACCACCGCAAGGGCCCGGCTCGCTTCCGCAGCCTCGACTTCGGCGAGAGGAATGGCTACCTGAAGGGCGTGGTCACCGACATCATACATGACCCCGGCCGGGGCGCCCCGCTCGCTCGCGTCACCTTCCGCCACCCCTTTCGCTACAAGCACCAGAAGGAGCTCTTCATCGCCGCAGAGGGCATGTACACCGGGCAGTTCGTGTACTGCGGTCGCAAGGCATCTCTGATGGTCGGGAACGTGCTTCCTCTCCGATCTATCCCGGAGGGTGCCGTCGTGTGCAACGTGGAGCACCACGTTGGGGATCGCGGCGTGCTCGCAAGGGCTTCGGGGGATTACGCGATTGTGATCAGCCACAACCCTGATAACGGCACAACCAGGTATTGATGCCCCTGATCTATGTGGAAATGTTCTTTTTTATATGTTTCTCTATGAAAAGTGTAGCCTTAATCTATTATTCCTGCTGGTTTGTGCTTGATTTGCCTGCTGAGTCGGTGAGTATTTTCCTTTTCTTTGTTCTGATTTTGGATTATTTGTTGCGATTCTGCTCTTTTATGAATTATTTGTCGGAAAATTTTAAAACTTTAGGTTTTTCCATCGGTTTAGTAAAAGAAATGGATATAAATCCATGAAAGGAAGCAAATCTCTCCGTCTCTGCAATGAGATGGGTTTGATTCGAATGATTGTGCATTTCTCTTTAGTGGATATAGTGCTGTAAACAAGCCTCTGTTAAGGCATAGTAACCTAAATGGAATATGGCATTGCTTATTGAAAGCCCTAATTGCATTCTTAAGCCATAGAACACTAGTTCCTGGCCGATATGCTATTGTTTTGGTGTGTTTCGTACACCTTGGTTAGAAGATTGGCCATCTTCTGTGGATCAAATTGTGTTGATTCTTGGTGAAGCTTAATCAATTGGGCCTTACCCTACACGGGAGACTCTAGATTGGAAATCCCAGTACAACTACTTAGGGGCTGAAACTCTGAAACTTGTTAATTTTGTGGAAAATCTAAAGATTTTGTAATTTGACAAATGGAAGAGGGGCAAGCTTTACTCTTGCAACCTGTATGTGTTTTTCTCTGTAGTTAGAGCTCCTTTTCAGTTTATGTTTGACACAATCTTTTAGTCTTTTCTTTAGGTTTCAGCTTTCCATGAAACCTGTTGGGCTTTCCCATTAGATGTGTTTCTTTTTTGAGCAATTTTTGGTGGATTCTAATGAGCAAGCTTTCCAATTAATACCTGAACATAGTTTTCACGTCTGGATCTAGTTCTTATCTTTTTTATCATTGACTTGTTTTGGGTATTAGTGCTTATTCGTGATGATATGTATCTTTATGATATTCTTTTTTGAGAAAAAGGCAATTAATGACCATATATTAAACTAAAAACAAGTACAAAAATAACTATCACGAAGATAACAAAAAAAAAATATTAATACTAGTATTTTTGCAATATTCTGAACTTGTGCTGCTTGTTATATTCTTATGTAGTTCAAAATGTATAGTTATATGAATCTATTTCCTATATCTCTTATATATATATATAATGCAAATATTGATATGAAAGCATGTTGTTATTTTGCTTTTTTAGTTATTTTTATCAATGCCCACCTAAATATTTTTGTAGGATTTATATTTTGAATCTTGATTTGTTTCTTCAGGTAGTTTTTCTGTTTTTGTTTCTGGAGTGAATCCAGTATTTGAGTAAATGATGTGAGAAAAAATATATATTTTGCTCTTCTTAATGGAAATCCTCTGATGATTACTGTGCCCCAAGATTTTTTAGTCTTTTCCTTTTCTATTACCACACACATCAAATTTATCCATCTTCTCATGATTAGTTTAGGATGGTGAGCCATACCTTTGTTGAAAAGTTCTTCTTTGTTTGTTGAATTAACTTGAAATTACATAAAATTAATTTAATTGAGACTATGTTTACATAACCCCATAAATCAGAATCTTCTGTTTTTTCGTGTCCAAGTAGAAGCTTGCTCTTCTTTAATTCTGATAATTGGTACTTTAGAGCTGATATTCCACAATATTTTGATTTGTGTGAAGCACATGCTTTCCTTGGATGATCAACGTGATGCCCAATACTCAATTGTGTCAAGTTTGTTCCTAGGTTCGTTTTGCACACTCTCAATTTCAAGCAATGTGAATCTGTCTTTGCCAACATTCTTGCAGGATTAAGCTCCCATCTGGTGCCAAGAAGGTCGTCCCAAGTGGTTGCCGTGCAATGATTGGCCAGGTTGCAGGTGGTGGCAGGACTGAGAAGCCTCTTCTCAAGGCAGGTAATGCCTATCATAAGTTCCGTGTGAAGAGGAACTGCTGGCCTAAGGTCCGTGGTGTGGCCATGAACCCTGTGGAGCATCCCCATGGAGGTGGTAATCACCAACACATTGGTCACGCTTCTACTGTTCGTCGTGATGCACCTCCTGGGCAGAAGGTTGGTCTTATTGCTGCAAGGAGAACAGGTCGGCTCAGGGGACAGGCTGCTGCTACTGCATCCAAGGCTGAGAAGAGCTCTTAAATATACCATCTGCCCTCGCAATGTGTTTGAAGTAGGCATGGGTGATACACTGGAGTATTTGTTAGTTTTCTATGATCATTCTCCTGAATGTGATCCGAATAGATTTTGGATTATTTACTTTAGCTCCACTGGAACTTCAAAGCTGAATGCATTTTTGCCGCTCTGATTAGTATTTTGTTTGATGGTTGATATTTTGTCATCTCAGTTCTATCCAAGGTTTATAGTATTGGTTTCAATTTCGGTTTCGGGACCCAGCGAAACTGATATGTTTCGGTCGTTTTCATTTCAGTTTCGGCCGAAAGATTTTTTTTATTTATTTATTGTGTGTTGACCAGAGTTTGACTATATTTTGACTATACTTTGACTTTAAATTTAAAATATGATAAAATATTTGAAAAATTAGAAATAAATTTATACTTAATTTTACCATAATATTAAATATTATTTTAGTTAATTAAAATTAATTTTGATAGTTAGTCACTGATATAATCTACTTTTAATATATATTAGTGTATTAAAAAACATACAAAAAGTAATATGAATATGATTAAAAGTTTAAAAATTAACATAATGAAGTTTAATTATTTATTAAAATATATTTCACATATACATAATTTATAAATTATAAGATAATACGAGTGGCAACTCATTTTCGTGTTGCGAGTGAATTAGAATTTATCTGCAAGTGCTACTTTATTGTGCATAATTGAAATTGAACCAAGTTTGACATTGGAGAAAAAAAAAACTACAAATAACTTTTTAGAAAAATTTAAAATTATCAATAATCTCTTCAGGGAACGCAAATATTTACAACAAAATTTAATAATATAAATAATAATAAGACAATATATATAAAAATATTTGCAAAGCGAATTTGGATACACTGTTTGCTACTGGCATTTAGGCACCAGAAATTTCACGTGTTTTGTGCCAATTTAGCAACGTTTGTTATCCATGATTATAGCTTTTTCGATATTGTTTGTAGTCTAAAACATCCAAACCAGTTTGGTTTTCCTGATTTCAAATTCAAGAAATCAAATTTGCGAAAAACTATTTTGGATTCAAGTATATATTTTTGTATATTTATAATTATCTCCAAAAAAATATATACACAATTCGCAAAAATAAAAAACACTGCATAATTTTTTCCTTCTCAATCCTTCTCCTCAAAAGGGGGGCAAGAGCATTGAGAAGATTGACTCTGCGTTGACCAAGCTTCTGAACACCCTCTCCGCCCTAGTCTCCACGGCTTCCAAGCACTCCTCCATCCCCACCAACCTCTCCAACGCAGTCCTCCTCCACTCCTCCTGTTCCTCCTCCGCTACCTTCTTCCCCGCCGCCGACCGCCTTCTCCTTCTCATCGGGCTAGCCACGGCCCTCGCCGTTGCACAATACACCCCCGCCAGCCCAGTCAACACTGTCGCAGACGCCGCCATCATCACAGTGCTCACCTCCCTCATAGCCCTTGCCATCTCCGCTTCCCCAGCATCGGCGATGCTCCCCATCATTCCTTGCGCTTTAGAAGTGCCGTTCAGCTCCGAAGCCATCTTGGCGAGCTCCTTCCCTATCTTCTTTATTGATCTAGCGCAGCAGGTAATGCGAACTTCATAGTGAAGGCGAGCGGCTACTTGGGGTTCGGAAGACAATTGTTTGATGTCAGTGGCGATAGCGCAGAAGGTGGCAAAGGCGTCAACGAGGTGGAGGAGGTCTTGGAGGTACTTGTCGGTCCATGGCGACCTGCGGCGGAGGGGGTCGTGGGACTGCGGGAGGAAGAGGAGGTCGTGGACAGAGTCGTGGAGGAGCTTGAGCTGGGACAGGCCAGCGCAAAGGCAGGCGGATGTGTCGAGCACGGAGCTTGCCGCCGGTGCGCCGAGCTCGCCCTGCGCGCGCCAGCGCTCGCCCGCGTGCTCGCTCTGCTCGCCGCCACTTGAGAAAGGAGAACAGTGAATCCTAAAACTGAAACAAAATATAAGGGTTCGTTTGCGTTTTGAACAAAACTTAAAATCTTAGTTCTATCTTTGTTGCATGTATTAATTTTTTTCTTTCGAGAAGAAAAATACATGACTCCAAAACATAAAATTTTAAGCAGTCCTATAAAAATAATGCTAAAAGCAATCCAACTCAAAGCCAAAATTATTCTGAGAATGTTTACATGTCTTTTCGTACTAATTAGACTCGTAAATGTGACTTAAAATTGGCTCTGTAATAATTTGATGTTGATAAAACTAATTAATTTTTTAGCTAATTAAAATAATTAATTTTATTTTAAAAAATTAAAAATTTTAATCTGATATTTTTATCTTTTGTGTTTGATTGGTAGTCCTGCTCCTAATCTCAAACCAAATCACCGCCTGGTGTGCATGTATATAACTAAAAAAAATCATATTTTGCATGGAATTTTTTTTAATTATTTTATTTCACACAGTATTTTTGTTACTTTTATTTTCATGCACTTGTAAACAAGCACATACAAATACACTTTTTTTTTAATAATATAAATGACTTGATAATTTTTTAAAAAATAATGATATAGTTTCTATATAATTTCTTTTCTCAATCAATTAGCTTGAAAAATATTATCAATATAATAAATTTCCCTTCAAAAAGACATTAAAAATGAAAAAAATATTTCTAAGTTTTTGTTAATAATAATATCTGTTTTTTTGTAGTATAATGATTTTTTTTTTATGATAGCGAGTAGGCACGTGCAATGTACACCCTCAAAAATAATTCAGAATTTTGTTGACATATAACAATAACATCCAACACAGGATCCTAAAAAACCCAATAATTAAAGATAACATTTCATAAAATCAAAATCGAAGTATCCACATGAACACTACCAATTGATCAGTAGTTTCCTTAAAAAAACAACATTAAAGCAAATAATTCGTCATTCTAATAAGTCTTTAGCATATAAATAATTTTTTTTAATGATAAAAACTCATCGTTTTATTTTTATCTCCTGCAGAAAGTTACAAAACACACGCAATGCACGTGAAGTTGGCGATTTTTTTATATCCCATGTTTATTAATTTAATATTCTTAATATAAGCAAAAGCCGAAAAAAATTCTACAACTCGATTTTTAACAATTTTGCAATAATATATGTAAACACAATTCCAAATATTGATTTTCATAAAATAAAAATAAATTTTTGAAGAGCCAAAAAATTAATAAAATAATATAAATGCCAAAAAAACTCTAATTTTATCGTTAATATATATTCATTTCATGTCAATAGAAGCATAATTTTAGTATCATTTACTATGAAAAAAAAAAATCAAATGCTACTCTTATCTTAGATAAAAAAAATTATTTTCTAGGATTTGGATCAAATTATCTTTATTTAAATTACAGATAAACTTAGATACATGTTTGTCTCACGTTACACCCACATATTTTTCTTTTATTTAACTAAGAGCATATATTATCAATAATAAAATTATAATGGAGCCATGCGTTGGGCATATGTTATCTAATAACCATCTAATGAAATAATCAATAGATAACTATTTTTTTTTCTGAATAATTTCTAAATGTCTAGGGATGAAGTGCCCTCCTGTGCTTAAGTTCTACAATAAACTAAGGTAAAATTTTCAATAAAATTTTCAACTTACCATTGATCAACATTCTTGCTATGAAAAATGAAACAAAAAAAAAAAACTATGAATTAAAAAGTATCAATCGATAAATAATATATTAACGAAAAATAAAAAAAATTATATCTTATAAAATGCAAGAATTTAAGAAAAGATAAATTCAAAAGCAAAATAAATATTAAATGACCGCAAAAATACAAAAAACTATAATGGAAAACTGCTATTAAACTCAATAAGATAATTTTTTTAATATCAAAATTTCAATGAAAAGAAAGAAAGAAAAGAATCAAAATGGAAATGTAAAATAAATTATAATTTTTTAGTAAATATAAATTAAATGAATAAAATAATTCAAAATGATATATTTTCACAAAATTCAATAAATAAAGAATATATTAAGACGATAAAAAAATACATGGTATGTACAGAAATTCTAGAGATTCAGAAAAGACAAAAATTTAGAAAATTAAATAAATATATTCTAAAAATAAATGGTCAACAAATTATAAAATAAAAAATTAATATATTGACAATAATGGGAACGGGTAAGGCTGTAACCGGGCTGGGTCAGACTCAAGCTCTGCCCAAAACAAAAGATTTCGGATTAGACTGGGCTAGAGGCTTTTGGATCATCTGAGCCTATTAATAATCGGAGGGATGAGTCCAGTAGAACAATTCTGAAATCAATCCAATATTCACCGAATCAACAACCCGTACCAGATCGGCACCACAACTAAATTTTGACACCTCGGTCAGACCGACGTCGTAGTTTGGTCAGCGCCTCTTTTGGTCGGCGCTCTTATTTACAGAAATAATAGCTAAGATACTACAACCGTTCTGCAGTAGAGTCGTATTTTCTAGCAATCTTTCGTGTCAAAAACATAGAGAATATATTTCTCGAGATCTTATGCTAAAATCGCCTATACTACTTGATTAACTATTAAACACTAAAGATTATATATATATATTTTTTATTTTGAGCACACCATTTTACAGATTCATGCCCTCAAAGTTTTTTTCTTTTATTTTTTTGATTAAACTTTAATTTTAGATTAAAAAATATTTAAAAATTTTAAAATGTGAAAAAAAACTCCATATATATATTATATATATATAGTTTTAAAAACATTAAATTAAAAAAATTTGGGTCAAAAATTACTAACAAATTTTTTTAAAAAAAATTAGATTAAAAAAATTTTAAAGGACAAAATGCAGTAAACTAATTTTAAATTTGAGTGACATTATCCGAAAATTAAGATCTTAGGATGCGTTTGGTTTGGTATCAATGTCAAGTTTAAGTTTAAGATCAATATTAAAGTATAAAAAGATAGTTTGATCTAAATTTTGGTATTTTGATGCTAGTTTGGCTAGTGAATGGTTTAAATTTTTTTTGTATATTTATGCTTTGGATATATTATTTATTAAAATTTGAATAAATAAATATAAGGGTAGTATGATAATTTATTTTTTAAAGTAATATAAAAATATTCTAATTATTTTTTTGATATTTGAATGGTAGGCTAGTCAAGATAAAATAATCATGATTCTAATTCCGAACCAAACGCATCCTTAACTATCAGATCAAGAATAGTTTATCATATAAACATAATACATCAAATAAATATTATGTTTTTTAAATTTGAAATCAAATTTTAGATTAAAATATTTTGAATTAATCTAAAATATAAATAAAACTTAAAACCATAGTTCAAACACTAGTTCAATTAGACTTAGTACCGTGCATTCGGCTCAAAATCGAATCGAACCGAAATTTTTGGTTTTAAAAATTCAAAAATCGAATCAAATCGAAATATTATAAAAATTAAACTAAAATGGAACTGAAATATTCGGTTTGAATTAAACCGAACGAAAGCTAAAAATTTAAACCGATTTTATTTTTTTCAGCTTAAATTTAATTATATTCAAATTAAAATCAAAAACTAAAATCAAAATTAATATTATATATTTATATACACACGTGATTCAGTTCAGTTTAGTTTTTAGTTGAAACCGAATATTAAATTTTTTATTTTTTAAAATCGAACCAAACGGAAAATCAAATAATCCGAACCGAATTGATTTTTTGGTTTTAGTTTGGTGGATTTATTCAGTTTCAATCGAATACTGTACACTCCTAATCGGACTTGATACTTTTAGGTTTAGGCCAAATCCAGATCCATTGATAGCGGCATTGAGTTTGCCCAAAAGCTATATTTTTAGGTTCTTTTAAATTTAAGTTGATATAGATAAAATTTATCACATAATAAAATATGTAAAAATATTGCAATATAAAAGTATTGTAAATATTCTCAAATATTTTTCATATATATATATATATATATATATATATATAAAATCATCAGTGTCAATTTTGATAAATTAGCTTATGCTTATATTATTAGAGTATTTTTTGTTTTATAGAATTTAAAAGTTTTGAGAATTTTAATATTCTAAAATTTTAAAATTCCGAATTTGTAAATTCTGATAGCATATTTATTTTGTAAGACATGTAAATTTATAATTTCAAAATTTTGCATTTATTTTGTTAAATTTATAAATTCTAAAATAATAAAATTTGTGTTTTATTTGAGTCTATAATTCAGTACATGATCTCACATGTTGAATTTTAAAATCTAGAATTTTGAAGTATGATTAATTTTAGAGGACTAAAAAATTCTCCGGTTATTGAAATTTGAAATGTCTAGAATTTCAAAATTCTGTATAATAAACACTGGATTTTATAATTTTCAAAATTTTAAAATTCAAATCCTACAAAATAAACGGGTCTTCGTATAAAAGCTATAACTATATACTCATGTTAATATAGGCTTTGCGGTTGTATCAACAGGAGTTCGGCCGGTGGGCCTCTCCAATGTCCAGACTTAATAGAATATTAATAATTTATAAATATTTCGGCATGAAATCCCATAAATGCTTCGTTTCATTTTTTCCATCTTACACAAGTATTTGACAGTAATTTCCTCCAAACGTTCATCGGTCAGTTCTGATAACATCCAATAAGCCGACTATTGCAATGAATTCGGATAGATCCGACTCTCACACCCGGTACCCTCTAGATCCGGATCCACAACCACCCTCGCTTCAATCTTTGACCTTCACTATCCATCGGACGGTCAAGATGCTTCAATCTAATTCTCATGAAAACTCTCCCCACAAAACCTAGGGCAACACCTCTATATAAAACCCATTCCCGAACCCTTACCATTTTCGCCTTCTTCGCCTTCTTCCCTCCGCCGTCTCTCTTCGACCTCCGCCGTAGCGATGGGTCGCGTGATCCGAGCACAGCGTAAGGGTGCGGGATCCGTCTTCCGCTCCCATACCCACCACCGCAAAGGCCCGGCTCGCTTCCGCAGCCTCGACTTCGGCGAGCGGAATGGTTATTTGAAGGGCGTGGTCACGGACGTCATACACGACCCCGGCCGCGGCGCCCCGCTTGCCCGCGTCACCTTTCGCCACCCCTTCCGCTACAAGCACCAGAAGGAGCTCTTCATCGCCGCCGAGGGCATGTACACGGGGCAGTTCGTCTACTGCGGCCGCAAGGCGTCTCTTATGGTTGGGAACGTACTTCCTCTCCGATCCATCCCGGAGGGTGCCGTCGTGTGCAACGTGGAGCACCATGTTGGGGATCGCGGCGTGCTCGCTAGGGCTTCGGGGGATTACGCGATTGTAATCAGCCACAACCCTGATAACGGCACCACCAGGTATTGATGCTCTTGTTCGATGTGGAAATGTGTTTTTTTACTTGGTATATTAATATGGTTTTGTTGTTTTATCTGTTTCTATATGAAAATCTTTTAATTTTCGATCTAGAATTCCTGCTGGTTTTTGTTTGATTTGTTTGCTTTGTTCTGATTATAGATTACTTGTTGTGATTATGCTGTTTCATGATTTTTTTTGTTGAAAAATGAACCTCATTTTTCGTATATCCATTAGTTTAGTAAAAGAAACTATCGATTTCTCTGCTATGAGATGGGATTGGTTTGAGTGATTATTTTTTTCTCTGTAGTAAGTCTAGTGCCGTAAACAAGTTCTCGGCACTATAACCTGATTGATACTTGGCCCTGCTCGTTGAAAGTCCTGTTACATTATAAAGGTGAATAACACTATCATTGCTGGATCAAGAACTTGTTTCTCTTGTTACTAGTGATCAGGTGTTTGGTTCATTAGCTTGCAATGAGTTGTGCGGCGAGCGCTTTGGTTTAGAGGAATGGGTTACATTTTTTGAACAAATTGTTTTGATTATTCATTAAGCTTAACACATTGGTCCTTACCCTACAATCTGAACCGTGGTTTCAAACTCCTAGAACAACTACTGAGGTGTTGACGCTAGTGCAAAACCTTATTTCTATAAAGATAATGTAATTTGGCAAAGGGGAGTGGCAAGCCTTACTTTTGGGTCCCCCCTGTGGTAGCTAATGAGCATAACTTGGAGCTGAAGGCAAAGCTAGCCATCATGATGATAGACACAAAATCGAAATATCACGGTGTTAGTACTTTTTGTGATATTCTGATATTTAATTAAATTTCTTCTTGATATGTTCTGATGTAGTTTAAAACATCTCTGACGAATATATTAAGCAGCCAATGATACCTAAGAATGCTACAAATAATTGTTCATGTCATTTTAATTGACTGCATTTAGCCTTTTATATTAATGAGTGTCTATTTTTGTTGTAACATGAATGTGAATTGTCTCTTTTTTTTTTTCACTTGGATTTTTCGATCTTGTTTGTTTCTGAAACAAATGCTGTATCTTATAGTGTGGAAAAAACCTTCTTTACTCTTGATGGAAGTCCCATTTGATGATCACCATCCAGCATGATATCTGAGTCTTTGCCTTCTCTATTTCTTTTATTTGTTTAAGTGGCTTGAAATTTGGATGCAAATCAAATTAAGCCATCTTCTCGAGGGTTATTATTGATGGTGAGCCATTCTTTTGTTGACAATATTTTCTTTGCCAATTGGTTCAATGAACAGTGTAATTGATTATGTACCCATCATTTCCCCTTTTTTTCCCAGAATTTTCTGTGATTTTCTTTCGCTTGCACCTTGGAATTATCTAAGATTTCTTTGTAGAAGCTGGCTCTTGATGCTTCTAATTGCTCCTTCATTCCAATATGATTTCATTGTTTGAGGTTAGCTACGGTAGCATATAAGTTAAGAGTTGATATGCCACAACATTTAATTTCTGAAACACATTCATTACTCAGCTAATGATTGACATGCTTTGTACTTAATTGTACCATGTATGATGAGGATTTTGTAGTTTCATTTCACACATTCTACATCAAATAGAACTTCTAAATCTGTCTTTGCCAACATTCTTGCAGGATTAAGCTCCCATCTGGTGCCAAGAAGGTCGTCCCAAGTGGTTGCCGTGCAATGATTGGCCAGGTTGCGGGTGGTGGCAGGACTGAGAAGCCTCTTCTCAAGGCAGGTAATGCCTATCATAAGTTCCGTGTGAAGAGGAACTGCTGGCCTAAGGTCCGTGGTGTGGCCATGAACCCTGTGGAGCATCCCCATGGAGGTGGTAATCACCAACACATTGGTCACGCTTCTACTGTTCGTCGGGATGCACCTCCTGGGCAGAAGGTTGGTCTTATTGCTGCAAGGAGAACTGGTCGGCTCAGGGGACAGGCTGCTGCTACTGCTGCCAAGGCTGAGAAGAGCTCTTAAATTTACTATCTGTGCCCTATATTTTGGAGCCGTTAACCATCTTGTTTTAATTTGGCAGTAGACCTACTGAACTAGTATTTGCTTTAGTTGTGCTATCTATTTGTTCGTTCTCTTTCATCTTTCTCTGCGTTTGATTGTGATGGGCATTGTCATATTTCCATTAAAGCTGAAAGCGTTTTTGCTACTCTGATTGGTGCTCTGCTTGTTGGTTGATCTCTGGTCTGTACTAAAGTCTATTGTTTGCGGAGACAACTGCAGCATTACTAGAAATCAGTACCAGATATGTCTTATTGGTTTTCTGTTGCATCATAGATCTAGATAAAATGGAACATCCTACATCACAACGCAACAAATTATCAACGATTACTCTTACATAAAGAAAAAGGACTGCTGACCATTCTCACAGCAGAAACGATAAAAAGTGGAACACAGCAAAAGTTCATGGTTTCAGGCGGCTCTGCTCTGGGACACGGGGAGCTCCGGAGAACGCGTTACACATGCATCCAGAAAAATAGAAGATGAAAGGCAGGCGGAATCCGTGGCGTGGCATCCGCCAATTTAAACTCCACAGCATATCATCTCCTCCTCCCCAGCGGCGAAGTTCAGTGCATCTCATGCTCGCTGTTGATGAGATCGAATACGGTACCATGCAGGCAGCCGCCCCACGAACGTGAATCCCATGAGCTCTGAACCAAATTCTTCTGATTATCCTGCATCCGGGATCAAACTTCGTTTCCCCAGAATGGAAAACGTCACTTGTTTCCATAAATGGTTCGTGGTCGCCATGGAACCATGAAGATAATATATTCCTGCTGTGGATAGAGATTGGAAAAATATCTAGATAATGATGCAGCGCTTCTCGACTTTTCCCGCGTTCGGTTGGCAGACAAATTATCAAGCAATAAATTAGCATAACTAGTCTTGATTTTTTTCATTAGACGTGCGTTAAAAATACAATTTAACATTTCATGATTTTCTTACCCGAGTTTTAATCTTGTTTGATAAAAAAACCTTGATTATCTTTCGTAACGGTTCATTTTTAATCCGTCATCAAACACGCTCATACGTTCTAATATATGATATGGGATTTCTCAGTCGAACAAAATCATCTCAGATCAGGAGAGATTAAATGAGATATGATTCTCTAAGAAAAATGACGGCAACGGAGATCTGGGATATGGGATCACCACTGCTTCCAGTCCACACGTAATATCGATTAGTGAGCTTGTATTTGTGTTTTGAATGTGTGTTGGATTTAAGGTGATTAGAAAGAGAGAGAGAGAGAGAGAGAAAGGAGGAGGAGGAGGAGGAGAAATTGACAGAAGAGAGTGAGCACCGATGGTTGGTTCGTTGCCCATCCGCTTCTCTTCCTGCCTTCTCTTTCTTTCTATGCATTTCTCTTCTTGCGATTTGACGGATATCATGTGATTGTATCACTTACATGTCAAAGTGTTAGCTTGGCGGTCGTGTGTTGCTCTATTTTTGAAAGATGATGAATTTAATTCTTGTGTTTTTGTTTTTTTTTTTTTTTTTGGATAGACCACTGCAAGCTCATTTCTTGATGATCGGTAGTCAAATCGAGTAGATTTTGTTGTGTTTCACAGCATCGAAATTTCGACCTCTTTTGTGATACTTGTCCGTTCAGAAACTCCTTGTTTGGGGCGCTTGAAAAAACAATAATAGTGTTGATTAATTAGAAATTTAATCTAAACATGGATGTTCCACTTTGTTTTAGTCTATTTTGCATTTTTTTTCAATATTTTTCGCGATCCATCAAAACCATGTGTTATGGAACTGGACTGGAAATTTTAGGCCCAATTCTCGAAAGAGACCACGAAATCGGCGTCGATGCCGCGGCCCAAAGCCCATGCATCAATTGCTTCTGCTCATCAACTCCCACCCAAATCTGCCAATCGAACTCCGTCCACGCCATGGACGCCGCCGAGCCGCTAGTGGAGGATTCCGGCGGAGAATCCTAGTTCTCCTGACAAACCGCAACCTTCTCATCCAACTCCGGAGGACCTGGTTGCCGGAACCATTGGCCCCGTCAAGCCCGAGTTAGTCCGTCCTCCGCCGTCGAGGTCCCGATCCTTCTCCGATGGTGCTCCCGATGAGGGTGAGAAGGAGAGGTCTTCTGCTTCCCCCAGTGTCCTTTAGGAGAAGAAATCCAAGAGCCAGCTCAACCGCGAGCGGCAGCAGGTCGCTCGTTGGCTTCAGTCGCCAAAAACTTGGGCCATGTTTAGCTACAGAAAACTGATAAGTATTTTATTTTGGACATCCAGTGCTGGGCGTGTTTGGTTGGATTCCGGGTTTAAGAATCGTGAAATTATCGAATTGAGTGATTCCGGAGAATTAAAAAAATTTGAATGAATTAGATAATTACAGTATTTGAATGAGTATTTACTGAAGAAAATTAGGAATTAACCAATTCTTTTTCATTGTTTGGTTGACAAATGAAATTGATCAATTTCATAAGTGGTTGAATTCTTGTGTTTAGATGAGTTTTTACTAGAGGGAATTGAGAAATATATAAAAATAATTAAAAATAATAAATTTTTTTTTTTAAAAAAAAAAACAGACAATATAAATAACTTATTATAATCAATTACAGATTTATTTAATATAATTTTGTTATTATCTTTTAAAATAATTTTTAATAAACATAGAAAATATATACTTATTTTTTAAAAAATAATTAATATTTAAGTAATTTAAGTAATAAAATAATTTTAGCAGTTTGAAAAGTTTCACTATGCAGTGACATGTCTAAAAGCTTAGAAATTATGGCCAAATAGTTGAGAAATGCATGGCTTCAGATAGTAACTCCCTTTTCATTTCTCTTTGCTTTGGTTCCTTTAGATTGTCTATACCATGGTTTGTTTGGCTGATGTCCCAAGTGAGCCTTCTAATTTTTTCCCCATGTCAGTAAACTATCAAGAGCGCCTTTCTGCGACAGGCCGGACCAGGTATCAATCTATTATCAATGTCATATTTTTCTCAATCTCTCTGAGCACTATCATAAAGCCTTATTACAATTAATATGTCTGGCATTGTTTCAGTGGAGGTTTCTTCAAACGTGAAGGAAGGGCAAAGGATCATGAGGTTGAGCTAATAACTTGTCTGATATCAGAGAAAATCAAGAAGCAAATAGTTTTAACTGTTGTATTTTTCTGTATTGTGATTATTAAGGGTGTTTTTACATCTTTACTTTAGAAACATCGTACTTGATTTTGCTGAAATTCAATCACTGTCTTACTTGGAAAAATAGAAGAAAAACAATGACATCACTGTAGTAAGTTTTCTTTACACTTTCTATTTGCTAAAAGCTCAGAAAATCAAAACTCTCTGTTTGTTTGCTCAAAGAAAATAATGTGTCCAATACTATTTAAAGTTCCATGTCACCTCTTCTTTATTAATAGAATCAACCAAAACTCATACAGAGCTTGATAAAGAAAGAGAAGAGCAAAGGTTTAATATTGTTCAGCTCAGCTACATGAACAGAGCTAAATACACCTGGACACTTGGTCATATCAACCTATTTCAATATAACCCATTTGGATTTCTTACTTTCTTAGCTAAGAGCAATTTAGACTGTTCTGGCAATCCCTGAACCATTGAAGCCATCAATTTTTTTCAGTAGAAATTAAAGAATTCAGAAAAAAAGACATAATCCGTTAAGAAAGGGACATAATCCCTAAACCATTGAATAAATTCTCACTCTCCTGATCCGATCATCCGTAATCCAAACAAAAAAACCATCAAAACAAATCAAAAAATGAGTAAAAATGACACCTTTATCAAAATTCGAACCTAATTGGTTGGATTTTCAGGGTTTCAGTTTCGTCTTCTGAAAATTACGATAGAACCGTTCAACAGCTTGACGATGATAGTAAAGAGTAGGGGCAGCAGTCGGGGCAACGGTCGGAGCAGCGGTCGGGCCGCAATCGGGGCAACGGCTGGCTGGAATTCACGAGCTCTGGAATCACGAGCTCTGAACTCAGGAGCTTTGAAAATCACCGGCTCACCTGCAGATCGGTCGTCCGGCACTTCGGCGCAGCGATTCAGTGCAGCGGTCAGGGCGATGGAGAAGCTCAGTACTCGACCGACTGGAAATCACGAGCTCTGAAATCACGGGCTCACCTGCAGATCGGTGCTCCGGCACTCCGACGCAGTGATTCGGGGCAGCGGTCGGGGCGATGGAGCTCTGAACTCGGCCGGCTGGACGAAATCACGAGTTCTGATGAAGATGAGCTCTCGAATCGTGGGAGGCAGGCGCTTTGGCACTCCGGCGCATTGATTCGGGGCAGCGGTCGGACCGATGGAGGCAGGGGAATTGAGCTGGAGGCTTCATTGTGGAGAAGACGAGCTCTGGACGAGATCGGGAATGGAGAGCTGAAATCGTGAGAAATGAGAGAAAACTCACGGGTGCTACAGTAAAAAAGAGGAGAAAATACGGAAATTGGTGTTTTCCCTTCGTTCTGGCCGAGAAAAAAAAGGGAATCGGAAGAATTAGGAAATGACCGATTCTCTCGATTTCGGATTCTGAGAATCGAAATAAATACGGGAATTGAGGGAATTGAGCTCTCAATTCCCTCCATTCCCCCGATTCCCGATTTCGGGAATCGAAACAAACACACCCTTAATTCACATTTAGGTTTCCATAGGATTTAGAGTTGCGGCCTTTTCTTATAAGTATTTTATTTTCGACCTCTAGTTCACATTTAGATTTTCATAGGATTTGGAGTTGCATCCGACCCCACTTTTGTATAAAAATTCCGATGCACTTGGGAGAAAAAACACCAATGGAGGAGAAAATCCTATAAAACACCTATGGAATTTGTGGGTTTCCGAACATGCCCTTACTTGCTTTTGGTTGAGACCTGCTATTATATTGTTTTTGAGAAGAATTGAGGAGCTGTTGCAGTAACTCATGAGTCATGACACGGATTGAAATCAGTATTAAGATTAAGATTAATAAATCATTTTTTATAAATTAATATTTTTTTTATTAAAATTAATTCTAAAATAATGTAAAATTCCAAAAATTATTTAAATTTTTTTATAATAATTTAATTTAATAAGGATATAAAATAAGTAATATTAATTTTATAAAAAAAAAGATTTTGAAAAATATTAATTGTGATTCTCATCTCAAATCAAAGTTTATATGCGGTCCTTCTGCTCAGCCTTGGATATTTACTGAAATCAAGGAACAAAGGATTTGGGACATTAGTTCAAAAGAACGGTTTGATATTCTGAAAGATTACGTACGGTTTGGCCTTGAACATTGGGACTCTGATTCCATAGGTATTAACTCATCATTTAGTAGTTCACTGTGCAGTGAGAAATCAAAACTATTGAAACAACGGGCAGTTGTGACTACTGATTGCAGAATGCCTTGTCTATATATTTGCTGTTGCATGTCTTGTCTACAGTGTCCCACTGTTGGAAGTACATGTTGGTTACTAATAATAAAATGGATATGTGCTGTAAAACCATATGGGACCATTTGGATTGACGCAAGTAAATGCGATGGTTGCGACTAACCTGAATAGCACTCTCTATGCTTGCCATGCTAATCGCAATACTCAATATTTGCTAGTCCCAATCGAATCGGTTCCATGTTGATTAGCTTGATCTCTCTAGCTTGTCACCTGCAGGATGATCAAGGAAAGGTCTTAAATCATTCCAGGACATCAACTGATGCTAGTCTAATGCTTGATCTTTTAATTCGAAATTTGACTCCTGTCCCATCATTGTCTATAATCTTGACAGGGTTAACAAGTGAAGGTTATGTTGAGCTACATATGGATGTCTACTGTATTAAGGATTACAACTATATTGAAATTTTCCTCCAGAGAAAAAATTCTTTCTTGTTATTTCTATTTATCCACATGATGCATGACCAAATACTCCAAGCATCTTGTTTTGAAAACAATTTTAGATTGCTTTTTTATATTTAGTGGGCATATGCACGTAGTAGCGCACGAAGGACAAAAAAAATCCCAGATGACCTCCATCTTGTTAGTTGGCTACTGTGATTTACGTTGATTTCTGAAAATGTAACATATCTGCATTATAAATTCTGAATCCCAAGTGATTTAGTTTCTTTTGCTCCTTGTCTGTAGTTATTGTCATGAAAAACAACAAGAGTTTGCTTCTCTCACAGGTCTGGAGACAACCCGACAATTCTTGTCGGAATGGCTGAGCTACCTGTGGGACTGTTAGATGTCATTCCTCAGCAGCTAAACTCCAGACCACCAGCTACTTTGGTCGTAATGATCTTGAGACTTTAATGGCCTCTGATTCGGCAGCGGATTGGGTATATAGATTCCCTTTCATCTGCAATGCCACACAGCCTTCCTCTGTTGATAAATAAAATTTCTTTTTCTGTTGACACTTGCAGATTAGAATCTCCGAGAGGGCCCCAGATTTTTTGGAGTTGGATATGGATTCAGACGCTACTGTAGCGAGAGGGCCGTAGATCTGGATATCTATGGGTTAGATTTACAATAGCAACTGGGTTCATCCAGCCCTTTTCTAGTCTGGTGTCTTTTCAGGCAGAGGTCTGATAGAAATTCCGTTGACAAACATCACAATCTAAAACAAATAGTCAACGAGGGGTCTTTGTGTTGGATATTTTCTGAAGTTTGAAGGGACGTTCCCCCACTAAAATAAAACAGTATAACACCATGAACCGCCGCAATAAAATACAAAAATAAAATAAAATAAGAGAAAACACTAATTGTGTCAGTACACATGCTTCAGATCTTCCATACTGAGAAAGCAATAACTGGAAAAAGTCCGCTACTCGAAAACTACATCTGCAGTGCATATCAAGGGATCTCATAGCCCCACAGAATCAATTCAACAAACGACTTAAAGGCAATATGAGCAAGCATTTGATAGCAACTCTAATCCTTTTATGCAAAGAAAAATTGCTCAAGAACTACAGAAAGATCCAAAATCAACAACAACAAGAAGATCACCTAGAAATGGCGGCACGATGAATATCGGAAACAAAATGAACAGCATATTCTTGCTCTGTAATGGAATTCCTTAGGAAAAAGAACATACCAGAGGATCGGCATTGCATTACATCAAGGTTGCTGCTGCGAGTCCCGATAGCCAGCGTCGACCAGCACCTTCTCCTTCTTGGCCAGCTCCACATCGTGGTCGACCATCATCTTCACCAGGTCCTTGAACCCGACCTTGGGCTTCCACCCCAGCACGCTCTTCGCCTTGCTTGAATCGCCTCTCAGATTGTCTACCTCCGCCGGCCGGAAGTACTTCGGATCCACCTCCACGTGATCCTTCCAGTTCAACCCCACGCAGCTGAACGCTTCCTCCAAGAACTCCTCCACCGTGTGCGACTCCTCCGTGGCCACCACGAAGTCGCCCGGCTCGTCGCGCTGCAGCATCATCCACATCGCCTCGACGTAGTCGCCGGCGAAGCCCCAGTCCCTCGCGGCCGAGAGGTTCCCGAGGAACACCTTCCGCTGGAGCCCGACGCGGATCCGCCCCACGGCGCGCGTGATCTTGCGGGTGACGAAGTTCTCCCCGCGCCGGGGGCTCTCATGGTTGAAGAGGATCCCATTGCAAGCGAAGAGGCCGTAGGCCTCGCGGTAGTTGACGGTGTGCCAGTGCGCGGCGCACTTGCCGGTGGCGTAGGGGGATCGGGGGTGGAAAGGGGAGGACTCCGACTGCGGCGGAGGAGTGGATCCGAACATTTCGGACGATCCGGCTTGGTAGTACCGGATCTTTTTGTCGGGGGAGGCGGCGCGGACGGAGTCGAGGAGGCGGAGCGCCCCGGTGGCGACGACGTCGGCAGTGTAGTCGGGGATCTCAAAGGAGACGGCGACGTGGGACTGGGCGGCGAGGTTGTAGACCTCGTCGGGGAGGAGAGCGAGGACCAAGCGCCGGAGGGAGGAGGCGTCAGAGAGGTCGGCGTAGTGTAGGCACATCTGGGTCTTGACGGAGCTGTGGGGGTCGACGTAGAGGTGGTCGAGGCGGGCGGTGTTGAAGTTGGAGGACCGGCGGATGAGGCCGTGGACCTCGTAGCCCTTGGAGAGGAGCAGCTCGGTGAGGTACGAACCGTCCTGGCCGGTGATGCCGGTGATCAGTGCCACCGGCCGTCGAGGGATGAGGGAGGGAGGGAGCGGGGTCTTCGGCGGCGATGCGGTGCCGTCGGCTTTGGATCCGGCGGCAGCGGAGGCGTTGGACTCGTCGGCGGTGTCTGTCGCGGTGGCTGCCATTGGTGTTGTTTCGTTCAGATCTGAGAAGTTCTCGTCGGGAGAGAGAAGCGGCCGGGGGTGGGGGAGCAAATTTATAGGGGAGCGCGTCAAGATTTGGAGCCAGCGCCCATTTTTGTTATTTTCTCTTTGTTTTTTGGGCAAGAAATGGCGATGGAAATGATTTCATGTTTATAATTAAGATTTTTTTTTAAAAAAAGTTGATAATTAAATGTTTTATAATTTAATTTGACTAGAGATGACATTTAATATTAGTTTTTCATATATTACAGAGGCATAAATTTGTTTTATTCGTTCTGATTTAAATCAAAATATATTATCTTATCCACGAATTAAATGCAACTTTAATGGCCTATAGAAATTAAATATTATTATTTTAAATTAATTAAGAGAAACCTACTTCAGTATGGACTGTCCAAAACGGGAAAAGAGGGCCAACAAGCTCCTGGTCTGTTCCAAATGAAAAAACATTAAAAAAATTCTCTTATAATTTATTTTTATGAGAAATGTAGGGACATTTGCAAGGATGTAGTTTGTAGTCATGTCATATGATTTGGCGTTTGTGCATGGGGCTGCATGCATGAATCTCTTTAATTTTGTAATCAAGATTAAATCTTGATTAATGGAATATAGTCAACCGGTTGTTCAGGCACCAATTTTGGATGGGAAGTCGGAAGCAGAGGGCGTTGAGATACAGTTGAGGCCTTGATTGAAACCAATATGATCAACTTTTTTTTTTCTTTTTTGCGCTTGAATTGAAAAAAATACGAAATCTCAAGGGGGCAATGTATGATTATTGTAAACTTCAGGAAGTTAGACGTAACATTGAAAATTTTGTAAAAATTCCAAATCACATGTTAAATTGATTTTATGGACGGCGGACTGCATGATATGACAATCGGGGAAGTTTTCATTAACTGTGGACTGCATGATATGGATGCGGAGGAAGCTCAGGAAGAAGCGGAAATCTGTGAAGTCCAGAATTCCGAGCTGGGAAGTGGAGGACGCAACGGAAAACCTACGCCTCTTGTAGCAGAACGGTAAGGGCGGGAAAAATCAAACACATTGTTTAGTGAGACAAACCCGAACTGTAGTTCCAAGTTCTCATTACCAACTGCAAAAATCCAAGAAATTGAGGGCAGTAATCCAACCAACAAAGCTGCACATAAAGCAAGCACCACAAGGTATAATAATTTCATTTCAAAATCAATATCTTCTACCAATTTCACCTGAGAATAATACTGCTGTTCTTCCTATGCCAACCGCGAAATTTTGTACAGGGTTATATCCATCAGAACAGTTATCTGATACATCTAGAAATGACCATTGCCAGTGGAGAAGAAATCAGTGAGCCACGCATGCCGCAGATTATAATTCTTTGCGAGGAATCCCCTTGCAAGACTCTCATGCTCATTAAGATAGTCAAAGGCTTTGCCAAGCAATGTCTCATTGTAGCCTTCAGACTTCATTACTTCTTCAAAGAGCTCCAATGAAATGCCTTTCTGGTTGCTCTTTAGTGCCTCTGCCAACTGACCTATTTGGAATGCAAGATTATCTATCTTGTCTGCAAGATAACGGGTGTTTTGATCATTCTGTCTGGTTCTCCCTGTGGAATCTGATGATGCAGAAACTTCCTGGGATTTGGAGTGCGTCCCTTCTGGTTCCTCCTCAATCTTGATATTATCAGCCATCAATGGGGTCATGTCATCTCCTGAGATAGCAGCATCACTTATGGCATTCTCCTTGACAATCAGATTGGCAACTACCCGTGGAGAAACTTCCTCATCACCACAGGTGATCATCATCTCATCGTACAACTCAATTCTCTTGTTTATGAAGGGCTCATCCTTTGGATAAGCCTAGCAAATCATAAAAATATGACATTAGTATGCATGAAGTCTGAAGTAAATCTAAGTTGATTTTAGGGCTCATCTAGCTCACCATGATATGCTGGCCATAGGATGCTGCATCCATGATGATCTTTTTGTCATCTTCATCCCAAGTTGTATTGTTCAAACTTCTTAGCTTCATTATTTGGGCATACCGCGTTTTTAAAGTTCTCAGATGATTTTCCACATTTGAGTCACTGCAAACCAATCTGAATTTCTCCCTGACAGCTTTTGCTGCAGCAATTAATGCTTGCCTCTTGAAACTCTTGTTAACCTTCTGCCCCTGTCCTACTTGGTCCACAAGAAAACGGAGCAAAAAGCGGCTCATACCAGGGCTCCACCTGAAGTTGGTGCAACCCTTCTTACTAGCCCGCCCTTCTCGTTTTGGAGGATGATCCATACCTATCAATTAAATAATAACTTTGAGCAACAAAACACGCATCTACTTGCTGTTGAATAGACCAACACTAGGAGCTATATAGCAGGAAAGAGGCACAGACACTAGCTCATCAAACTATTCAGTATGCTAGATAAATGATGTCCCTTTCTTAACTCCTAATTTGCAGCTTCGGTAATCTTTGTGGAAACAAAAGGTGCCCTTATTTTACCAGCAGATTTGCTGCTCTTTCTATCTACTTCACACACTGTTCAGGAACAAAATGTGCTACTCAGGCTTGTCAGAAAATTTGCGACACTCAAACTCATTGCTGAATTCTTTTTTCCATCCAAAACCCAACCATATAAGCACAAGAAAGCTTGTTCCTAACTCATTCTATCAAAATGCTAAACCAATAATTTTGTACAAGCAGTTGCCCATAAATAAATGTCTTTAAGATCAGAAAAAATCATGAGACACAAGTACCTTTTAAATGAGGAGTCTCAGAGTTAACAGGTAACATATTAACAGGGTCCACTTCATCTGCATCAACTTTTAATCTTTTGTTTTGAGAACCACGCACAATATTAGCATAAACTGTCAAAAAAGTTTACAAAGTGATCATAATTTTTTGTAAGAGAAGGCTAAAAGCAAACAAGAAAGAGAAGAAAATGTGCCAGAAATCAGCTCACCTCTCTCAAGCTGCTTTGAGTCCGTAGATGACAAGGTAAGTCTCATTCGATGGACTTTATGCTGAGATTTCTCTTGACTTGATCGTGAAGCTTTCATTTGCAAATTCTATTGTTCCAGTCTATACAGCTAGAACAAATAAATTTAAAAACGAAAAATCTTCAAAATACATAATAAAATATAGAATTTTCAATTTAAGCTTTTTCAAATGGATAAGTCAATAGTGACTACCATAAGATAGATACAAATACAGCTTCTTACAGAAGACATCTCACAACTATGCTTGAGGCTTGATAACCAATTCTAACCAAAGCAACGGGAAAATAAACCATAATAAATATTGGCTAGGCAACAAAATGAACCAAGCATAGCACATCAACGGCGTTCATCCCCAAATTAAAATTCATACATCAGCTGCAAAACTCCAGTTGTAATCCACATTCAGAAAATAAAGCACTGGAATAAAGCAAAAGACGGAATCAAACAACAACAAAAACAAGAGCTGAAAAACAACTGAAACCTAACTTGCAACTATCAAGAATTGAATTAGTCCTGGACAGAATCATAAGAAAGAATTGAATTAGTCCAGGACAGAATCATAAGAAACAAAATAAAGAAGAGACTTTTACAAAGAGATAAGTTCATTTTGATGGAAAATCTTCAAGCTCTTTTACTTTAACATTATGGCATTGTAGACTATTTGAGACACGGCTGGTAAAATCTAAAGTAGCAAAAAAAGGAAAAAAAAGATAACTTCATAAAAAATCATCACTTATTTCGAATGATTTCTAAAGAGCAAATGAACTTTGTTCTCATACTCTCAACGCCAAATGAACCATACGACGAAATTTTACTTCTTTTTTCTCATGATTGACCATTTGAACTAATTCCAAAAGAAAAAAACTATCCACTTTCATAAAACCCTAATATTCCTGTTAATTACAATTATTCCTGCATAGCCATGACTGTTCCATAAACAGAAGCATGAATCTCGACCCCGACGCCTCCATGTCTCATCACTTGCATATCTTCAGGAAACACTTTTCCCGACATTTTACCGGCCTAAAATACAATTACGACTAATTATCAAAAAAAGCTGGCGTAATAGTGATATAATACAAAAATTAGAGGTACAAGAAAATAAAAAGGACGATGAATAAAAAAATTACGATGGATGAAGTGGAGATACACGGCCGGAAAAGCCGAGTTCAGAAAGGAAAAGGAACTAGGGCTTCCGCTTCCGATTTCCAGCTCATGGAGAGAAATCAGAAATTCAGAATAGAGAGGTTGAGGAATCTTACCGGGCATTAAGCTGAGAATTACGGAGAGCGGGTAAGGAGGAAACCCTAGATCAGACGGAAGACGTTTTTCCCGTTTTCCTGAAACCAGTGCATCTCCTTTTCCGCGCGGAGGTCGGGATTTCCCCGAAATCAGCGTTGACTTCTGGAATTGGCCCAGAGGGCTAGTGACCAAAAGGGCCTGTTTTCCTCGGAAAACGGCTTCTCCTGGAATTAGACTTCCGCAATCACGGTGGAACGCGACTGATCTTGCCGGTTCGGCCTAGGACCAAAACCGAACCGGGAATTTGACATGGGGATTCGTGGAATTCGTAAAATCAAGGCCAGGAGGCCCACTTCAAAGTTGTGATAAAGAAGTTAGTCCAGGACCAAACCAGCAGATCATCTCCTCGATTAAATTTTCTTCGAGTGACATACAAATTTGGGGAACAGTTTTTTATCTGAAGTTACTAGCTTGTTGCTTTGCAGACAAATAATTAAATTTCAGCATAAATACGAAAAAAATTCAAACAACGTCCTTCCTAATCTGCATTATAGCGAAGAAAAATAAAAATTATTGTCACACGATGATCACTTCAAAACCTGCTTTGCTTTTTAAAGTCGACACTTGGAAACCTCCTTTGTTTCAAAACCAGACAGAAATTGGAAATGCTGCGAAAAATAACAACCAACAATTTTCTGGAGTGCAGACCAACAAACAGGAAAGGTAATGTCAGGTATTGTCACCTCAACACTCAGATACAACTCAATTGTAGCATGATTCCATCATTCAATCAAATGCTCATATGCAGAATATTTATCTCGGTTCCAAAGATGAAAAGGGCTATGCCCCATAACAATCATCAGATGTAAGTTCTTGAGCTTTGGGCTTCAACCAATCCTCAGGATGATATGCACACCACTTTCAGTGTCAACAATGTTGCTGACCTCACCAACTTTCAGAGCAAAGGCAGCTTCCTCGAATGGTTTTTGCATCTGACCAGGCCCAAATCGCCCTGTACCAATGGCAATACTTCAATCAGTGAATGGAACGCCACCAAATTCATGCCATATGAGTTATCAGACAAAAAAGAACTTGATCGTGGAGAGAAAACCAAGTTTCTGCCAGGTGGTACAGCATAACTTATAGCTAGGTAAATTCACATAGCAGGAATCAAAGATAAATTAGACCTGATATCCAACAATTACCAAAAATTCGACATGAACACAAAGCTAAGACATGGAAGAAGAAGAATAATACCGCTGGAATAAATGAAACAGAATAACTATGGTCATAATCTCACAATCAACATGCAGAATAGCGAATATTAACAAATCTTATTTCATAAAGAATGTTGAAGGCCACAAATTTGTTTATAGAGTAAACGGCCTATACCAACTTCTTCAAAGATGAGTTTTATGAGGTCAATCAGCCGATGCACAAAGACAAGAACCATTTTGAGGATTTATTTGCTAAGTAGAAATGAACTTGCAAGAGAAGTGCACGAAAAAGGAAGCTCCTAAAGGTGGTAGAATGTGCACAAAGAATAAAAAAACAAAGATTAAGTGCAGAATGATTGAAAAAGCTGGGCTGATAAGGTAGTTCAAAACAAATAGTGCAGAGTTTAATCATCACAAAGAATACCATCTTGGTAATATCATTTGAACCATTGACAAGCCACAAATTTTCACTTGAAAACTACCATGAATACACATGTTACCCAAGAGAGTGGCTAATTTTTTTCTTCAATTAGGGTTCTGTTTCAAGCTGAGCAGCTAGTTCTGTCAAAACTGCAAGGTAAAGAAGTAGGAGACAGCAGTGTAGAAGTCCATGTTGCAACCGAAGCACATTGGCATATAAAGATTGGATATAACAATAACCATCATTATTTGATCAGATAATTGAAAAATCAACTCTAGTTTTTTAAATTCAATTTCACCAAAAAGAATGAACAAGTTTCACCACCACTTGAAAGCAAAATTCAAACCAGATTAACTCAAGTAATTCAAATTATAAGGGATTAGAAACATCACAGTAGAATGTGGATTTACCATGAACAAGAAAACAGAACCACCCACTTTCAAGCTCACAATTTGGGACTTGAAATTGAAACCAAATCAAAGATTATTCCTCCATAAACATTCCACCAGCCACAATGAACAACTAATGAGGCTAAGGATTACATGATTCTAGTCCTCCAATATCAAAAAGAGGGAAATTTTGTGTTAACCTAAAAAGATAATGCAATACAACCTACCAAATAAAAGTTATAGGCAGACACAGATGCTCATGCAGGTAAAGTGGATAGAAGTGTTCATGACCTAAATATTAAATCCATCAGGAGTGGTCAACAATAATAACTCAATTGGCCATTACCATATGTATTTTTTTAAGTAGTGCAATTATGACAGGTAGTATCACATTGGGTTTCCCTTTTTCTGAGATATCGGCCTACATGCTGATTTTTTTGTTTGACAAAAATATGACGATGATTCAGTTTGAAAATAATGTTCCATTATGGTTTAAATTAAAACCATAAGTCGTGAATCATTTATCGAGTTTAAACATACAAATGAAAGAAAGGGCTATAAATGGGGTACAAAACCACACAAACCAACCAACTATATGCTCCACCTACCTAATTCCAGTTACTCCTCTGAAAACCAAATAAATCTATACCAATTGGGCTTCTAATTTCCCTCATTTTCTAGTTGCTGTCATTTTTCTGATGTAAATTTGAAATTTTTCTTAACGCCCAAAACTATTTATCTACTGATGATTTCTGTTCTCTACTACTCAAAAAATCTGCCATCTATTCCCCATTCATGTCAGGAGCCAAAACGAAGTTCTTCACTTCTTCTATGCCTAATTTGTGGGTTCTTCCTAGTAACACTTACAAAAGTAATTTGTCAAATAGCATTATATGAACCTACTGCATCTGGATCACAATTATTCCCATCCAACTACGTATTCTAAATCTTGTAAAAAAAAAATCACACAATTCATTCTCAATTTGAGACAATTACTTCAGCATAAAAAAGAAAAAAAGGATATGTTTCTACACTTCAATAATCATTTAGAGCCTAATATACATAAGACAGTGCAAAAGCTCAAATATAGTACACGACCAAAAGGCAACTGCCGCACAACAACAAAAGAGGCTCCAAAAACAGCACGAAAGATACAGACATAAAAAGCAAACTTCAGAACATCGATCAAAAGCCCCAGAGAGAAAATAGAGAGAGAACAGAAGTACCTAGGTCGCCGCCGCGCTTGGCGGAGCTGCAATCGGAATATCGGGAGGCGAGGTCGTCGAAGCGGGACCTTCCAGAGATGATCTCGTCGCGGAGGGATCGAAGCTGGGTGGCGGCGGCATCTCGGGTGGTGGCGCGGATGGTGCGACCCTCCGGGTCCTTCCACGAGGCCTTGCGGCGGGATCCCTCATGCTTTATCAGTATGTGGGAGGCCCTCACCTGCTGGGACGCCATCGCCGGCAGCGTCCGCGGAGAGGCGGAGAGGCGGAGAGGCGGAGAGAAAGAGAGAAAGACGATGAGGATGACCAGGATGGAGCGGGTGGTTGCTTCGACTCGAGGATATTCTTCTGGGGTCTCCACTGCCATTTCCGGCAGGTGGGCTGGGTATTGGGCCCAAAGTCCATGTGGCCTTTCGGGTAAAGGAGTTGTTTGATTCTTCGAAACAAGTGGAGAAAATTTATTTTCCTCTATTTTAAATTAGCCACGTTAATTAACTCACAGTTTGAATTTGGTTTGGTTTATTTGAGCTCAAAAACTCGACTTATTTAATAAATGAGTCGATTTTGAGTTAGACTCGGCTTGTTTAATTTCATCTCAGTGATTTATTTTATTTTTAAATATATAAAAAAATAAATTAAAAAAATATTTTCTAACATATATTATTTAATTATTTAATTGTAATATTGTAGTTGATATAAGTTTTTATGTTGAGATCTTATTATATTACTTCATCACTTTAATATTAAAATGTTTAAAATTATTTTAATATAAATTAATTAAAATAATTTTTTAAAATTTAATTTTGAGCTTGCGGCTTGAGTTCAACTTAGGATTAGCTTGTTTGAGCTGACGAGCTTAGCTGCGTGATTATTTTTTCAATGGAACTAAGCTTGAGCCAATATTTGGGAGAGCCGAGTTGACCCACTTTTGAAATAGATAGAAGTGATTTATTTATGTTATTTAATTGAACAAAAATGTATTTTGAAAGCATAATTTTTGATACATAAAATATTTTTTATTTACATTTTTATTTTTTAAAATATTATTATTATATATGAGATTATTAATGTTATTATAATTTAAAATATCATTACATATACTTTAAAAATCACTTCAAATAAAAAAAAATACTAAAATAAAATTTAATTTGTTTTTTATTTTTGGATAAAAATAATTGAAAATGGATTGATTTTTAAAAAATTATTTATGCACGAACCTAATATCAAAAATGGATGAAAATAATCATACTTTCAATTATTTCTCCCAACACTCTCTCAACCAAACAGCCTCTCAAAGATTTCATCCAATATTTTGTCAAAATTTTAGTAAACACCCTCAACAGTGAAATGTTTATATGCTAGACTGAATTTTTTTTGTTTTCATCCAAAGAGCAAATTTCAAAACCATTAACTATTATATTGAACAAAGCTTATAATTCTAAATAAATATGATGAAAATATCATAGAAATAAAAGGTTTTAAGTTTAAAAATTATTATTTTAAAATATAGTTGATATGTGATTGGTATAGTAAAAAATGACTCTTTACAAAACTCATAAAAATGAATCATTTACATACTTATTAATTAACATTTTATAAAATTAAATAATTATTTAGATATTTCATTAGTACCGAAGCAGTTATATGGATGCCTAATGGTCACTCTTAAAAAAAATATAAAGTACATATTATTATTATTATTATTTTAAAAACATAATTTGATAATCTAATTGTATAATTTTAAATTAAAATTATGTTGATATTCACTAAATTTTAGGCGGTCAATGTGGATATTTGGGGGCTTGCTTCCTTTTAGCATTGCTGTATACATGTGATTATTGTGATTTTTACAACCATTATATAATTTTTTAAAAATAATAATAAACCAATTGAGAAAATGTTAAAAAAATATTTGAAACTTGATAATAAATCCTGAAAATAAAAGGGGTTTTCCTGCGACTAACGAATTTTCGGCCCACCAATTGGCTTGCTAGTTTAAAATGGCACCTCCACGTCCAAATTCATCTGCTGCTTCGACCTCGGTAGGGTTTTGGCGGCTTCCGACTTTTCCGCCGAAGAGCATCTCTTTCTTCTCCGGCGATCTCCGATGGCCCTCCCTGGTCCCTACTCCGGCGTCAGCACTCTGGCCTTCGTACGTTGCTTTCCTCCCTTCTCTATGTGTTAAATCCTTCATTTCCCTTCGAGTCTCCGTTTGCTGAATCTCGGTTTCCGCAGGTGGCTCGTGCATCGGCGTTCACCTTCGGCGTCGTTTATGGCAGCATGAAGCTCTCCTCCCTTCAGGTACTCGGATCAATTTGGGCGTCGATTGGAAATTTTCCTCCTTTTGGATATCATTGCATTATTCATCCTGATCGCGTCTTGGATCTCCGTCTCTGTTGTTCCATGTTGTGATTCGCGACCTTTGATCTCGGTTGATCTCTTTGAATTTCGTGGAATTACGGTTAGATTGTTAGGTCGTTCGACATGCAACTCTTAATGGTCAGATCGCTCCAATCTGATTCCATCCTTTAAAGCTTTTAGCTGGAAAATGGAGAGGCTTGCAAGTTACTACGGATTTTAGTAAACAGTTGTCGATTTGTGGCATAGGTGTTGCATTTGTGAGGGATAAAGCTGACAAATTCTCCAACTTCCTTTTTTTGTGCTATTATGGAGCTCAGTTTACATTATCGAAGATTAATATGTTGATATTGTCATAGTATGTTGAAAAATAGCAAGCAACTGGACAACGGTTGAAAAGCTGCTATTGATTAGCAGCCTCACCATTTGAAAATGTAAGAGCTGCCAAAACTTGGTAAAAACCACATTTTAATTGAGGTTCTAGTTGTGTCAGATTTGGGTCTGAAACATACAGCAGTTAAGGCTTAATCATCAGGAATTAGTTGAAGTCTTTGTATAGTATGGAGTTGAATGTTTATGTAGGATTATAGAGCTATGATGACTTCTTTTCAGTTCAGATAAGAATATGATGGTGGGTTGGGTTTCTACTGCTAGTATAGCAGACCTGGAATTTGGGATAAGATAGAAAGGAGGAAAACAGATGTAGTCCGGGTGTGACAATGATAGTCAGAAACACATTTTATAGGCAAGGATTTGGATGTTTGGGTTTTAGAACAAGTTTTGCATAAAGGATTGTCGAAAGTTTATATAGGATATTTTAATAACTTGGATTCGGGTTTCTAGAACGTGGGGTAGGACATTTTAGCTCCTCCTTTTGTTCTTAGCACCTAGTTTTCTTCTATGTCCAGTTGACAACTTCTTGTTGTTGATATGAGCACTTTTCACTATAATAGTATAATGTATAATACTCAATTCTAACTGCCGCATTATTTTTGCTGATGACACTTTTGCTAGCGTTTTAAAAAGTTTTGAATTATTGTTCAAACTATGGTTTGATTTTGTTATGAGCGATGGTTTATATTTCTATGGCTACTCTGATGCTTGTTGTCATTACTAGCTAAAAGCATCTCATGCTTATGTAAGAACTCAATATTCAATTTTTATCATCAAATCAGTTGATAAATTTCCTTAATTATGACTTTCTTTTTATCTTTCTCCGATGGAAAATCAAATCAACTATTCCTATTTCGCAGACTGCTGGTAAGTTAGATGGTCTGACTCTCTCTAGGTGATTGGGAGTTATACCTTATTTGATGGGACAGGACAGCAAATCCCTTAGGATAGTGTTTGCCCTTGGTCCAAAGGCTCCAATTCAAACTGTATTGTTATATTTATAGCTTCATTTATTTGGTTCTACTTTGTTACATTTGGTGATGGGAAAGCCAAAAGCAAAACCTTCAAGATAATTCTTGTCCAATTACATTAAGCTAAAAAGAGTTTGGTACGTTGTTGGGGCCCTGGACTGACCTTAGACTCTGCCTTTCATTTGTATTATCATTTTCCCAGCAAGGCATGAGCCATGCGGTCTTATCGGACCACCTCCTTAGGAAGCATGCTGAATAAAAGTAACCAATTTGATTTTTTTGCTTGAGAAAGTAGAGTGAGCAGCATGTGAATTTGTAAATAAAATAATAATAAATGTGGGATTTCAGGTCTTCTTTACAAAATCCAGAGATTCACATTGTTATTAGATGCTTGTGCTTTTGTCATAACCACTATATTTAACATAGCCCCAAAAATGACTACTGATCTGGGCTAATAAAATCATAATCTAAAAGTTCAAAAATTTTCAGAATGCCGAGTGCCAAAACATGCAATGTGGTATTTCTTCAGCTTATGATGTTTGATTAGTTTTACGGCCGTAAGCTAGCATTGGCAATACCCTTTAAGATACTATCTTTGCCTCTACAGTTTCAACGGCTGTGATGTTATTAATTGTTGTGCCTTGGACATCATCAGTGACTAGTATTTGCTCTTTTTTCTTCCAGGCCAAGTCGAGATCTCATAAGAAGGCCGAGGCGAAAGGTCACCATTGACAGCCATGATGTCAATCTCTGATTTAGATAATCTGGGCGACTAGTTCTTCTAATCTTAGTTTTCTTTGCTCCCAATTCTTGTTACATTTTCATGGTAGCTTTCATGCCTGAGATGAAAAATCAAATAATTGTTATACCACCCAGCAAAAACCTGGCGACATTTCAAATATTGTTTTGACTACTTTTCAATTTTAGAAGAATCTGTTATGCCCTTTTTAATCTCTATTTGTTCTTCAACCATGGCCTCAGGGAAAAATCAAAACTGGAAAGTTGGGGGCTGCGGAAGCTTGTGGTTTACTGAGTACCCGCATAAGGGCAGGTGATATTATAGGTGTGGATGGTATTTTGACAGAAATTAATCATTTAAACATTTAACAGTTAGTTGTGATAAAGGTTAGATGATCATCTAGATGTTCATTGTTTAATTGTCGTTTTTCTATATGGTGGTCTAAGTACAACAATAAAGTATTTAGAAAGCAAATTTAATTGCCACTAGAATAATTATAAAATCAGTAAGTAAAATATATTTCTATATTTAATATATATGCACTATGCAATATATAATTTGAGCACCGTTTAGTTTGAGATCAGAATCAAAACCAAGACTAACAATTTTTTTTTGTAAATTAATTTTTTCTTATAAAAATTAATTCTATAATAATTTAAAGTTCAAAAAATTATTTAATTTGTTATAATAATTTAATTTAATAATAATATAAAATAAGTAATATTAATTTTATAAGATAAAAAAATAATTTTGAAAAATACTGATTTTGATCTCAAATTAGATGGTGGTGAGTAAGTATTTTATTTTTTCTTTCATTTCTTTTTACCATGCATCCTGATGCAATAAGAGATAAAAAAAGAAGTCCTCAATAGAAAAATCCTTTTCTTTAATTATAGTTTTAAGCCTGTTTATTAGAATCAAGTAGGAATAAGATTTTAAATCTAATACTAATCTTATTTCATATTAGAGTAGTATTATTATAAACCCGTACTAAAAAATAAATCTTAATTTTAATTGACTTAATGATCGAATTAAATAAATTAATAGATAATAAAATCGTAGAATTTGATGTTAGTTTTTTAATGAATTATAATTCGATTGATTTGAATGATATTTTAAAAGTTACGAACTTTTGTAGATTTGAGTAAAAATTGAAATTTTACTTTGACTTCATCTTCTATTTTTTTATAAAATGCTACAGCATTCGGCCCCATTTTACCAGAGGTCGTTGGATTCATTATATACGTTCGTTGTTCTTCATCCTATTTTAGGTCTTGGGTTTTGTATTTTTTTTATTTTATTTTTATATTCTTTAAGCTTGTAGCTAATGTGTAGATTTTATTACAATAAAACCAATATATGTATTTTCTGATAACCATGCGATGAGAGAAGAAACAAAAAAATTTGGCAATATTAGATCAAATAAAAGCGTTGATTATTTTTTTTACACACGGTTCAAGTTCAACGTCAAAACCTATATAAAGATAACCAAGCACAAACAACTCTATGCGGCGCGCAAGTTCAACCTAGTGCGACCTCCACAGAGGCCGAAACCACCGGGAATGGAACGACGACTGGTGCGACACCATGAATAACACCACCACCAGTAGCGCCGCCACGCCCCACGGCGAGCTCCCGCTCCGTTTATCCGGCTGCTGCTCCACCACCGGTACCCGAAACACGAACCTCCTCTCCGCGAACACAAACCACGCCACCAAACCGAGCAGCACCATAACCAGCAGGAACAGCAGGCGGAGGGTCAGCTCCGTCCGGTGCACCTTCTCCCTGTAGTTTCCGTACCTCGACAGCGACAGAAACAGCGCCACGATAGCGAACACAGCCAACAGAGGCGGCGGCGGCAGCGACATCGACGCCAGCGCCTGCCCCCGCCACCCTTGCTTCCTTTGCGGCCCCCTCCGCTCTCGCACGAACCAGTCCATTATACTGCCAATAAGAATATGTTTGGGAATATAAAGAGGTTTGCAGAGTGAGACGCTTTGGAGAGAAAGTGAAGAAGAAGAAGAAGAAGAAGAAGAAGAAGAAGAAGAAGAAGAATCCAATGCTGTGCTTTGCTTCCTGGGGAAGGGGAATATTTTGAGCTGGAGATTAAAGAAGAGGCCGTTTTGGAGAGACTTGAAAGGGTGATATCAGAAGAAGATGCCGGAAGGGACGTCGTGGCTTTGTTTTAGGGTTACACTTGGTCCTAGTATGCTATGAGCTTGGTCCGACTTGTGTTGGGTCGTGGCTCGGATAAGGTTTAGGCTCAGCGGCACTGTCCTTTTCTTTCTTTTTCTTTTTATTATATAGTCAACTATTACAGCTAGATCATATCGTATTAGAAGAGTAATTACTGGGGTGCACCATGTGGTTAAACCAGCATAATTTTTCGACGACCTGATGAATATATTCCTAAACGTTTTGGAATACGAAATATATTGAAAATGAATCTAATCCAACGCGTCAATCTGGCCCAGCTCATACTTGAACTGACGTCAGTTCAAACCAAGTCAAGTTGAACGCACGGAAATCGACCAGTTGATTTCTGGACTCTCGGACCGATCATGTTTTCCTTGGCAGCCACTGTAACGTGACAAGTAACTTTCTTTGTATCGAACATTCTCGACTGTTTTTATCATCCTTTTTTAAAATTATTTTTTATAAAATTAATTTTTTTTATTTCATATAGTTATTAAATTAAATTATTATATAAAAATTTAATTTTTTGAATTTTTAATTATTAAAGTATTAATTTTAATAAAAAAGATTAATTTATAAAAATAATTTATTAATTTTAATTTTAATTTCAAACTAAACGAATATATAAAAACTAGACATACACATGACTGATTATGTATAGGCACAAATATCAACGACGGCCGATTTGATGTATTCAGACATTGGGAAATCACTCTATACAGATCTCGATCGTGTAGTGTATTTTTACGGCCGCTGCAGACCTGGAGAAAAGGCTGCTCGCGGAGGTAGCCCGTTAATCAAAGTGAATCGGGTAAACTTCTCGTGTTCTCTGTTTGTTTTGTCTTCTAATCCACTCGTAAAAAAGAAAATTTTAATTTTTAATTTCAAAATTAAAATTGACACTTATCAAAATTAATATAATTAGATTATGTTAATTATTGCATTAGTTATATATTTAATAATCTTAAAAATACTAAAATTTTTAAGATAATTTTTAAAATCGTTTCGCTGTGAAACTGATATGTTTAGCAAAAACTTAAAATCTGCAAAATTTTTGTTCTTTATTTCTAATTAAAATAATGACAGCAAGTATACGCTTTAGAGCCTAATATGTAAGAAATTGTTTGGCACTGAAATTATACAAATATTAGATTCTATAAGGGGTATTTATGTAAAAAATTATAGGAATTTTTATGTCATATTCACATGTGCCCCTTCATATTTTGAAAATCGTGAATTTTTAATTTTCACTTTTATCAATCAAGAATTTTTTTTAAAAAAATGGTTTAATAGAAAAAGTTTTTAGGGGATAAATTGACGAAAATATATTTAAAATGTCAGCAGACAATGCACAAATGTAATATATTTCAGGAGGATATGCATAAAATTTTTTGAAAAGATATCTAAGTATGGCATAATTTTAGAAATGCGAAGATATATAGCAAAAAAAAAAAATGAAAAAGATGTCAATTTTTGGGATATTTTCAGAAAACAGTATGAATAAATTTTTTCCAGAGAAGGGATTTCATGAATTGTAGGTGTATATATGCAAAAAATCTATCGAAGCATTGAAATGAAATGTTTAATTGAGTCAGTATCACGTCCTAATTCAATTGGACAAAGTAGTAGTTGAGACGACAGGAAGACGCGTTAAACTACCAGATCAAGTCAAGACTTTGGAACATGGCTCGGTCAAAAGTCTCCTGGTCCACGCTCAACTCGAGCTCACTGCTTCTGCTGAGCTGAGCTGGTCGATGTTTTTCGGAAAAAAATCCAATAAAATTTTGATAATTAATATATATATATATATACACATATTATTATTTCTTGTTTGATGGCCACGAATACGATACTTTCTGAACAAAATAATATATTTAAATTTGATCCATCATAGTAATTAACACGGATTTACTAATTCAATCGTCAATTAATTATCTTAATTGTTGTGCATGGGATTCCCTGGATTGGACCTGTAAATAATATATTGTTTTTCATATAATATGCTTAATTATTTCGTTGGCAAAAAAATTTTGTAAAAATTTATATTTGTATTTTATATTTCTGAAAAATCGCACTTAATTAATTTTATGTAGCGCTTGTGTTCCTTGCCGTGCCAACAACATAATGAAGCATAAATAATATATTTTAAAAATAAAATAAAAATACAATACTCATAAATTGTACAACTAACACAATGCTTGGAGTGTAAATTAAAAAAATAGATAAATATTTTTTTATATTCGTTTCTTTAATTTTTGGAATTTACGAAAATAGCTGAATTTTTGCTCTTTGCATTTGTACCAAGGACCAACTAATTATAGAAAATGAAATAATAAACAAGCAAGCAAATCAAACCAATAGAATTATCACAACAATTTCAGAAAAGAAAAAAGGAAAAAATCTAGAAAATAAACAAAAAGAGGAAGACAAAAACCAAGAGAAAAAAAAGCATTTTCACAAGAAAATCTACCGTCCCTTTCATCCCCTTAATCCCTTGTGGTTAATTCACTAATCCTCAACTAAATTCCAATTAGAACGATAAAAACTCAATAGCGAAGATTTTGAAGCGAAGCCCTCTCCCTCTCTTTCAAAGAAAGTCTCCACCTTTGACCCCTCGTCGTCTCTTTCCCCTCTCCTTCCCCCACCTTTCCCCTCTCCTTCTCCTCCTCCTCCTTCTCCTCCAAATCCCTCTCGCTCCTCGCCCGATTCCCTTCATTCCCGCATTCATCTCATACCGAAATTGCATATATATTGATGGTAATATCCAACAGGACCCTAGCGAAACAAGAGGATGGGCTCCTGCTTCTCCACCGCCGCCACCAAGGTCACCGGATCCTCCTCCGCTGGCAACGCCGACCCCGCAGCCGCAGCCCGGAATGAGCCGGAGAAGAGTCCGTCGCCGGAGCAGCAGCTGCAGCAGAGGAATCAGAAGGGGCAGCACCGGAGACGAGGGAGCGGGTCGGTGCCCTGCGGCAAGAGGACGGATTTTGGGTATGCGAAGGATTTCGAGAGCAGGTATGCGATTGGGAAACTGCTAGGGCACGGCCAGTTTGGGTATACCTTTGTTGCCACCGATAAGACCAATGGGGATCGCGTGGCGGTGAAGCGGATCGAGAAGAATAAGGTGGGTTTTCTGCTTCTTTTTAATGGAAAGGTCGGATATTTTTCTTGTTTTTTCGGTCGATTCGGCACCTGGGGTTCTTTCTGATTGCTTTAATTTGGTTCTCTTTTTGCGATCTGAATTTAACTTTCTTACCTCAAAAGGAAGAATTTGATTTATCCGCTGGGCTTGTGTTTGGTTTCATTGCCTCAACGATTTGATTTGCATATTGCAATTCACGAAATTGATGGTTAGTGATAATGGAACAGTTGCTAGCGCACGGCAAAGAAAGGAGATAGTATTCTTGAATCTAATTCTCAAATTGCTGGTCAGTATCTCCTGATTTTGCACTGTAGAAGGTGAAGGTGGGGAAAAAGTCCATCGTTGTATCTACTTTTGCATTGCTTCAAAGTCTTGCATTGACTGTTGCTTAGCAAGTACCCTTTGTTACTTATCTAAGTAGGAATTTCGTTAGAACCCATTATATGATGCATATAGTGAATTTTACCCAAAATTTAAGCATCTAACTTCATGAAATCTTAAGCATAAGCTGTTGTAGCATATGCATATAAAATCTTATAGAAGGTTATGCTTTTAAGGATAAATAGTCAGGCTTCAAATTTTAGCGGATGAGATCAGGACCAACTTATTGCTTCCATTTACAGCATTATATACTATGTGCATATCTTCTTGGTTGTTCTCCTAATCCCATGAAAAAAGGAGGGATATTTGGAAATTTATTAAATGCTATTAGCTTTGTTGAGTAGACAACTTCTACCCAAGGCTGATGCTATTGATATTCTTGGGAAGGGATCAATCAGCAGTTCTTTTCTATCCCTCTCTCTCTCTCTCTTTTATTGCAAGCCTAGTAGTTATATGTAGATGATGACTCGTGTTTATCTAGAACAATATGAACAGCAATGAAGGTAATGTTTAGCCCATGTGGTTACTTCTAATTGACTCCTTTACTAATTCAAAATGCAGAAGCAGGTATTGTATAGGAGAATAGCTCTCATCTGCTCGTAAGTTGTTTGTTAGTCATGCTCTAAGTTCTTCTTGTTTTGCGACAGATGACCCTTCCCATTGCTGTTGAGGATGTCAAGCGTGAAGTAAAGATACTTCAAGCTTTAAAAGGCCATGAAAATGCTGTTCACTTCCACAATGCATTCGAAGATGATAACTATGTCTATATAGTAATGGAGTAAGTTTTTTCTCCCAAATATGAATAGAAAAATCTCTTATGCATTCATACTTAAAGTTTGGTATTACTTGTATGGATTACTTTAACTGAGAAAATCATGGTATTCTGCTATTTCTGTAAATAAATTTTAATGTGTATATATATGTCGGACAAAAATGAGTCCAGTCATATATTGTAATAAATCTAGGAGTAGGCAGTATAACAAAGAGCAATCTAGGACCTGGGCTAACACAACCTAAATGTTGATATCTTTTTTACTTTATGCTGCTTGCACAAATCTTTTAACTTCACCACGGAAACCTAGTTTCTATATCAGTTATTAGCAGCAAGCACGTTTTATTGAACTTTATGTTGAAATGAGTTTTTCTGTTTAATTTGATGCCTATCAGATTGTGCGAGGGTGGTGAACTACTGGATCGGATATTAGCCAAGTAAGACTTGAGCTTTTCTGGTAGCTTCTGATTTTCAACAATTTTGATTTTATGATTTATTTCTAGCTGAAGAAAACTATGTCTTTTTCCTTTTACATAATACCGTGGATTTTCTTGTGGCCTATGAGCAATGAAGGTGTTTGTCCAGTTTAATCTTGCATTGTAATGTTAATGGGCCTGTCCGCCTCAGCCTGAGAAAATAGTTCAGACTGTTTTTGAAATCTGAGTTTGTTCTTTTTTCAGGAAAGACAGCCGCTACAGTGAAAAAGATGCTGCTGTAGTAGTACGGCAGATGCTTAAAGTTGCTGCTGAGTGTCATCTTCATGGTTTGGTTCATCGAGACATGAAACCAGAGGTGAAGCTCAAACACAAATGGAAACAGTTTATTCTACTATATAGTGTGCAAATTTCCCCCTGAAATATGTTATGTTAAACAATGGGTAATTCTTGTGTGCAGAATTTTCTTTTCAAATCAACAAAGGAAGATTCACCTCTTAAGGCAACTGATTTTGGCCTTTCAGATTTCATAAAGCCAGGTCAGTAATGGGAAGAAGCGGATGCAATGTTCCACAAATAATTGAAAAATGCTGTATGGGCTTATATTTGGGTGAATGATTCCCTGTTGCATAGGCATGATGATTTTATATGACTGCATTCCAGGTAAGAAATTCCGTGACATAGTTGGCAGTGCCTATTATGTTGCTCCAGAAGTTCTGAAGCGCAAGTCTGGCCCTGAGTCAGATGTTTGGAGTATTGGTGTTATAACATACATTTTGCTTTGTGGGAGGCGTCCCTTTTGGGATAGAACTGAGGATGGCATATTCAAGGAGGTAACAGAAAATTCTGATATGCAGTATAATTTTAAATGGTAAACATGTTTGAGTTTCATATTGTCATTCTTCTTTGTTTCTAGTTTGTTATAGATTATTTACATATCCTCTGTCGTTGGATTGTGATTACTCTATATTATGATAAATACCTGTCATTGTCTTTGTATTTTTTCAACAGTGTCAACTTGGTGAGTTGAGCCACAGCAGTTAGCTGATGCCATTATGTGGATTTATTTTCTTTTTTTTTTTGGACAAATATAAATATTTTGGCATGTTTTTTATTGTCTCTGCACATAAAAACTTTGCTTCCTATTGTTCTTTTGCAGGTCTTAAAGAACAAGCCTGATTTCCGTAGGAAGCCATGGCCTAACATAAGCAATGGTGCCAAAGATTTTGTTCAGAAGCTACTAGTGAAGGATCCTCGTGCCAGGCTGACTGCCGCGCAAGCTTTGTGTAAGTAATGGAATGTTCCTTTGCCTTCTTTACATTATGCCCTACTTTAAAAAATAAAATACAATAAAAAATACAATATTGATACGATAATACCATGTTGTTATAAACCTATTGCTTCAGTTAACAATATGTTAATGGAGTTTAACGATCCTGATTGTGAAAATTTGGTGAACTTATAAGCATCCAACTTTCTTCTTTTTATGGCTGTTTAGTTGCCAGAGGAAGTGGAATTGTCACTTCCTTACTCTTCCTCCCAACTTCTAGAAGTGGCACTTCCCTACTAGAAGTGTTTAATTTTCAACATTTGGTGTAGAGAAAGTGCATATGGGAAGTGAAAGCACTAACAATGCAATAAATGCAAAAAAAAAAAAAGAATAATACCGATAAAATTAATAGTCAGTGATGATACAACAAAAATATGTTTTTTATGCATTATGATAAAAAATAGAATATGAAGCAAATACAAAAAAAAATTATGTTAAAATTGTGGTAATACTTTTTTTTTTAATCAAAATACTTGATTATCACAAACAATTGTCAGACAAGAATTTTTTACTCTATTTTACTATATTCATTTAGAATTAAGAGCATGTAAGGAGTTATAATGAGACTGATTTTTGAAAATTATACTAAATCAAATAATAAAACTTTTCATTAACATACCTAAAAAAGTGGTCCGTGAAATAGTACATTATATATTACATCAACAAATAAGATGTTTTCCTAGTTTACCCTAATTCTCAAGATTATCTCCCCCTTCACTAAATGCTCTCTCTTTCTCTTCTGGTGACTTCCCCCTGCAAAATGAGAAACCACATTTAGTTCAAAATCCACTTCTGGGAAGTGCTAGGAAAGTGGAGCCCTTATGTTCTTGTGAAATCTAAAGTTGATCTTGTATAGTTATTAGTTAGATCATCTTACTTTGTTATTTTGTTTGTAACTTCTGGAGCATGTATTCAGTTCATTATGACAGCTCACTATTTATGCAGCACATCCTTGGGTGCGAGAAGGGGGAGATGCATCTGAAATCCCTATTGATATCTCTGTACTATCCAACATGCGCCAATTTGTGAAGTATAGCCGTTTGAAACAGTTAGCACTGAGGGTAGATATTTTTCTTTTCTCAAATGCAATTGTCAGGCAAACTACTTATTAGATTATTTTCAAATGGTTGTTGCTCATGTGGCATGAATTTTTACAGGCTTTAGCAAGTACACTTAATGAGGATGAGCTAGCTGATCTCAAAGATCAGTTCGATGCAATTGATATAGATAAAAGTGGCACAATCAGTCTTGAAGAAATGAGACAAGTGAGTTGTTATTTTTTAGACAGCAATTATGGTAATTCATGTTTCTAATCAAGCTGCTTTATGCAAAAGTAGGAGCCCTACTTTTCTGGTGCATAGGCTGCTACTATGGAGTTCCTTTCCCATCATTCCTAGCAAGGAACTGTTGCTTGTTTTCAGCATCTTTCTTTATGGACTAAGAATTCTTGCTTGTATTATGAAAACTCTTGTATCTGGCAATTCATTCACTCTCAGAATTCCAGCAGTAGAAGATGTATCAATCAACATGATTTAAGTAAACCATGGTTAGATTAGGTTATGATTCGTCAGTTAGTTGAGTTTTCTTAAGTTCAGCTTGTTATGACTCGGGCCATGTGTCCCTTGCTTAGCCAGTTCAATTATAATTTAGCTTCTCACAACTGTCTTGCTCAATGCCTTCAAACCTTTAGCCTAGGCACAGTCAGTTGATGCATTAGTGTGAGTGGTAACTATAGTGATGCCAGCCATGTACAGCCACCATAATTGTTGCTGGCAATTTTAAGAGTCTTCTGGGGCAGCATTTTCATTGCACATAACATATTTTAAGTTTATTAGCTAAATCAAACCAAAATTGAACAACTCAAAGTCATAATAAATGTTCTGCCCTATCAAAGAGAAATGTACTGGTTTAATTTTTTTTTTTCAAGAATGAACTTCACTTTTCATTTGATTTACAGTTTCATGATCAATAAACCGTTTATGCCCAATAATGGAAGAGAGAAACCTTCTTTTTGGATGCTTTTTGGAGATGAAACTTACATCACTCTGACGACCACCATTTTGATGATCATTGTGTAGGCTCTTGCAAAAGATATCCCATGGAGATTAAGGGAACCTCGTGTTCTGGAAATCCTTCAAGCGGTATGCTATTGTCTTATACCTTGGGTCTGTATTTCATCTTATATATTGTACTTAAAGTTATGATAAACAATTATTGTTGAGATAGTTGTTTAATATTTACAAGAATTGTTTACAATGTTTAATTTGGTCTGGGTGTTTTTATTGGCACTTTCAATAATTAAATACTGCCTCTGGAGCAGATGGACAGCAACACAGATGGGCTAGTGGATTTCACAGAGTTTGTTGCAGCAGCTTTGCATGTGCATCAGATGGAGGAACATGATTCTGAGAAGTGGCAGTCTCGGTCCCAAGCTGCTTTTGAGAAATTTGATGTGGACAAAGATGGTTACATCACACCTGAGGAACTTAGAATGGTAGAGCTACTGGACTTCTTTCATTTTTAATAGTTCCAAATACCTTGATTTTGGGGTTTGTGTTTATAAACTACCACTGTACCACTCAACCTAATTTACCACAAATTTTTGAGATAAAACTTTACATGCAGAGCATCTTTTTTTTTTTAAAAAAAAAGAACATTCAATATCTTCTGAGCCTACCTTGCTGAAAAATTGGAGTCAAATTCATAGTTTTGCCTTGTTGTTTACAGCACACAGGATTGAGGAGCTCTATTGAGCCTCTGTTAGAGGAGGCAGACATTGACAAGGATGGTAAAATAAGCCTGGCTGAATTCAGGAGGCTTTTAAGAACTGCAAGCATGAGTTCACCCAATGTCCCGAGCCCATCTGGTGTCAGGAAGACTCATAAGCTGTAGGCCTGTAGTTAATGTGAAATATCTCTGTAGAGACAGCAGGTCTTGGAGCTGGATATGTCTTGTACAAATGCAGCTCTGCATTTGCTCATGCAGCTGGAACGGTAAACAGGAACTCAACTTTCATATCACCGGTTAGATGTGGAATTCTTGAGTGCCGATTTGCTCTGATGAGTGTGATACAGTGGAATTTGGCTGCGTGTCCTATCCTATGCAAGTCATTTGTCGCACTCTTCCATCCTACGCACTCCATTGTTGTGGTTTGAGAGGTTCTACGATTCCCATCAAAGTTTTAATGCTTGTTCATAGTTATGTGCCATTGCTGTGAGCTGGAGAGTTCTAATCTTTATCAAGCTTGTCCTGCTGTTCATAGATATGTATTTCTTGTTTATAATCACACGTCATATTTTCTCAGATGTTCTGCACAGGTTTTTGGTTCTTGTTTCTGCTATAGTTGGAACAGCATAGGCAGTATACTGAATGAAGAGATTGATATCGACATTATTTCTTGTCTATCAGAATTGTGAAACTTCCAAATGGTGTCATGTCCTTGAGTTTCTACAGATAAAATTATTAGTCTTATTTCGTGTTAATGCATTCAGATTTGTATGCAGAATGTTATTATTAATCAAGCACAAATCATCTGAACCAATAGGTAATGATGGCTTTCGACGGCCTTTTTAGTAGATAACTTAAAACTCAAGTTTTGGTCACACTTTTTGGTTAGCTATAATTATCCTCAATAACGGATATTAGAAGGGCCCTTAGCAAACGATGGCTGGAAACTTAGACTATAACAATGTAACAGGGAGATCAGAAAAAAGAAGGAATTGAGCTTGATATGAATGGATGTCTAGGTTAAAGCCGGGACCAGTAGTTGTCCTGAAAGTCCGGATTTTTGCGAGCTAATCAAGAACCAACATCATAGAGCATGGATAAGATTCCGATCATATTCCAAATCCGATTTGCAGCCCTACTAGAAATAATATATATATATATATATATAAACCAAAAAAAAAAAAAAAAAAAAATGGAAGACAGGACGCCACCTCCTCAGTACTAAAATGAAGAAGAGGTCAAAATCCCCAAACCGACTCAGATTAGAATAACAACCACATTCTCCCGATTTTCCTCTCACGTAACCAGGGAAGAACGCGGTCGACCCCCGTGTTCAGATGCAGTTTTCTGGAGAAGGGCAAAACAGTAATTTTGGGAGCCGTCGGCCGATTTGGTTAAATGAAACGAGACATGGGCTCCGCATGAAACCCATTAATATGATATCACGCCCCGCATGTGCCCCTGTGGCTTGTGGGCCCCTGCCCTCACAAGTCGGGACAAAAAGCGGGCTTGCAGCCGCCGGCGGCGGCGGCGGCGGCGGCTGACGCATTCTCTATTTCCATTGGAAAATGGTTTTTAGTGGGGATCATTTACTTTCGATTTTTTTTTTTGTTTTTTTGGCCATAAAATTTATGGTTAAAAGGGACGCATTTGCTTTAACCGAATCGCATTATTAGTTTTTTATTTTCAGAAAATTTCAGTAACATATTTTAATTTAATGAAATTCATTTTTTTTAAAATTGGTGATTGATTGGGGATGGATCAATTTTACTTCCAAATGCAAGCATTTTGGTCTAAAAAAAGAAAAAAAAAAAGGATGAGAAACATGGAGAGTTGGTGGACGCATGTGAGATCATATCATACACGATTTAGCATTATCGGCGGATTATCGCATTTTTTTTAAGTATTTGCAATCATATTCAAAGCCAATCCCATACAATTAATTTATGTTACGTAATTTATTTGCAATTAAAACATCTGAATTCTTTAGCTACAAACGCATGGCTTAAAAATATTTCAATATTAAAGTATATTCTCTAGGTATGCTTTTGCCATAAAATCATGTTTGTGTTTTTTTGGGTAAACAAAAACATATTAGGATTAATTGCATGTTTTGATTTTTTTTTTTTATTATTAGCATGTATTTGAATTAAGATTAGTAATATGATTATCGCATGATGATCATACAACGAAATTTTAATTTTTTGACGATCATCCAAATTCAAACATATTTTCTAAGATCTTGTTTTCTTATTGATATATGACAGTGTATACATTAGGACACATAACTCGTCAAAACATTTGATAATTATATTCTGCCAAAGTGGTCCAGGATTCCATTACCTAACCACCCACTTAATTAAATCATCAATAAAATAAATATAAACAAAAAAAAAACCCCCTCAAAAAACATCATTATTCCCAACGAGGAGCCAACAAGCTAACCGAGCCAGAGCCGAGCCAAAGCCAAAACCAAAGCCAAGCCAAAACTCGCACAGGCCAGCGCCACATACAACGAATGCATCTCTATATATACACAGCGAAGAAGCCTCGTAGCTCTATCAAAAGAAGAAGAAGAAGAAGAAGAAGAAGAAGAAGAGAAGGTAGCAAGCCATGAAGGTGACGCAGTGCATTCCAAGGCTGAAAGGCAGCAACCGGCCTCCGTCGCCGATCTCGCTCCTCGACCGATTCCGAGAGGTCGTTTTCCGGCTTATCATGCTAACGGCGGTCTCCAAAGCGGGCAGGCCGCACCATGATCGACCGCCTGCTCAGCCTAGAACGCACCACCCGGACTCGCACCGCAGCCAGGCCGTCGAGGATTGCATCGAGTTCTTCAAGAAGTCGTCGGCAGTGGCGGCGGACGGTGAGGCCAAGAGATCGGACGCCGGCGACGAGGCGGTCGGAATGAGGTCGGCGTGCAATGGTTTGGTGTGAGCTGTGGGTGAGGACGGAAGTAGCGTGTATAGAGTCGAGATTTGTTAGAATAGATTTGAGAGGTTGTGCTGTGGGGGGGGGCGGTGGGGTTTGCTCGTGTATGGGTGATGGGCTGTTCTCTCTAATTGAAGTGCTCCGAGTCTCCAAAAATGCTTTGTGCAGCAAAGTACAAAACTAAACAAAATAAAAATTATTAAATTATTTTCCATGTAATTGTTTGGCCACGGATCGAATTCAAAACTCAAATTGTAAAGTTAAAACAGCAAATTTATCTCAAACCGTCGATTTTATTTATTACAAAATTTGAGAGATTTCGTATTCTGAATTTCAAATAAAAAAATTTTAAATTAACCCAAACGAACTCACCCAATTGTACGAGAAACGGTATATTTATGCGGGCTTCACTCCATTTCGATCTATTGGGCCATGTTTGGGCTTCCATGGGCCTGGATTGCCCTTCGAGACCACGTTGATATCTTGGATGTTTATTCCTTTGGTTTGTTGTCATGAACGCCCAATGGGCCTCTCAAGCCCATAGTAATTCTACTCGGTGCTATTCGAATTCAGTTTCATAAAATTTTTCATAAAAACTAAAATAAAATAGCTTATTTTTATATTAATTTAATAATTATTATATTAAAAATTAAATGAGAGTAATTTAGATTTTTTACATCAATTTCAATAGGTAAAATCAAATTAAAATAAAATATTTTTTAATTATTTTAATTGAAGTTATTTTTTAAAAAATTATAATATAATATGAGTGATTTTTTTTACCAATATTAATAAATTAGATAGTTTGTTGTAAATTCATAACAAAGTAGGTGGTGTCTTACTAAAAATCAAGGTTTTGAAAATCCATGGAAGCATTTCGGTTTGCATCATTATTTATATATATTGTATTCCTATTACAAAATATACTTAGCTTAGGTGGTTAAGAGGGTTAAGCTTGCTTAAGATCAAATATTGACTCCTACATTCTTTTCATATTTCAAGTAGTTTTTTACCAAAAAAAATTATTTAATAATTATATATATATATATATGTAAATTTTTTTATTATTTAACTTTTTTTAAAAAAAAATTTTAATCTAAAATTAAATTTTAATCAAAAAATTTAAAAATAATTTAATTGAAAGTGAAGCAGAGTCAAACATATTAATTTCAATGAATATCGGAATCAACGTTGAAATCCAAACTTCAAACCTTACTAAAAACTCTATTTTTAAAAATGATTGTAGCCAACACAACGATCCTGCACTATTTTACTATCATTCACAATTACCTTTAATTTTCACTTTAAAAAAAATAAATATGACAAATTGATGGATAGAAACCTATTATTGTAACACGCCAAGAATTGACTCGACCGTCAGATCCGTTTCTCTCTTATGTAAAAAGCCAAAATTTCAAAACTTCGATGTATGTTATTTGTTATAAGATACGAACACATCTTCTGAATATAAATAGATTGGGATCTATGAAAAAATTTTGAGTGGAGAAAGAAAAAATAAAAAAATTTGTAATAGCAAGTTACCATTTACTTATCGAGTGGATTTATCGATTTCACAAATAGATTTAATGATACAAAAAATGCATACAAATACTCTATATAAAGTAATAAATGGGTGAGCACCATCTCCGTAGAGACCATACTGGGCTAGAAGAGTACAAAGGCAAAGAGCATCTAAACCCAACTATATATATTCTTCGCCCTGTCAACGACAAGAAGAAGCTTCTGCAGAGAAGAAGGCGAGAAGGAGACGCAGCATCGGGACAAACATTGAGAGCAAACACCAACTCCTGCACTACTGCTGCTGCTCCTAAACAACAGCAGCAGCGAATCTCTTTTATTTGAGATCCCAGAGAGAAGGGAACCTTCAGATGAAGTGATGGACTCAGAGCTGGTGACTTGAGAGTTGACGATGGAAGTGGGAGCTTTTTCGAAGGATGGAAATGAAAATAATGGAGGAGGCGGGACTCGTTGGCATTGAGAGAGAGAGAGAGAGAGAGAGAGAGAGAGAGAGTTAATGAGTGTGTGTGTGTGAGAGAGAGAGACAGAGAGACAGAGAGTAGATCACTAAGCTGATGCTCTTCTTCCCAATCAACACGAAACGGCCAACACGTGACCCCCATATGTACGCTGCGCGATAATGAACACAAATGCTGCGACGTGAGAAAGATTATTGAAAAAATAATTAAGTTAATAAAATTTTGACCAGCTTTCTATTTATTAATGTAACAATATCGTAGGTAACTTTAGACACCTGACATCTCAACTTAGCAGGAAAAAACCCAAAAAAAAGATTAGCATGAAGCACGAAAATCAATAACCCACATAATTTCCAAACAATTATGTACAAAAAAGATGAAGAAGATTGCAGGGCGAGCTGCCCTTCATTTTCCTATTAATTAAAGCAAAAAGGAGACAGAAAAAAGCTAATCCACAACACGATAGACCACAACAAAACAAGGCAAGATGGCCCCCGAATTCCCGACAAACAGCTCCTCCAGATCCGCAACCCCATCCTCCCCGCCCACCACCGAATCAAACCCTCCTTCGTCCTCCTCCTCCCCTTGCCTCCTCACCCTCCCCGCGATCACCCTGCACACCATCATCGCCCTCGGAGCTCCTTCTCCTCCTGCAGCACTGCCGCCACCATGAGCGCGGCCGCTGCTGGCCATGGTGCGCACGCCCCGCGCAAAGCCGTGGCGGATGGCGGCGCACGCGGCGCACGCGGCGGAGGAGCAGAGGGCGGAGGATCCGAAGGCGCCCAGGGCGCAGGTGAGGGGGGACAGAGGGAGGAAGCGGAGGAGCTCGTTGCCGTCGGCGGCGCAGCGCGGGTTCTTCTTCGGGTCGTGGGCGAAGCGGGATTTGACGGCAGCGCGGGCGTCCTCGAAGCGGCCGATCGTGCGGGCTGTGTTGTGGATTTTCAGTATGCGGTCGATCTTGACGGCGGGAAGGTCCCGTCGGCGGTGCCAGCTCGATTTGAAGATGATCTCCACGATGTGCCGGCCTGAGTCTTCAGGCCCCAGTTCAGAAACTGCAGAGTGGCATAACTGTAATTAATACGATGCTAATATTGAAATTAAAATATTTCTAAAATTTTGTTTTCGGGGCATCGGTTTCCACATTATAAAATACATGAATGGAAAGAAAAAAAAAATCAAAAAAAAAAAATACTTTTTTAAAAAAATAAAATTAACAATTTTTATCATAAAATTAGTAAAATTAAAATAGAAATAATTTCTGTGAAGAAACAAAATTTTACAGCCGAGCACATGAAGTTTTAATTAATATAAAAAGCAGGTGCACAGATTTATATGGCGCAGGCCCAAAACACGAGAATTAGCAGAGCGAGGCAGTTTCCGAAAGAAAAAGCTGTGGATCCGAGGAGGAGCACAATACTGACAATATTTTTTCTTTTTATTTTTATCCAAAATTCTTGTAATTTTACTTTTAAAATTAAAATCAAATCGTTTTGCTTTCAAGGAAAAAAAAACCTTAATTTTTTGAAGAAATAAAGAGAAATTTAAAATAAAAATACCAGCATGACGAGCTACGTGATGCATCTCCAGGTATTCTTGCTTGGTGAACACCTCCCCGCATTCCGGGCACGCGCACAGCATTCTCGGCCTCGGATGCCTCCTGTATGATATTTATTTCCTTCAATTGTATTTAATAAAAATTAATTGCTCTACAAATTTTTATTTATCGTTACCATGTACCTGGTGGCCGACTCGACGCAGACGGCGTGGCACTCGTAGCACCCGGAGAGCCGCCTCAGCTGCATTCCTCTGGAGTTGGAGCACGGGGCAGGCCGTCGAGTAAGCGGAGTCGTCTCTTGCCGACGGCTGTCACCGGGCGACGAGGAACCGGAGTTGCGGTCGGTGTCGGAGCGATGCACGACTCTGGTGTTCCCATGGACGACGTCGTGGATGGCGCATATGGAGGAGCCGCACGACGAGCTGAGCTTGGTGTAGTTTGTGTTGGCAGTCGTTCTGGCGGGGTCGTGGACTTGAGACGGCGCGGTGGTCCGGCAGGAGAGGAGGCTCTTGAGCTGCTCCCACGTGGAGGTGGGCTCCTTGGATGGAGGCCGTCGCAGCGGCGGAGGTGCTGGGTGGTCGTGTTTTTTCTTATTCTTTTGGTGGCGGTCGGAGGTGGAGGTGAGGATAGCCATGGAAAGAAGAGCAAGGAAGCGATGGAGGAGATATGGATCCTTTGTGAATTGAATGGTTATTTATTCGGAGTTCGAGGGAAGCGGGTGGCGCAGATGGGTGGCGACTAATTTTTTTAATCCATTTTTTATCTTTGCCTGTCTTGTTAATAATTGTTTGGCTATTAATAAAGTCGCATTACTGTTAGGGTTCAGAAGCGGCAGTTCACCGTGAAGATTGGATAATTTATAGCATTCGTTAGTATCAGTTTATTTAAAAGAATTGTAGTGGATTAGTCAGACGATCATGCGATAATCGTCCAAGTCACTTTTTATTTTTCCAAATTGACTTAAATTTTTATTACTAAACTTACTAATATTCAAATGCAATCATTCTAATTAAAATCCTCAATGACTTATCATTCATCTAATTAATTAATTATAATTTTCTTACGGTGATTCTAATACAAAAGGATCCTATATATCAAGATTTTGGGTATTGGTTTGGATAGTTTCGGTCCATTTGTCAAATCATTTTTATTTTTTAACTAAAATTTAATTTTAAATTTTAAAATATTAAAAAAGTTTAAAAAATAGAAAAAAATTTATATACATATTTTTTTTTGAAATTATTATATATATTTTTTTGATAAAAAATAGCTTAAAAATAAAAAAAAAATTACAAGAGGTAGGATTTGACATTGAGTCGTTTTGATTTGAGATCAAATCCTTAACTATCAAAATAAATGTACTTCATGATTATAATATATTTTTAAAAATTAAAATTAAAAGTACAGACTAAAATGTTTAGATCATTAACAAAATGGAGATATTTAAACAGAGATTTAAAATCATGCAATACATCATATTCATGGATATTTCAGAGCTAAGATGCTTCTGAGAAGCAATCAATTCTCCTAAACCGGTGGGCCAGCTGTGGAGTGGATTGGCTAACAGACGTATTGGGTTAGGTGCATTTGGTTGGAAAATAGCTAACATTCCTGTCCTCTGGTCAATCAAGCCTCGTTACGAATAGAGCAGATTAAGGGTTCGATCCCTCATCCAATTTAGATTTGACTCGTTTTAATTTACCCTAACGTATTAACCTCGAGATAAGTCAAATTTTTAATGAATAAATTGCAGCCGGCGATCTTCCCAGCTATAAGCTGAGACTCTAATTAATAATTAATACATTACTAAACACATACATTGAATCTAATTAAAATCAGAGCCAAACACCGATTCAATTGATACGAGGGCGACCGTGAACTATCACAGCAATCAATGAGTCACCACGTGGCAGTCATACGAAATTCATCAGCGCTCGAGGGACGCAATCCATGGGCTTCCTCTCCCATCTCCAGTGAGATTCAAGCTCCCATCGTCCGATTAGAAGGGACTAGCTCATTAAAGCCTCATTGGTATGGTTGGCGGAGCCAAAAAAAAGACCAAATCATTTCAAAAATGAGTTTTTTTTTATTATATATATTAGATCCTATTTATCTAATTTTTAATGTGAAATTAATTCATTACACCTGATATTATAACAATCCCACGTGATATTATAACATGGTATAATTGACTCTTCCTGATAAGGTAGATTGAGATTGGTGCCACCGTCATCGATTACTCTCGTCCGCGATCTAAATCGTATTTGACTAAAAGCATATTGCACTCATCTTCAAATCAAATAGTAATAGATCATAAAATTTTCTAGATATGTATATCAATCTCTGTATTAATTTCTGGATGATGGCCTGAAAAGCATTAAGCAAGTGTGTGGACCAAGTCCCCCTAAACTCGGGACCGTGTGCGTCACACAGATTGACAGTCACCGTCCTCTCATCTCTGTTGTAAGTTTCATCCTTTCTTTCGACCACTCAACTACCAATTATCCTGTGTGCGGGCAGCTCGAGCGCGACTCGGTTATTTATTCAACAAATAGAGCATGAACACAATTTTCGGCTCCAAAGTATGGGAAATTTGTCTAATTGATCTTAAATATGTTATGTTAAACAATGGGTAATTCTTGTGTGCAGAATTTTCTTTTCAAATCAACAAAGGAAGATTCACCGCTTAAGGCAACTGATTTTGGCCTTTCAGATTTCATAAAGCCAGGTCAGTAATGGGAAGAAGTGGATGCAATGTTCCACAAATAATCGAAAAATGCTGTATGGGCTTATATTCTGTGATAACATCTTGTAGGTTTTTCGGCAGAAAGTTGTTGAAAATAGTCAGAATCACTGTTAACACAACGAAAGAAGAGTTGTTCTCCAAAAAATGGTTTAGGGTAGAGTATATGCTTTACCCTGCCCCAACTGGGAGCTGCTTAAAAAATGCTGAAATTAAAAAACAAAATCAAGAAATTAGATGTTTGCAGGTACGTCAGTATTAGACAGGGTGGAGGATCTACCGCATATATTGGATAAATGTTCTGTGATAAAACGGTAAATTACGAAAAAAAAAATCCAGAAACTTGTTTAATTTCTGTGATAAAACGGTAAAGTAGGGAAAAAAAGTTATCCAGAAACTTGCTTAATACTAAGTAACGGAATGGGAATAATCCTCAATTATCCCGTCACCAAACAGGCCCAATAAGGCTTTGAAAATTTAACAGGATAGAATTGACACAATGGCAGATTAGGGCCCCAAGATTATGATAACCACAAGATTTACATCTCATAGTGGAGAAGAGAAACATTAGGGCCAACTGTAAAGAAAAGCCTCTGAACAATATTACATTTGCCATATTGCACAAGCCCACGAACATATTTTTTTTTTTTTTCAAAAAAAAAAGGTAAACAGCTAATATACATAGTTTTCGCTTGCAAACTTGTCATTCAGTCTGTGACTGCTCGGAGATTGACGGCAACAATGTGGAACATGATGCCATAGGTTCATGGACCACAGAGTTTGATGAAACAAAGATTGGATTCCCTTGCAGCTGCAACATAATGCTCCCCAGTATCTCCATCATTAACTTCTTGAACTCCTTTTCATGTACAGTCTTCCCATCATCGGCATTTATCATTTTAATCGCCTCATTCACAACAGCATCAACCTAAGCAAATAAGAGAGATACTATGAAATCTCACAACTCTTAAAACAGAAAAAGTATTCATGACAAGTCTGTACACTGTCTAGGTAAAAGGGAATGCAAATCTCACAGCCTCTGATAAATCATCAATGGTACAGGAGTGTGTACCTGAGCAACTGCACCGAAAGGAGGCAAATTTGCAGATGGAGCTATCACAACAAGAGCAACTCGGAGGTGCTCTTTGGAAACTTTAGCTTTTGGATCCTTAGGTAAATCTTTCCATGCTTCATCTAACAACTATAGCCAAAATAAAGAAAACTCTAGTTAATAGCATTTCTGTAAAGGAACTTGGCATCAGAATTTTAGGCAAGCAAGACATAAATTTCAGCTAATTAATCCAACAACTTTTGTGATGATATAATTGCAAAGAAAAAAATGTTATGAACGAAATTTTTCATCCTTTTATAAAACCCTTGAAGAGTGATTTCTTCAAACAAATTCTATTGATTTCTCCACAGTTTGCATAAAGAAACCACCAACCACATCATTCATCCCAAAATCCAAGAGAGAGATCAATCTTCAGAGAATGAAAGAACCAGATGACAAAATACTAATACTAATACAAATATGATGTGTTTCAAGAAGGAACATGGAGATAAAATACTAATACAAATCCAAAAGCCATGGAACTTTGCATTCTTTGCCATCCTTGGTAATCTAGCGGCATCAAAACATTTGACATTCTTAATCAACAATCAAATTTCTCTTAGAAAATAAAAACTGATTGAGTTGCTTATGTAAAAGCTGAACTATTATGTGAGACATCATTTGCAAGATAATTCTACAGCTTCAATGGTCTCTTTCAGAACAAATAACACCTAAAGAAAACATAGAGAGGGGCATATTCTCCTAAAGATTTGGTGCATCAACAAAAGAATGGAAGGTAAATGGGGTTAAAATCTTGCAAAAAGAAGCAAATGCACAACTAACCTTATCCAGCTCAAACTTATTGGAGAATAATCTCTTGATGCCACTCCCATCAAAGGTATTCTCACTGTGAGCCACAATAACAGGTTGCTCTTGAAGACGCTCGCTGATAATGACCACAAGCTTGTTGAATTCCTCAAAGAATATCTCTTGAGTAGCAGGTTGTTCAAGATGATCCACAGGTAGCAATTGTATTGCAGGTTCAATAATATTACTCAATACCTAGGAGCAAACACACTGGTTATGAAACACTGATTTTCCATCATTGTTCATTTTTTGGAGGGTAAATCACCCAAGAATAAGAATAAAAATTACATAAAATGATACAAACACCAAATTATTACCCCATCAGAACCACAAACAACCATACTCAGATGCATAGTTTTTGAGATCACATTAGGGTTATTTTGGCCATTCCCTATTATTTAAAATGTTTGTAGTTGGCCAATTAATGACGGAAAATCGGGTCCATTTAGATGCCAGAAATTTATGTGTTCATAATCCTAAATAAGAATCCAAGCATCATGCAGTGTGATAATTTGCCTTCATAAATTCCATAGGCAAGTTCTTTTCTGATATTACCCACGAGTCTGAAGCTGGTGGCATTCCATACTCCACTGTGAGCTGTTTCAGGCCCTTCATAATGCAATTGCGTAAAGAAGCATTGGTTGACTCAAATTGTGAGAATATGGTGACAACTTCAGGTTCGAACCTTAGGCTCTCAACAAACTCCTTCAGATCTTCACCATCAATCCTCAGTATCACAATAGGGTCTCGCTTTAGTCCGGCTGCCACACCCAAAAGTATGTCAGAGAGGACCTCTTTGAACTCAGATTTGCTGACTTCCTCTTGCTTTCCATGAGTGAACTCATTCAGAACCTACACCAAACATATAAAGCAACAAAAAACTTAGATCTTAACTAGAGGCAAATTAATTAAATTCTGGTATAAATTTTGATTCGGCAGGCTAGAGAAGGACTCCTCCCAGAAACAAAATTTTGGAGCCAGTAAACCATGGGGGTTGGAAGTTTGAACTTTTTACATCTAAATTATATGGTAATGTCTCTACCACTGTCATCAGTGGTTTCACTTCTAGGCATCCAATAACTCACATGAAAAGTATCAGATTTGTTTTGATGAAATATTGTATCAGCTTTATTACAACTATTTTAATATTAAATAATCTATTGGGGACAAGCTTTTTATGCCATTCTTCTTTTTTATTTCTTTAATCATTGTTGATTGCATAGGAATGAGGAATTGATGATCCTTCACATCTCATGGCTGCAGTGTAACTATAATAACGCTATATTAAGCTTGGAATGGAGAGAGAAAGTCCTTTACATCAAAAATAAGAAAAATAAAGAAATAAAAAGGAGTAAATTACTAAGGTGATTTAGACATTTAATACTAGCATAGGGTTGATTGGATATCATGAGCATAGCATGTGAACAGAGTTTAATGGCCATATGCACGGTCATGCACAACATCAAAATCACTGCTGAAAAAGATGAAATTAGCCAAATACGTGAAAAAACCGTTTCACCGCGTTGAACTTCAATACATGAATCATGATTGATAGGACAATTATGCATCTCAAATCATAAACCCGTGTTGAACAACTTAAACTTACAATTGCTAATATGCTATTGATGTCTGCTAATTATAAGCGCAACTAAAAGGTCATCAGTCAGGGTTGCATCCAAATGTTAGTGTACAATTTCACAATCCTAGTTTAAGGATTAAGAACACAATAGTTTAAGAAAAATTCATGCGCACACGAAAAAACCAAAATGATTGTCAAAACAACGGGAAAAAAGGTCAAACTACAGGTCAGATTGCCAAAACAGAAGTCAAACCCGGCGGCGATGGCAATAAAATGAGCGGCAACCTCCAGGACCCAACACAATTTCCAAATCCCACAAATAATGTCATATTCTTGTCCAGAACCAAAGAAAGATTCCATCTTCAACCCTCAACAGCACACAGCGCTTCTCTCTTCGCTGAGGCCCAAGATCAAACACCTCATCGACATTATCCAGAAACAGGATAAGTAAGAAGGAAGAGCGCACCTCGGAATAGATGTTGTCGGAGTCCAGAGAAGATCCCTGGGCGGGGAGCCCCAGCGCGGCGCCGATGGTGGCCACCGCCGGCTGAAGCTCGCTGACGGAGAGCTTGCCGTCGTGGTCTCGGTCCAATTCCTCGAACTTGTGGTCGACGAAGCTGCCGAACGCCTCCTTGTTCCCCACCAGCTCCGTGATCTCGGAGCCGTCGAGAACAAGCTTCTTCTCCTCCTTCCCTTCCTTCTTCCTCTTCATCCACCCGAACCAGCTCGCCATTTCCCCTCTTCCGACGATCGGAAGTGACTTCCGGGTTGTATCTGGAGTCCCGGTTGTTTCTGGAGCGCTGGCGGCTTTTTGTGAGGAAGAGATGGCGAGTAACTGCCACCACCGGCCAAGGAAAATGGCAGGGTTGGGACACGTGTGGCGGTGTTGTGGGTCGGGCTTTTCAGGTAAGATTTTGAAGATTGGGACGCTGGTTGGACACTTGTCTAGGTTTGCTCTGACACGGATCGCTGCTGAAAACGTGTAATTTGTTTTTGACTTGGAAATTGACGTCACGGACTTTCCGGTTCGGAATAATTCGGAGCGTTGGTTCTGGATGCATTTGGAATTCGATTCTCGATATTTTTTTTGTTCGTTTGGTTGGATCCGATTGGATTACTCAACCTGCTTGATTTAACAAGGAGGGAGGGATTAGGTGGTCTGATTGGACCAGATAAGCTTAGATTTTTTTTTTTGAGATAATTACTCATAATCCCGTAATTAGTCTTAATTACGTATAATTTTCGTAATTTTCGAAATTACCCACTTTCCGAAAATATTTATTTCTGATTGTTATTTAATCAAAATTTTTTCAAAAAAAATCCGATTTTACCCTCGATTATTTTACACATACACTCCTAAAAATTTATTTTTTATATTTAACGTCCCGAAATTCGATTTTTTTGTAAATAACACCCCGAAATAACTCAGATTTACAAAAAAATCCTCGAAATTCGAATTTGGGCAAATAAACACCGGAAATTATTTCGATTTACATAAAAGTTCCCGAAATTTGGATTTTTGCAAATAACACCCCGGCGCGGGCGGGAGCGGAGGAGGAGGCCGGCGGCGGGAGCGGAGGCGAAGGAAGATGGCGGGAGCGGAGGCGGAGGCCGGCGGCGGGAGCGGAGGCGGAGGCCGAGGCCGTTCCGTCCCCGCGTGCCGGGGACGGAGGCCGAGGCCGGCGCGCCCGTGTGCCGGGGACGGACGGCCTTGGCCTTGGCTGTCCGCGCCCGCTTGCCGGGGACGGACGGCCTTGGCCTTGGCCGTCCGCGCCCGCGTGCCGGGCGCCGGCCTCGGCCTCCGTCCCGCGTGCGGAGGCTGTCCGCGCCGCGGGCCGGCAGGCCGTCCGGCGCGCCTCGGGCCTCAGCCTTCGTCCCTGGCGCGCGGGCGCAGACGCCGGCCGGTGATGGTCAGGCGAGGGGTGTATTTGTAAAAATTAGTTTTAAAAAAAATTTAGACTTATTTTATAAAAAAAAATTTAAGGGTCTATTTTTTAATGTATAAATATTAAATTTATAATTATAAATTTAAAAATCACTAATGTCTTTTTTGTAAAATTTTATTTAAAATATGATAAAAAAATATAGACTTATTTATAAATAAAAATATTGAAGGGGTCTATTTATAAATGTACAATATAAAACTTGTAATTTTAAATTTTAAGTTTTGAAACCTTTGATGATTTATTTGTAAAATTTACTTATAAAATAAATAAAATTTGGATGTATTTATAAAGAAAAATATTAAAGGTGGTTTATTTTTAAATATAAAAATAGTAAACTTGTAATTTAAATTTTGAAATTTTAAAACTTTCACTGTATTTTCCGTGAAATTTAATATTAAAAATGATTAAAATATTAATTTATTTTTTAAAAAATCAAGGGATCTATTTGTAAATGTACAATATGAAACTTGTAATTTTAAATTTAAAGTTTTGAAACCTTCGATGATTTATTTGTAAAATTTACTTATAAAATAAATAAAATTTGAACGTATTTATAAAGAAAAATATTAAAGATGATCTATTTTTAAATGTAAAAATAGAAAACTTGTAATTTGAAATTTGAAATTTTAAAACTTTCACTGTATTTTTCGTGAAATTTAATATTAAAAATGATTAAATTATTGGTTTATTTAAAAAAAATCAAGGGATCTATTTGTAAATGTACAATATGAAACTTGTAATTTTAAATTTTAAGTTTTGTAACCTTCGATGTTTTATTTGTAAAATTTACTTATAAAATAAATAAAATTTGGACTTATTTATAAAGAAAGCCACTTCCTAATAAATGACAATTATTGCTGAGATTTTATAACATATAGCCTGCCAGAACAATAATAGAAGCTTACAGCTTGCTAAAACAATATAGCCTAATCAGTAATCAGATAACAATAGCAGCTAGAAAGTTTAAGACACAAAGTAATATAACAAATTCTGTTGTTGTTCAACAAAAACAAACATTCAATTATTCAACCAAAAAAAGGAAACATTCGATTATTCCTTATAAATCAGAATTTGAAGAACATTAATGAAACAAGTGTCTAAAATAACACTCCTCATTTCTCATTCAACAAAAGAGAGGTGGATGATAAAAGATATGACAGTTCCTCCTGAGTCGCTGATCCAAAACATTGCCATCTAACTCTCCCCAGTCTATCTAGCAGAAATATGTACCTACAAACAGAATGCACCAATAGTTATGATAACCAAGCAACATGACATCATCATCATTTCGAGAAGATTGTTTACCCAATCAAAATTGATCCTAGAGATTTGACGAACTTCCTGCAAAAAAATACAGTGACATTTATTAATGTATTGTTTCAAAATCACATAAAATAAGAAAAACAAATGTCAAGTTTCTAAAAGAAAAACTCACATGATAAATGCATACTAAAATTTGAAGTCATTACGGTAGACCTTCCTCTTCCTCTTCCCCTGCCACGTTCTCCAACATATTGGTTTCCCACTGACTGTTGATTACTGCTAAATCCAGAAACATCAATTTGTTGTTGCAGTCCAAGAGACTCTTTACATGCTCTCTTGTTGTATCCTAACTGACCACATCTACTGCAAGTATATATTGCTCTACTTGATGTTTTCATTGGATCCTTAATCCTTTTCTTCTTAGGCCTACCAGGTTATCTCCTTGAACGTGGAGGAAGTACTTGCAGAGCATTTGGCACAGACACCCAAAGTTGCTTGCTTGGCAATGGAGTGACAGGAACATCATATACTCTTTTGTATGTCTCCAGAGTATAGTAGTCATCAACAAAATCAACAAGATCAAGCCGAATATCAAGGAGAGCAACAATACCATGAATGTAAGACACTCCTGTCAGCTGTCATTGCCTACAGTCACAAATCCTCTGCCTTATATCCACAATCCATCGGCCTGCAGGATCACTGACCTCTGAAATATCATCAGAAGACCTCCAAATATGGTATCCGCCTCGTGCTTGTGAAACTTTCCTAATAAAAGCTTCTATTCTTGATATTAGCTTTCCAGACCAGTGGGATCCCTCATTTTTTTCTTGTGGCAAATTTCACTATTATCTTCTGTCTGATGAAATCAAGTAATTCAAGAAAGGGAAACTCCCTGCCATCCTGAATAAAACTGTTAAATGACTCAGAAATATTGTTAGTCACATAATGACATTTCACTGAATGATCAAAGTGACTTCTACTCCATGCAAAATCATTTATTTCTTTCATGTACTGCCAAGCTGGTATGGATAGCTGTTTAATCCTTTCCATGAATTTCACGAATTTAGTAAGCAAAAATGTATTTGAAGCATTAAAAACCAAATTTTCTAACCTTTTCTCAGGGTAGGATCTTTTCAAGTTTACAATCACATGCCTGATACAAGCTCTATGCTCAGCATATGGGAAAATATTCTTCACAACATCAGAAAGACCCTTCTGCCTATCTGAAATAATAGCCAAGCTATTCAAATTTCTAATAACTCGTTACAAGTTATGTAGAAACCATAACCAAGATTAGTATATTTCTGCTTCTGCAACTGCAAATACAATTGGAATTATGTTATTCTCCTCATCAATTCCACAAGCTGAAAGCAATGCTCCTTATATTTCCCTTTCAAGAAGCATCCATCAACTCCTAGTATAGGTCTGCATCCAGTAAGAAAAGCTCTCCTACAAGCATGTAGTGACATAAAACATCTCTGAAAAGACATATCTGGACACTGAGCAATGTGCACAACATTACCAGGATGCCTCATCTCCAACTCTGCCTTCAGCGAATGAAACAAATTAAAAGATTTTTCTTCATTGCCATGAATAATCCTGTAAGCATAGTCTTTTTCCCTCCATGCCTGCATATAAGTCAGTCTGAGATTGTATTTCTCATTCATCATATTCTGTATTTGCTTGACTGTGATTTGCTTGTCAACACACATCCAATGCAAAACTTGGTTGCCTACCCATTCAACATTTGCCATTTTATTTTCAGAAATATTGATAGCAATACAAGTATGAACTGGTTCCATTTTTCTTATCTGAAAACTTGAACCATCAGATCTCTCTGAAGCATGAAGCCTCCATCGGCAATTTGCAGAAGCACATCTGACTGTTACTCTGTTACGCTCATTCTTCACAAACAAAGGCTGAAATCTGTGCACAATACAGTACTGTCTAAGAGCCAATCTGAATGCATGTACATCTTCCAATATATCTCCTATTTTCAAAACATTGTCATTCAAATTATCTTCAAGTAAAGGCAATAAATCATCTTCCGTTCTGTCTTCTACTCCTTCTTCTTTACCTTGTCTTATATTTTCTTGCTCCTGCTCAGCAACTAACTCATCATTATCATCATCCTCCTCCTCATCTTCATCATCATCAGAAGAATACATCAAAGTATGAAAACTAGAATCAGAAGGACAATCATCTAAATCTGAATCAATATATTCATCTCTTTGCACACTGTGATACACAGAAGATTCTCCTGTCAAAGGAGTCAGCATTGGTGCAGACACCACTGATAAAAGATCGCCAATGTCCTCCACTGATATATAGATATTGCTATGTTTCAAGTCTTGAATTACTGTCCACATTACTTCCAGCTGAATTTCACTGCTGATTGACATATAAATTGGAGGACTACTGTTTGGATATAAATACTTGATCACAAGTAACTCATTTGTCCTTGCTTTGACTAATTTACAGGTTTCAGTCCATAATTCTGCAAATGTGTATTTTCTTATATCAATCAGTAAAGATTTCTGTCTACCAAATACATATTTTCTTCTTTGAGTATGTTCCACTTCCTTCCAATATCCTCCATAACAGAGGACTAATCGTACCAAATTCTCTGAATCAGCCATCTATAAATACATAATATCAAAAATTAGATATAACAAACAGATAGAAGAATTGTGACAGGTGGCTTGGTGGAAAGGGTGGTGGGGGTGGGGGTGGGGGTGGGGGTGGGGGTGGGGGTGAGGCAAAGGGGGAGGGGCGGGAGCCGAAGCTGTCGAGCGGGGAGGAGGTGGAGGTGGGGCAGCAACGGCGCGAGGGGACGGCGGAGGAAGGTGGAGGCAGGGCAGCAACGCCGAATGAGATGGTGGCTTACCGAGGACGAAGGAGGGCGGTAGCGACGGGACGGTGGTGTTCTCGCCGGCGGGGCAGCAACGGCGCAAGGGCACACGGCGATAGCGACATCGTGGGGGGCGCGGCGCAGAGCAGTGACGGCGTGGGTGACGCAAGGCAGCGAGCGGACGGCAATCGGCTCGCCGGCGGAGCAGCGACGGCAGCAGCTGCGCAGGGAGCGACGGCGGCGATGGCGCAGGATGCGTTTAGGGCTACAGGAAGAAAAGGGTTTTATAAGAAAATTCTGGACTTTTTTGTAATTCGGAATAATTTCGGGGTGTTATTTGCAAAAATTCGAATTTCGGGGACTTTTCTGTAAATTTGAATAATTTTGGGGTGTTATTTGCAAAAATCGGCGCCCGCGCGCCGGGGACGAAGGCGGAGGCCGGGGCGCCGACGAGCCGGCGGCGGGAGCGGAGGCGGAGGCGGAGGCTGTTCGGCCCCCGCGTGCCGAGGACGGAGGCCGATGCCGGCGCGCCGGCACGCGGGCGCAAATGGCCAAGGCCAAGGCCGTCCGTCCCCGGCACGCGGGGGCGGAACGGCCTCAGCCTCCGCCTCCGCTCCCGCCGCCGGCTTGCCGACGTCCCGGCCTCCGCCTACACTCCCGCCGCCGGCTCCCGCCCGCCCGGCCTCCGCCTCCGCTCCCGCCGCCGGCCTCCTCCTCCGCTCCCGCCCGCGCCGGGGTGTTATTTGCAAAAATCCAAATTTCGGGGACTTTTCTGTAAATCAGAATAATTTCCCGCGGTTTATTTGCAAAAATTCGAATTTCAAGGACTTTTTTGTAAATCTAAGTTATTTCAGGGTGTTATTTGCAAAAAACCGAATTTCGGGGCGTTAAATATAAAAAAATAAGTTTTTAGTGGTGTATGTGTAAAATAACCGATGGTAAAATCAAAATTTTTTGGAAAAATTTTGATTAAATAACAATCAGGGGTGTGGGTAAATATTTTCGAAAATAGGGGTGTGGGTAATTCCGAAAATTACGGAAGGTTATACATAATTAAGGCTAATTATGGAGGTTATGAGTAATTATCCTTTTTTTTTCCTTTAAATGTTGTCAAATCACATTTGCCTATAATAATAAATTGAAAGATGAGTGATGACTCGAACGCTTATAAAATTCTACTGTTTTAGACATTTAGTGATTAATATTATTGAATGTTTAATGGCAATTTAATTATTTTTTTACTTGGTTACTCGAGATCTACTTGGGTTAAAAATATTGAAGTCATTATTACTTCATTCACTCTCTACTTATCCAAGTTAATTCCACATAACTATACAACTCTAATACTCATTCAAATATGTTTATATTTCTACCTTGAAATTTACGTCTAAGTATAATCCACACCAATTTAATATTTTTTATCATTAAATACTAGACCAATTAGCTACTTGTAATTTTTACATAATCATTCAAATCCAAATGAACCCTTAATTACCAAATTTCTTTTTTTTCAATCGCATATTTACACGTGGACAATTATTTTTATAACTAATATTTTTAACTTTTTCGAAAAAAAAACATTTTTCATAGTTTTGTAAATAAAAACTACCAAGCAGTATGAATGATATTGAACTTCACCCCCTCCCAAGGGGAAGGAAAACTTTAGTCTCATGTGAACTGACGTTTGGCCTTTGCATACCTCCCATGCTCGCGTATAAGGCGAGGTACGGGCCGTATGGCAACCGATCTGCCCGGGCCGCCCCAGAACCGTAACTTATTCCCACAGAGAGCTGGTTTTTGCGCCAATCCCTGCTCCAGTCCCATGAAATACTGATTACTCAAGAGTAGCATGCACTTCAACCAAAACGATAAATCTGCAATGAATACAATAATTACCATCTCAAAAACAAGCAGTTAATCAATAATCTGATCGGCTGAAACATACATGTATACTTTTCCAAGCCTCATTTTGTACAGCACTACCATCACTACGTTCAATTCCTTGTGATAAAGTGGTTATTAACACTCCGAAAAGGAAAAACAATCAATCATCTGATAGGCTGACCCTTCTCCACCCATTGTTAAATGCCTGGATACGAATTCCAGAATAGTGAGGTGACTCCTGCATCCCTTTCGATACTGTTGCAGATTCTTCTTCACCATCCATGTTGCGATTAACAACAATCTGCCTTTGCTCCATCCTCGCTTTCCTTCCAAGAGATTCATCACCACCGTTCCAACTGCTACTCTTTTCATCACTACGCACTTGAACATTTGAGCTGGCAGCTTCATGGAGGAGTCGTCGAATACCTCGGAAATCTGGCCTTCTCTTTGACTCGGATGACCTTGAAGAAGGTTCACTTGCTCTTCGTGAGCTGCAACCATTCATGGAAGGTCTCCCTTCAGCATTCTGGTGCAGAGCTGACAAGCTTGTTGTAAGACTGACTTCATCTCGATGAACAGAGTGGTTGACTCTCCGATTGGATTCAATCTCTATGCCATTCAGCTTCTTACCAGGATTTTTCCCTTTCCGTCTGTTTTTATTCTTTGAACCAGAAATTTTCTTCTCAGTTTGGGCTAAAGATCCTCTTGAATTTGAACCATAGGGTAATGGCTGGATGTCCTGCAGATCAGGTTCAGGAGTAAAGCTGATTGGCCACTTGTTCTCATCCATTTTTCTGAAAGTAATTGATATCCTGTGGCATTCAAGCAAAGTATTAGCACAAACAAGGATCATATCTAAAAGTAGTTCAGATTCTAGCACGAGTTAAAAGTACCTTTTCATTGTCACAGAGGGAACACAATGTTTTGCGACATCCGCACTATTACCATTTAACACAAGTACTGACCTGTACAAATAACCATGTCAAACATCAACAAGAATTCACAGACATTTTTAATTTGCAAAACAGCATAGAGACTCTAGATACCAGAAGTGCAGCTCCAAAAAATCTTATTCAAACAACAGACAGTAACATATACTCTGGACAAGACATGATTAACCTAACCAGTCTCAACAATATTTTTAAAAGTTAAAAATGAAGGACACAGAAAACCAACAGCTTGTTCTGTCGGTGAACTTCGAAAGTAATGATGCCTAGTAATCACATTGTATACAAATGAAATTGAAATGGTCTGATGCATTACCCAACAGGCAAAGGGATGGCAATTGAACCAGTGAACTCGCCAGGCCCTTCAATCTTTAGTTCTGATCCAAAGAGTATACTGCACTCACTAAGAAACGACACAGTACAAAATGGACGAACAAAATCATGATTGTCGATGTGAGGTGGGATGCAGTCTCCAGGTTCATAGATATTCACAATACAACTATCTGGTACACAGGATGGAGGCAAAACATGCCATTGGACCAATCTCTTTATGATCACCTTAAAGAGTAGAGGAATAGGATCAGAAACTATATGCCGGAGGATGCCTGCAGGATTGCCATCCTGATCCTGTCAAAACAGGAAACAGAAGAAATAAACTTTTAGTTTTTCTTTTCTGCAATATTTGCAAGACATGGTTTGGAAGATTGTCGACAAAGGAAAGTTCAATTTTGTACCACAGCATAGTTGTAACAACAACCAAATTGTAAGGTCACCCGTCCTTTGCCACGCATCCACTTTGTTGGTTCAGAATACGTCCGCTCTAGAAACAGACAAATTATATTAGATTCAAGCAAAAATTGGACATAAAGAATTACATGTGCAGATATTCAATGCAAGGATAGAATTTCGTTTTCAAGGATCACAATCACCATTATAGACTTTCAAGTATTGTTTCAGGCACAGTTATGCCACTACAACGATGAGACCAAGCAGCAGATGATAAAATTTAGTAGTTATGCTTATCAGTGCTCATCACTGAGCAAGTTCCTAGCGCCAATGTGGGGCATCATGGACGTACCAATATACATGCTTGTACAAGGAAAGAGGTTCTGAAAATAAAAGTGCCTACCCAATTCATGGTTTTTAGCTAACGGAAGGCATTGATAAGAGATTTGCACTTTACACAATAATAACAATATTATACAAAAAACAATCAGAAGGTGAATGCATGGTCAATTTTTAAAACCTGTAACCATAAAAACAAGATCAATTTGTTTCCATCTAGTTAAACAAATCACAGAGATGCCAAGTTCAAGTACAAAATATGGTGTTGTTGGTTGTAACTTGTACAAGGAAAGAAGAAAGACAACAACAATCAAAGCTAGTCCACCATCAATGGTCTTGCTGGCATACCATGGCAAATACATTTCTACCAAAACAAACAGGACAAATGAGGGTTTGAAACATTCCCAAGTGCTTAGATAATTATTCTTTCCTGATGCTTTACGCAGGAAAAAATAATTGCAACCAGGAACTTATCTTTAGCATGCTATTACCCAGATACCATTTAAGGTTGTTCACATGATATATTCTAAAATATTTGGTTGAGGAAATGCTGGAAAAGTATAACAAGCATGTGAAAAAAAAAAACACAGGAAGGTATGTAACAAGAGTATCCAATTTAACAATCAGAAGTTTAAAAGCCATAAGTATGACAGACCAATATCTTGGCCATTCAAAAGGTTAATGCTGCTGCACTTTCTATTTGTGCAAATTCACTTCCGTCAGATCTTTATATCTTTCCATCAGGGGATTTCCGTTCGTGTAATCATTGCCATGTCAAATACGTCAAAGACAGTATGCTCTCAGAATTGAACTCCTCTAGATAGTCAGATGGAATGCAGCGGCAATGTTAACAGAACAGCCATAATCATATAACAATAAGCACTTTAAGACTGTGAAACCTTTTGAGCATATTAGCGTTAAAGTGGAAAGACCCTGCATGAAGCACAAGCATAGCAGTTTCTCCAAATTTAAAGCACAAGTTATTCAGGCAAAAACAAATTTCGATATCTTGAGCCCCAAATGGTGAAAAGAAATTGACTTTGCATCCCTTTTATTTTTTGACTTTTTTAATGTCTCCTAAAACAAGGGTCGCACCCGCCACCCTGCCTCTAAAGATATTGATCCTGAAAAGATGCATCTGCTATCATAATCAAATATCCCATCATTATATTATTCTTTGCTGAGAGGAATAATCTTACCTTCAGTAGTTTCCCTAAGATCCTAAACGGAGAAGCTCCCAACCAAAAATTAACGAGATTCACCGACATAAGAAACAATAAAACAAAATAAAAAAGAGATGAAGAAGCCCCTCACCTCCCAGTTCAGAATTCCTGCCCTTCTCCTGCAACTCATACACAAAATCCACGATCCTCTTCTGCTCTGCAGCACTGAAGACTCCAGTATGCAACTCCAAACCATCCAGTATATTAACAATCTTCCCCTTAACCCTCTCCAGGCAAATGAAATCCTTCTTCCTTCCAACACTATTAAACCTAATATACTCCCTCTGTTCCCTCGAAAGCTTCGGCTTTTCCTTCTTCTCATCCTCCTTCCCCTCCTCCGCCTCCTCGAGCTCGTCCTCCTGCGCCATATCCGCCCATGACATCCGCGCCTTCGGAGACTCCACAACCGGATCGGTGTCCCATCCCGTCGGCTCAATTTTCTCAATCTCCGTCGGCGCCGGAGCTGGATCAAAATCCTGAGGCGATTCAGCGCCGCCGGCGCCGTGGGAGGACGGGCCTACAAAAAAAAATATTAATATTTGGCGTAAAATATGGGAAGCCTCCAGAAAAGGGGGGATTGGGGAAATTGGGGAACCTGCGTGGAGGGAGTGGATCCGGTCCCGGAGCTTGGCGGAGCAGTCGGAGCAGAGATCGCGGGTGAGAAAGGGGAGCCAGTTGCGGAGGAACTCGGCGGCGATCGCCAGCTCCGACGAGTCGTAGCCGTCGACCACCCGATCGTCCATGGATTCTTCTCGTCTCTCCTCTCTCGCTCTGTCGGACCGTCGGTTAGAGAAAGAGAGTTAAGAGCGGAAGGATTACAAGTGGATATGGATCTGAAACCCGATTACCCGAGATATTGACCCGAATCCGATTGGTGTTGGCTTAGATGTAAAAAATAAGATTTTGAGTTTCGATTTTGGATTTGGTTTCTACGCTCAGAGAAATTGATACATTTGGCTGAAACTATTATCATTTCAATTTTGATCGAAATATATATTTTTAGTTATTAATTATATATTAATTAAAATTTGACTATATTTTGTCTATATTTGACTTCAAATTAAAAATACGATAAAATTTTTAAAAAAATTTTAAAAAATGTAAAAAATATAAAAAATTATAACTAATTTTACCATAAAATTGAATAATATTTTAATTAATTTAAATTAATCTTCATAATCAATCACTTATATAGTCTATTTTTTTTTATATTATTATATAAAAAATAAAAAATACATGGGAAATAATATAAATATGATTGAAAGTTAAAAATTAACATAAGTAAATTTAACATATAATTAAAATGTACTTGACACATACATAATCTATTAATTATAATATAATACAATTAATCATCGTTATCATCATCATCACCATAATCATCATCAATTGAGTTTGGAACTTCTGAGTATGAAATTACAAATTCAGTACTTAAATGATCAGGACAAGTATTTGTAGGCATACGAGGAAGAACAACTAATTTTGCTCAATCTCGTTATAGTAATTCTGAAGTATAACCATATATCAAAGGTCTAAAATGAAAATGATAATATTGTTTATTGACAATATATAATAAAAGTGGTTGAATAACTTATAAGAAATAAATATCATATTGTATGAAATTCTTAAAAGTAATTACGGCAAGACGTTGATTGATAATGTTAAGTGTAACTTATTGAAAAACATGATAAATTTGATCATTTACTCTTCCACGTTCTTTTTATGTCTATTCAATTAAAGTTTATTCAAGTATGTCATAAGTCGAATGTGGAATCATTATACAATAGAATATAAGTTTTTTGATAAATAATAAATATAATTATTCTTTCTACTTCAAGTGTAACTTGGTCTGAAACTGTAATATAATAATCAGGATTTGTCATTATTTGTTTTAAAAAGAAATATCATATAATTATCAAAATTCATAAATTTAAAGTAGATAATAGAAAATACTGAAAAGAAAAATATTACAATAAAATATGATAACAAAGTAAATAAATTATTGTAGTACAAAATAAACCATAGAGGCATTAAATTTAAATGTCATAAAATTACAATAATATTATATGCACACCGATTACATATATAGCACAAAAGATATTAATTTAATATAATAATAAAAACATCATATCATAGATAGCATAAACCACGTCTTATAACCATATGTTATTTCGAGGCGGATCTTGAATTGGTATTTTTTATCACCATCCTCATTAATACAATAAAGTTATGATTGATATTATTGTTCAACATGCATATAGTATGAAGTCACATAATTTTGCATTAACTAATAATATCCTTGATTAAAAAATGGCATTCCGCTATGATACTTATCATAGTAGCTAGAGTCGATACTATCTGTTGGACTTTAATTGTCATCATGTCCATCATGTGAAGTATATTGATATTGTCGTACATAATCACCATATGAATTATAATAGAAAAACTCATTTCCTTCATGTTTTGGAAAAGAAAAAGATGACTCCTCATATTGTGGTTGTTGAAAATTTATCTCATCAATTGTACCACAATTGCTACTATCACTAGTATCAATAATATTCTTCATTCTGTCAGCTTCCTCTTCTGATTCTTTGTCTAATAGACAATAAATAGCTTTTTATATTTGAGGATAATTTAAGATCTATTCTTCTCTTTTTCGAATATACTCTGTTAAAGGATCATCATCTTCAAATATGACAGACAAGTTGATTATCTCATCCTTTGGTGATGTTCTCCTTTGTAAGTTTCAAATTTTTAAATGCATATTATACTGACAAAAAAAAGTTTGTTTAATTTTTTTATTTTAAGTTTGCTCCTGGTCTTCGTATGAATTAATCCAAAAGTTATCAAATTTCTCTCGTATTATGAACTTGAAACAGTTTAACTTTAAATTTTAATTGTCATCTTTGCAAAATTAGGTGTTGCATGCCGACCATAAATACTCTTCCATCTAGTTACAATTTATTAAAAAATTGATATAATTTAAATAAGTAAATATGAATTATTATTGAATACCAAATATAATAGGAGTATTGCTCCTAATAGTTATAATTACTTGTTGCATGCCAATATCCTTGACTTTATTTTTGAAGTCGTTTGTCTATTTAATGGACATACTTACGTTAAAAACTTTATTAATGATATAAAAAATATAAATTAATGATTTAAAATATATATCACGCAATGCTAATATTCTTGTTCTTATATTTGGCTCCATCATCTCAATTATCTTATGTAACGCTTCAAGAATTGTATTGTTATTATTGACATCATCAACATATTGAAATATTGGATTCAAAAAATATCCTACAATGTGATTAAATGTTAATCAATAATATTATCATTGAAATTTAATAAAGTGCTATAAAATAACACTTTACTCAATTACCTACAGCATGAATATCTCTAGATAATGTTTTATCCAAACTACCATAGATAATCTTCTCTCATTTACGAAATTTAATTATTTATGTATGTTACCTTATTTGTAATTTTGCTCTTTCTTTACTTTATATAAGAACCTCATCTACGAATGATCATCTAAATCAACAATTTGTAACATCTTAACTAATAGACTGAAGATTCTGATTACATTCTTAATTGATTCCCAAAATTGCTCGTTCAAGACTTGATTACATAATTGTTCAAATAGAATTTTCTCTGACTATTTCAACTTCAAATAATGTTTATCATATTCTTCACTGATAAATAATCTTTTTAGTGCTTGTCAATGAGTATAAAGGAAATTCAAGGAGATGAATTGTATAGTAAATTAAGTAATGTATGGTCTGATAATCTCTCGATCCCTCGTTTCTTTTTTTATCAGTTTAAAACACCAAGCATTGTTATAAATGAATAATGTCAACATTTTACCTTTCTCAATAACTTTCTTAATAGTAGAATTCTTACCTATATCCCTCAATATTAAGTCAATAGAGTGTATTGCATAAGGTGTCCATAATAGATATTTCCTCTTTTGCATTAAATTCTTTCCAGTATATATCAAAGGAGTTGTATCACCAATCTTCTAAATAACGCTATCAATTAAATGATATAAAAAATTGTCAGTTTTTGACTCCTTTGATGTGTCGACTGACTTTAAGAAAATTGTCCCTTCGGGATAATATACTAAAAAATTTATCAAATCTTTACTATTTTGTGTCTTACATTCATTTCACATCAAGGTGCAGCCAAATTTATTCCAATATTTATGGAATGTCTTTATGAAAGCATATATCTCTTCAATCTTAAGATCCAAATTTTTTTAAAAATTTCGTAGGTATTTGGTGGAGGAACTCTTGGGCTAACCTTTTGAGCGACATGTATCATCCTCTGATAGTAAGTACCATCTGCTAAATGAAATAGAACATGGTTATAAAAAAGAATTTGGATATTGTCTTATCCAACTATTGTTTTTTCTTTTCGAAAACTACTTGATGTTGTTATCAAATTTAGTTGTATATCATCTCTTACTTTCAATAAAAATGAGTTAATAGAAGAAATATTAAGAGACCCAATATCAAAAATATAAAAATCCCCTCTAACTCCTGAAGGGTGATGTGCGTCACAGTGCAGTTATTTTCTGAGAGTAGAAGATTGATATTGATGAAAAGTATTTGAACCGGCAATAAGTTGTTCACGAATTATCTCAAAAGGGTCTACACTACCTTGAGGGTTCTCATACAATATTTGGCTCTCACGAATTACTTTTTGAATCTAATTAATCTCTTCTTCTTCTTCAGAAATTTGTTTGAGTTTTGGACTATATCTTCTCAAAAGTTCCTATTCAAATCGTAATTTTGTTGCCTTATGTTTTTTTTTACTCTCTGTCGCTTTGTACTATTGCCTAAAATATTTATCTCACTTCATTGGGAATCTTCTCACAAGTTTGAACTGCGTTGGTTACTTCTCCCAAATATTTTTTTAATCTTGTGATTCCAGAAGAAAGTTTACGACGATACCATTTGCAACGGACTTTTTTCTGACTGACATCTACTAATTCATAATGTTATTATACGATATCATCATCGCGAGTTAATTGTTGTATGTTCTGTTTGAGAGCCATTTATAACACAACAACTAATCTATTATTGCAAGAAGTTTACCTATAATTAAGTTAAAAACTAAATCTTTTTTTTAGCATAGCCAAAAATTAAATTTTTATTATCAAATTTTCGCATAGCTTCAAAATCTTCAGATTTAGTAGCTAATTTTTACATAAATTTTAAAATTATTGGTTTACTACCTAAGTTTCACATTAGCTCTAAATTTTTGAATAATTTAAAAAGCATAATTTTCTTACAAATTTATTAACAAATATTTCTCAAATTTGATTGCAATTTTCTTTATTAATAATTTGCATAGAAACCCACATTTAAGTAAATTTTTTTTTTATTATTTATACTTTATGCTAAAAAGTTCTTTTTTATACAAATAACCCCTATGAAAAGTATCAAATTATAAAGAATATTTTTACATGAAATTGAAATCAGCATCTTGGCATTCGTATATCTCCATATATATTCGTATAAAATCATATAAAATAAGTAAACTGAAAATAACATTATAACTTATTAGTAACAAAAAATTAAAAAAATACATGAATTTACAAGAATCAAAGGAGTAAGAAGTTCTTACTGAGAACAAGAAAATCATAAATTCAAAGCTAGATTATATACAATCCTTAACTACTTATCAAAGTTAAATCATATACAAATCTTATTTACTTATAGGCAATAATCCTAACTCTTTTCCCATCAAAGTTAGATAATATTACAAATCTTATCTACTTACCAACTAGAATTATGTATTTAATATGTATAATAGTCTTAACTCCAAAAGAACTTCTTATCTCTTTTCTTAATAGCCTACAGCAGAAAAAAAAAAAGCAATAATTTGGATATCTTAAAGACGAAGCACCAACACTAGCAAATTGAACAAGAAGCCCTAAGCACATTGATTTGTAGAATGTCAGTTTTATGTAATGAATATTAATCATACCCTAAGCCCTAACCTTATCTCCTTCCACCGACTTCAATCACTTCACCACCTCATTGTCAAGAAAAAAAATATAACCATCACTCACATGTGCACAATTTATTCACATGTTTTCATTAGGGAATAGGGACATTGACAAGCCTTCCATGACAGGGGGAAGTTCTCATGTTGGGATCATGCTGGGATCGTGCTCTGAGATTTAAAATGCAAGCTGGTCATGATGATCCAATGGTCGCTTCACTTCAATCCCTTCAGGTTCATTTCTAGCATTGGTAGATAAGACATGGAAAGTTTTGCTTTTGCTTTTGACAAATTAACTTGTTTACATGTGCCTTGTTTGAAATGACCGGGTAGAGAGAAAAACTAGGGTTAGGAACTTAGGATTAAGTTTTCTTATCAATTTCCACCAAAAATGGCAACCTAACTGGCTGACCAAGCCAAGGCCTGACTTTGACCAACCCAAACTCTGAGTTTTACTACATGAAAATCAACTCTAAAATGAACATCTTTGTATTTTCCAACAAAAGAAACTACAAAAGCAAATGGGATTGAAGCTTCAAATAATCTAGATGCAACATAAGAATAGCAATGCACTTCAGGTTTATGTGAATAAAGAAGAACTAAACCTCCTCGTCTTGGATTTCTTCTTCATTTTGCTCCTCTTCATCATCTTTACAGCTCTCTCACAAAATATGGTTAAACACATTATTGAGCCCTAATACAAAATTAATACCTATTTATGTACGTAGATTATGAGCATGCACCTACCACTTTTGTAGGAGTTTAATTTATAGCTTGATATAACTGCTATCTTCAATTTTTTGTCGGTAATCTCTTCAATAAATCAAGTTTAATTGTCTTGAACAACCTTTGTCTACCTCCTCTTGTTCTTATTTCCCAACAAGAGAGCAAAGTAGAAGAGCACCCAAAAGAAGAACCCTCACACCATTACAATCCACAAATAGCTCCATTTACTTAGATTAGTGATCCTCTGGTACTTTAGTATGTCTAGTCCCATCGTCAGACACGTCTCACCAGTTATGTTCAACTGCAACGGCTTGCTTATAGCCTTCAGCATCCCCATCTTCAACACGGCCAACAACTCCCAAAGAGGCGAGTTGTCGAACATCTATAGCTCGTTGATGAAGCATTTCGCTGGGTTGTTGAACTTGTTTTGCATGACAACTTCACAGGGATACTTCACTAGGGAGATGTAGTGAAACCAAAGCCATTAGTTTGGTATGAAGTCGAGGTTGATGAAGAAGCAGCTGAAGTCGAGGAAGTGGGCTTGGAATGCCACCATGACCACATAGCCCATATGACACCACTGCTGATAGACATATCACGAATGAATTACCCGCCCAAAATGATGCAAAGATGATCAAGAAGTAGAATAAGAAGCCCAAGGCTCCGCAGTGAGCCCAATGGAGAAGAACGTCATCAATGCAAAGGCAATTGGTAGAATGATCAACGACGGAAGTCCAACAATAGTGTTTGCGAGCATATAGGATGACAAGCGATAGTGGCGTAGGCAGTTTCTCAGATGAAGATGTACAACTCAAGAAGGAAGACCGACAACGAGTTGGTGCATCTATAGAGAATGGTGGACATGGAGAAGATGAAGAAGCTCAAGCGCTCCTGCACGCCTTTTGGTGAGTCATCGAGCCACTAGAAGATGGTTATCACTTAAGAAGTGAAAACAACGTCACATGTATAAAGCCTGCGACAATGACTTGGAGTATATGAACAATCGGATTGTCGGAGCTCTTCTTGTATCTGTATCTCATGGTCCTAAAGAAGAACACACATATACCAATCAGCATGGAAATGCAACATATCCCAAAGCCCCAGCTCCAATCGACCTCATCTTGAATGTACACTAGCACCATCACAGCTAGCAGAATGCCTGTGCTGATGAAGAAGAAGAACCTATTGAAGAAATAGGTCATCTAAGAGTCTATAAATCCTAAAAAAAAAACAAAATAAGTCAAAATATTTTGGCCATAATAAAAATCAAAACGCTTCGATTGAAACCGAAACATTTCGGTCATTTTTTCAAACCATGGTAAAATATGATTTAAGTCGTTTGATTTTCTGTGAAGATTGGGATAATAAATAACTGAATCCAATTTGCTATTTTGGTTATATAGTTGATGTCTTCAAATGGTGGGATTTTCGTTGGAATACATAATTGTTATATTTTATAAAACTTTAAATTTCCTAGAATTTTAATTTTTAAAAACTTTAAAATTTTGAATGTATAAATTTTGGTAGTATATATATTTTTTAAAATATATAAATTCAACATCTTAAAATTTTATATTTATTTTATTGGACTTATGAATTTTAAAATTATAATTTTTGTATTTTATGTAATTATAAAATTTAATACGTGACTTTACATGCTGAATTTTAAAGTCTAAAATTTTAAATTTTAATAAATTTTGAGGATACAATAAATCCTACCTTCAAAATTTTAAATTTATGTATAATAAATACTAAATTTTATAATTCTTAGAATTTTAAAATTTACAAATTTTAAAAATCCATAGAACAAATATGCTTTTAATGGATTCGGGTCGACCACGATGCAACCCGAATTCGCCAAGAGCTGGCAGATCCAAGGTGATAAACTTCCTTCTTTTTTCTGTTCAAAATAAATTCGTTATTTGCGTGCACACTCCTACAAAGTTGGAAAATTACATGTCATTCTAATAAATTCCTAAAATAAAAATGTATTAGTTAGTTATGTAATTTCTCGACTTTTTAGACGCAAAGGAATTTATTAGTTAGTTGCGCAATTTCTCAACATTTTAAATGCATACATGTAAAAGGTCCAAACACGATAAAGTGCCACCACGTGTCACCCGCTTCACCAACATGTAGAACGAAACCGAACTCGAAACCGAAAACCCGTGCCCTGCATCTTCCCCGCCTACAAAATCCCTCCATTTTTATTGAAACCACCCCCACAAAAAAAATATACTATACAAGCCCCTCAATTTCTCACCTCTTTTCCCTCTCTGTTTCATTCCCCGCTCCTCTTTCCCTCTCTCCGCCTTCAAACCCTACCCTTCTCTCCTCTCCCCTCTCCTCGCTCGATTCCCTCGCCGACCCCGCCGCTTCTCGATTTCACTGCCGATGTCCGGTGTGGAGGGCACGAGCGCCCCGCCGGCTCCGCTGCGGGTGCCCGGGTTCCAGGCCCCCCAGGTCCTTCGCCCGCCGCCGAATCTCTATTTCCCGCACTTCCCCGCTGCATCCAAGCCGTCCTCCCCCTTTGATCCCCGCTTCTTCTCCAATATCCGGGGGAAATCCCCTATTGCCGCCGAGAAGGATCGCTTCGCCGCTAGTGCCGCCGCCCGCCAAGCTAACGGGGATGTGGGTTTCTGGATCTCTGCTTTGATTTCTGCTTTCGTAGGTGTTAATTTTGTGGAATCTGATCGAGTGATTTGCGGTATTTGTTTTTGGTGATAAATTGTCTGGATTGTGTTTGTCTCTGGATTGATCCATGAAATGGAATTGGAATTGAGGGAATTAGAAAGCGGAGATCTATGCATATACCAAATTATGGAAGACTTAGATCAAACAAGAGACGTGTGCTGTCATGGCTTCTGGGAGATTTGATATGTGAGAATTGAAGCAATTATCTGAGTGATAGATTTATGCATGAGGTGAGTGTAGTCTTCTATTCTTTATTTTGTGATTATCGACAGTATAAATTGGGAAATAGGTTCATTTTCATCTGCAGTCTGTGTAGAGATGTATGTTTTGGTTTGGTGAGGGATGACCATAGAAGTCCGGAGGCTTATTTGCAGGAACACATTGCACAAAGTCCAAGGATGTAAATAGTTCTCCACTAAAATAACACAAATTTCCTCTGCAAGTTATAGAGTGACTTAATTATCTGATAGAGTTTTCCTTTGATTTTTTCTTCATTATCTGAGTCTTTCAGGGATTTCTCCTGTTTGTTTCATTTGGTTTTGACTTTCTCTAAGGAATGGAAGTTGATTGCTATTCGATCATCTACATTTTTTGTTCTCCGAATAAATTTGACCTTTGTGATGACATTCCTTGTCCTCTTGTTCAATTGTACTTATGTTGACATGCCTGTTTTGGCAGCTAAAATTTAGAATTGGAAGAGATAATCATGAGGGCATTCAAGGCAAGAATGGTGAGACTGCAGCTGTTAAACAAGAATCAAAGGATGAGATTACTACTCAAGCACTACCACCTGAGTTTGGCACATCCACCAAGCGCCAGAGAAAATCAAAGAGTTCAAAGCAAAAAAGACTCGCACAGCAGACTCCTGAATTGACTGATGGTGATCATCATAGAAACTCATGCCATTTGACTTACAACCTTTCATGCTTGTTTGGGACATTTTACGGATTGCGATTCTTGGTCGTTAATGATGCCATTTGAGTTCCAGATCATCATAACATGAAGAGTGACAATTTCTTCTCTGACAAGAAAATGACTATTGGTTCATTCGTCCCAGGTTCCCCTTCTAATGCTTTGGGTCCTTCTAACAGTTGCCGGTATGACAGCTCTCTTGGTAAGCTGAAACTTCTGGTGGTAGGAGAGGTGACTGTTTTTTTCTTTAGTACTTGACTACAATATTATTGTGCATGTGTAGGATTGTTAACAAAGAAATTCATTAACCTGCTTCAAAAAGCTGAGGATGGAACTCTTGATCTAAATAAAGCAGCAGAGATTTTGGAGGTTTGCTTCTCTTTCTTTTCTTGTTGAGGAAGTGAGGTCCTCAGTTGTGTGATCACAATGAATTCTTTAATGTCTGTGGTTGCTCTTGATAGGTCCAAAAGCGCAGGATATACGATATCACAAATGTTCTCGAAGGAGTAGGACTGATTGAAAAGAAATTAAAAAATCGGATTCGCTGGAAGTATAGTCTAACACCTTTTTGTATTATTTTTGTTTTAATTACACGAAATGAGTAATTAGCTAGGGTCTGATACTCTAATCTGGAAAGGGGAGTGGACATGTCAAAGCCAAGAGAACTGGATGATCAAGTATCTGCTTTGAGGGTATGCATAAATGTGATCTCTCCCTTGAACTGAGTTTTTCCTGTCCTATCTTGGAATATTATTGTTGGGCAGAATCTGCTTAAAACTTGTTTGATTTGGTCTCCTTAATAAACAAGGGGTAAGTTGTTTATTGTAAGTTCATGTTATTGTTTCATGGTAACTTGTGGTAGAGGATAAGAAATAATCATGCTTATGTTTCTATCACTGCTAACAGCACTCATTGAAATATATGGAGAATGATACTAAATTTTGGGGCTGTTTGGATCAATTCCAAACTGTCGGCTGAATTGAGAGAATTGGAGATTCAATTCTCTCGATTCGGGTATTTGAATAATCAATAATATTTGGGAATCGACAATTTCGGCAATTTTCAATTCTGAATTTGAATTCCGGACGAGGTCGAGTGGAATTCACAATTTCGATTGGAATAGTATCGGGTGTACCATCATGTGGTAATAGTGGTTCCCATTTGGAATTGGGTGAGGAATTGAGAATTCCTCATCCAATTGAGAATTTCTCACCCAATTTTTTATATTTAAAATCATATGGAAAGAATTTCATCTACTCATTTTTTTTTTTACATTCTTGTAAAATTTTAATATCTATAAATAAATTACTTCTAATTTAAATTATATTTTATTGATTGAATATTTTTTAAAAAATTGTTCTATTTTTTCTTAACTTGTCAAATATTATAAATATGCAATCCTAATATTATTTATATTTTTAACCACAAAATATATCTAATTAGTTTACTAATTCAATATTTATATTTATTTAAAAATTAAATATGAATAAAATTAAAAATAGGGGTAATCTCACTTATTTGAAATTGGGTGATCATATCCCCAACTTTAAATCCAACTAAATATCGAAATTTCCAAAATCGACAGAATTCGTTAATTTCTATTTGCATTGCAAATAATTGAATTCACGGAATTAGAAAAATTGACAATTTCTCTTCTCTATTCTAAAAATTCATCCAAATACCAAAATTTATCAATTTGGCCAATTCCTCCAATTCTCCAAAATAGGCCGAATTAACAATTCATCTAATTCCGAATTCAGAATTGATTCAAACAACCCCTCTATGAATGGTGCAATCTAAAGCCAATGACGTGACCACACTATCTTAACTTACACGTTCCTCTCTTTTTACCTGCCTATTTGAATTTCTCAGCAGCAGAATTGCTATTGCTCAAAGATTTGAAACTTCATTTTATTCAAAACACTGTATATTGCATGTGCATTCATCTGATTCCCACATCTTATCATTTATCTTGGTCTTCATACAACTGTTGTAGGTAGCACAATATTTGTTTTCTTTCTTGGTTCGAATATATAGCACATTAATTGAAACAAAAAATCTTTCTTATCTGTTGAGTTCTCATTAAATGCCAGACTGGGGTTGAAACTCTACAAGCTGAAGAGAACCGACTTGATGGAATGATAAGGTGCGTTTCCCGACATTCTCCCTTAAGTTTGTTCTAATGCTTCACTAACCTTAGTTTCTTTTACAGTGAGATGCAAGAGAACCTAAGGCTCTTTAGTGAAGATGAAGACAATCGAAGATACAAAAAGTTATTTTTTGCCTTTGTAACAGATGCATTGATTATTTAGTTTATGCTAATGTTCTCTTATGCTCATATAATTTGTTCAGGTGGCTTTATCTAACCAAAGAAGATATAGTTAATCTCCCTTGCTTTGAGGTAATTTGTATTGCTGTTGATTTTTTGGTTTCACATACAGTTAGCAAGTCAGCTCAAACACTGTCGAATACTGACAGGATGCTACACTTATTGCAATAAAGGCTCCGCATGGAACAAGTCTAGAAGTTCCAGATCCTGATGAAGTGGGTAAAATGACTGTACTTCATCGGCTGGGATTATGTTGATGACTGATTTGACTTATCATGTATAGGGTGTTGAATTTCCACAGAGACACTACCAAATTCTTTTGAGAAGCTTGATGGGTCCGATTGACTGTTATCTACTGAGGTATATCTGATATAAAATACACAGAAACCTATCATGAGTATTCCACATAGATATTCAATTTCTGTAATCTAAGCTTCTCATTTTCTTTGCCAGCAACCATGAAGAGAGGCTTGAAGTGTTGGACCATGCCCAACAGCCAGATCCGTTGGACTTTTCCCTGGATAATACAACTGATAACAAGGATTACACAGCATTTTTGCCAGCTGATACAGATAGAAGCAAAACATCCCAGCAAGGCTATTGTCAAACGATTTCAAGCATTTCTTCTGATTATATTGTGTCACAGGAGTCCGAAGGTGGTATTGTGAAGATTATCCCCTCAGATGCTGATGTAAGTTTGGGAAGTTCTTTTCCTTTTTTCGGTAGAAAGCCCCAAATGGAGCTAGTTTTTAAAAAGTTTTTTTTTTTTTGGTTAGCAATATTGTTGAGTGATTAATATGACAAGTCCTTGCAGATTGATGCTGATTACTGGCTTCTATCAGATGTTGGGGCTAGTATTACAGATACTTGGAGAACCTGAGTGGTATTCCATCTGACCTTTTCTGGTCTGAACTCATACTGCATTTTTATATCTTTTCATACTTTCCTGTGACATGCAGAGCTGCCTTGTTCAAGCATTCAAATGGGAATTTCCATACAGCAGGATCTGCTTAAAGGCCTGAGAGCTATAGATCAAACTGGTGATAACGGGGATGCCTTCTGCATGTTGTGCCAGGAATGGGCATGGTGACCTGAGGGTTCTCCTAGGGGTTGTATAGATAATAATTCTGTGCACCGCCATGGCAGGAGGCAAAATAATGGGACTGGGATGATTGCTGCTATCAATCCCTCCCATTGCATATGTGAATTTGTATAGCATTCACAATCATGTTATTTTCGCAATGATGTATCAAATTCTTAAATAAAAGGTTGGTGACAGTACATAATATGTTTGTAAACTCTGGTGCTTCCTTTACTGGTGGATTTATTAATGAAATAAAAAAGCAGGGTAATCAGATTAATCCAAAAAAGAAAGTTTCTCGGGTATATATGTTGTTGGGCAATTTGGGCCTCTGCAGTGGTGCCCTGGGCTGGGCCATGGTACATCCGTATATGGTACTAAATATTCAGAGAAGCGAGCCCTGTGCATCATATGGTATAAGCCATTTTACAAAATCCAGAGGATTCCAACTATTCTGTATTTTCTGATATTTCCTCCAAAGCATAGATATATACATAAGCCATTCCGCAAAATCAACAAGTAAACAGCATCGGAAAACAATGTATCTCTGGAAAGGTTGTGTTTACCAACATGCCGCATCTGCTGCAAAATCCACAGGATTTATAAGTAAACAGAAGCGGAAACCAATGTAGCTCCGGAAGGATTGTGTCTACCAACCCGTCATCATATGGATTGTGTCAACCAACACGTCATCATATCTGCTGCACTCATCGTTAGCACAAAAGTCTAGCTACTTCTCCAAATCGAAAAGAAATACTGCTAATGACCAGCAGGTCCAGCTGTGGCAGCTTTTCTCCTTAACCTGGCTCGAGTCATACGAACTGCCTCTTCCATTGGTGTCTCTTGTGTGGAAGGATGGAAATCTTCATTGACCATAGCACTGGTGGCCTCACCCAGCATTTCCGCATCAGCAGGAGCAGAATGATCAGCATTCTCTGAGGTTGGAGGACCAGCCGCTGATGAAGAAGATGGCTGTGACTGTAGAGAGAAGGATGCAAAAGTGTAGTTGGAATTAGCAGGTGCTTGCACATGTTGGTGCCTGGTGGGACTGGCTGGGACCCGTGTTGGCTTTTGAGGTGGATGTGATGATGCTGCTGCCTGAGGAGCAGGAGGGGCTGCTGTTGATTTTGTCTGATTCTGCACTGATTGCTCACACTGCTGCAGTTTTGTAGGATGGTCAAGAATTGGCCAATCGTTAAAATAAGAATAAGAAGCAAACAGAATATATTCTAAATTAAAGTAGAATGTGTTCATATTAAAAGCAGAAAATTCTCAAGTTCAAAACGATACAGCCAACACAAAGGATGCATTCCAATTTGTATATATAAAAAAGAAAGTGCCGATACCATATTTTTTTATTACAAGCAAAGATAATAATCACATTGTTGCTTATGCTTATCAATAAAGGGCGGCAAATGACATATGTTGAAGATAAACATCTTAGCTGAAATTGGTTTTACCTATAAATGTGGACAAGATCTCCAAACCCTAGAGAGAAGTTTGTCTGATTCCGAGAACAATGTTCTGACTGTCAGAATGATTGGAAATAGTCTGATGGCTCATATGAGGAGGTTTTGACACAAATTCATGTGGACTAGATGAATTCATATCAAGCTAGTTCCAGTCCATTGTCCCTGTTTTATGTGATAATAGCTATAGGAGCACAATTTACATGTGTCTCATGACCTCTGCATAACCAACACAAATGTTATGCTCAATGGAGCCATTCATTTCTCATCAAGGTCATTGTAGATCAAGGTTAACTTTCCACATTAAAGTTTCACGACATTCCACAAAAATGAGGCGAAGAAAGGATTAGAGTATATACGGATACAGATTTAAGCTGAGAATGATTTTGTAAATTTGTGCATCAATGATAATGAATTTTACTTCCATTCATCAAGTATCAACTGAGAAGAAAGGATTCACTATACAATATGAGGCGAAGGGAGGGCACCAACAAGAACTATCTATCTGTAGCAGTGGATACCTGTTGATGCCGTGATGGCTGTGATTGTGACTGTGCAGCAATGTATTGCAATATCTCAAAAAACCTAGTCTGCCCATGACTTGCAGCCTTTTTCCAATAAAGAACAAAAATATCCCCGGCCCTTGTTCTCAATTCAAGCAAGTTGCGATCAATTTCAGTTTCATGCTTTGCAACGTATGGCTGAAAGAAGGTGTCATAGACAAATGTAGTTCCCTGTCAAATTAAAGCAGTGTGTCACAGTCACCACAAATGCTGAACTACAGAATTAGAACTTCACAACCACATTAATAAAATATCGTACCTTAGTTTTAGGATACCACAGGTACACAAAGAAAGCCAGCTTAGCCTCATTATACATTGGAAGCCTAGCAAAAAGGAAACTAGAAATTCAATCAACGACAAGGCCAATTATTGATATTTTAAAGACTGATTTCAATTCAAACAAAAGAACTCACCATGAGACGAAAGCATCTCCAACCCTTTCAAACACTGTCAATACAGCAACCAAAATCCTGAAGAGTGTAAACACATGCACAGTGTCAACATCAATCAACCAGATTATCTGCAGGTAAAAATCATCGATAAAGGAAGCATCAAATCCTACCAATACTGACACCAAAACCGCAGCTGCTCGATCTCTGGCTTATTCAGTTCTACTGTTTTGTAGCATTCGTAAGCCGGATAAGCATATCCAAGGACCATCCTGTCAGAAAATTTTGATTAAATCCCAGAAACAGTTCCATCCCACCATTTCTATACCAAGATAAACAACCTTCTAATTTAAAAAAGATGAAAACATCCAAAGAATCTTACACCAGAGCTCGAGTAAGAAAAGAACCCATCATCTTGAATATCAACCACTCAGCTCCTCCTTCCACAGCAAGCACTTCAAATAAATAAGAGAAATCACTGACAAAAATCAGAATTATTCATGAATTACAGCCCGACATTACTCGCAATCAATCATAGAAATAACAAGGGCTTGTCAAGTCGGCGAAATTTTCTCCATCGCATATGGAATTAATCCAATAAAAATACCAAACTTCAAAACAGGAGAAAATCGAAAGCAAAATCGAGAAATCCCCGCATTCTCAGAACCGAGAAACGAAACCACAATTTCGATCTCAGAAACCCTAGAACCGCACCCAAATCACAAATATACAACCAAAAAATCACCAAAAAAAAATAGGGATAAAAACTCCCATCAAATCCGTCGAAGTACAACAAGAAAGCAATCAAAGACAAAGCATACCCCCAGAGAAAGGTATACAAATCCACACCTCGACCAAGCCGGCGAAAAGAGAACCACGACGGCGAAAAAGAGCACCAAAAAAGGAAAAGAAGAACGAGAGAGGGAGGGAGATGATGAAGACGAAGGAGAAGAAAAGAAGTAGATCGCGGGAAATCTTGGAGCGCACGCCCAGAGAAGCGGCCCCGTCTCTCTGTTTAAAGGCGGTGGCGACGGGCCGGAGAAATTCGAACCGTCGCGACCCCGCCCTTCGATTGCAGAGCGAGGTGAGACGGCGGAGAGATGCCTCTTGTTTTGAATTTATCCCATATCGGATCCGGATCTTTCCTGTTCGAACCCGTTTACCATTTTTGGAAGCGGATGAGGGCCTGCGGCTTTCACGGGCCGGTCCGACCCGAAAGTCGGAGTCCAACCAGGCCGAAATTTTTGGCTCGATCTCAGGCGGCGTTTCGGCCAAGGTTTTAAGTTTAGATTCCAAGGTCGGGCTTTGGACACCAACTAAAACTTATAGAGAAGAGCATTAAGGAGAGAAGCAGCAACCAACGACAACCAAAGAAGAAAAATCAACCGTGAAAGGCAGCCAAGAAGAACTACCAACCAAAACCAACGAAGAACCAGCAGTTAATAGAAACCAAGAAGGGCAACCAAGATAACACTCCCAAAAATTGTCAATTTTTTAAAAATTCTCTTTAACTTTTCCAATTCCCAATAGTCCATTGAAAACTGTTTAATCTACTAAAAAACTCAAATAATCACATGATTTTTTACCTGATCACATAGATTTTGTATTTTATACCATTTATGTATTTAATTTTTGTATTTAAATAATTAAATAGATATAATTAAAATCAATGATCAAAATTTTTTATTATAATTATTCAATTCTACTCATATCTGTTTAGTTTTAATCAAAGTTTTAAGTTTCGATTTTGGTTTCGGTTTCGACACCCAACGAAACCGATACATTTCGGCACAGTCGCCTCGCTGGGAGTGCACAAGTGCAGGCACCAGATGACAGCGCGAGAGCTCGAGTAGGGGCACGAGCCCAGCTAGGGCTCGAGCGCGAACATAAGGTTGGTGAGGGCACCAAAGGGCGCGAGTTCGGGTGCGAGCACGCTGGCGAGAGTGCGGGGGAGGTGCAGGTGCGAACGCGAGCTCACCTGTGTGAGTACACGGGTGCGAGCGCCAAAGGCCGGTGCGAGGGTGTGGACTTAATGCCGACAAGAGCTCGAGCATTAGCGCGACAACGAGCACAAGGCCAACGACGGCTACGCAATCTCCCCGCGCGAGCTCGCTACGCACTCTCCCCGTGTGCATACTCGCTGCGCTCATTGCTGCAAAACCCTGACTCTAAATCAAAACTAATTTTGACAAAACGTTTCGGTTTTGATCAAGAATTAAAACCTTGATTTTAATTATAAATATTTAATTCTAATTATAAACATTTGATTTTAATCATATATGTAAAAAAATATATTATATAAATACAAAGACAATTGTTACAATGTTATAGTACGCTGACAATGAACTTATTGAAACTTTTAAAAATTAAAGAGGATTTTTAAAAAATTAAAAATTTGTAGAGTAGGTTTAGGAAATTTTTCCGAAGAACAGTCAGCACCAGCATCCAATAGTAAGCAAGAAGAAGAATAACTAGAACCAGCGTGCAATCAAGAAGAAGAATAACCAACCAACACCAACAACCAAGAAGAAGAAGAGAATCAACGCGAGCAGCCAAGAAGAATTAACGCCGGCAACTAAGAAGAAGAAAAACCAACACCCGAAGTCGCAAAGAAGCACCAACGCTAGCAGTTGCAACTATTTCAGATCTCTGTCATTTATAATATAGAGAGGTGATGTTGAACCCCCTCTGCCCTCACACCCCGCTATTGAATCTGCTCACTTCTCGTTCAGAATGCCGGAGAAAACGATAACAACTCTCGTCCTTTTCACCAGGGCGTCGGCCTTCTCTCTAAGCCGAAATCGCAAACCCTAAACAAAATTAAATTTCAGTCCGAAACGCAACGTTCATGATTGGAACTAAAATCTTTTGATCAACATGTAAAACCTTGGGCTTCAGAATTTGGCAAAAGTATAATAAGCATGACCCGAAGCCCAACCAAAACCCGAGTACGTAATAAAAATTAAAAAGTTCATTGCTCGGGTCTGGCTCGGATTAGATACTCTTGGGACAAATTCAAAACCTATTCGGCCCGTCTATAGCTAGTGACCCCATATTGAAAGATGCTGGGTTACATTCGAGGCCATGGGATTCGAATGGGACCGAGGATGTTATAACAAACTGCTAGGTGCGATGATTCAGACTTCACCGTGGGATGCTCATCCGCCTCCGTCTCTGACCCCTTCCCTACCACGACCCACCCACTACGGAACACGCAAGATTGTCCCTCGCCAGATTTTAGATCCAGCCGGACCAGTCTCCTATTGCAATTGACCTTTGCGCAGAGGCATACACTAAACCGTAGAATCAGGTCCTCTTCAGTTTTTTCTTCCTCTTCGTTGAGGGCAGAGGATTGGATGGCGGCGCGGCGACAACGACGACGGGGTTGATTGGGTGGAGAGCTTCGTGGAGAAATCGAAGTCAATGAGCATTATGTGGTCGTTCTCTTCGATCAGAATGTTCTCCGGCTTCATATCTCGGTAGATGAACCCCAATACGTGCGTACCTCCAACGCGAGCACCAATTCCGCTGCATATAATTTGAGAAAAAAGGGAGAAAAAATGAGCTAAAATCATAAATTTGTTCAATTCTTTTTTGTTGAAAATGGTTGAGATCGCCCACCGGATGGTCTCGTTGAAGAGCACGATCGACTCGCCGGCAGCGAAGATGTTGGCGGAGAAGCGGTCAGTGGCGAAGCCAGCGATCTTGTCAGTGAAGGTAGGCTGGGGTGGTTGAGCGCGAGGAGCATGTCACGCTCGAACCAGATCCGAAGATTGGCATTGCCGCCGGGAGAGTTATCGCGCTCGACCGAGGATCTGGAGATGGCCTTGACTAGGGGTGAGCAAAACCGGTTAACCGAACCGGTTTTGCTCATTTGAGAACCGGAACCGGATTCCGGTTCTCAAAAAATTGAGAACCGAAACCGGATTCCGGTTCTCAAAAAATTGAGAACCGAAACCGTACCGGTTTGGATGAAGAACCGATTTTCCGGTTTCGGTTCTAAAACCGGTTAACCGGTTTTATATTATAAATTTCCTGCAAATTAACCACCAGCGACCGGAGCTCCGGCGTCACGACGACCGGTGAGGGCTAGGCGGCGTCGCGGCGAGCTCGGGGGCGAGCGCGAAGGCGAGGTGGCGTCGCTGCGAGCTCGGGGGCGAGGCCGAGGCCGGCCGACGTTGCTGCGAGCTCGGGGGCGAGGCGAGGGCGAGGGCGAGGCCGGGCGGCGTCGGCGCGTTGCTGCGAGCTCGGGGGCGAGGCGAGGCCGAGGCCGAGGCGGCGTCGGCGCGTTGCTGCGAGCTCGGGGGCGAGGCGAGGCGAGGCGGCGTCGGCGCGTTGCTGCGAGCTCGGGGGCGAGGCGAGGGCGAGGCGAGGCGAGGCGAGGCTGAGGCGGCGCAATTAGGGTTAGGGTTAGGGTTAGGGTTTTATATATACTGAGAAAACCGGTACGGTTCCGGTTAACCGATTTTTCAGAAAACGTGAAACCGGAACCGGTTTTCCGGTTTTATGAAATTTCAGAACCGGAACCGTACCGGTTTGCCTGAGAACCGATTTTCCGGTTCGGTTCGGTTAACCGATTTTTCGGTTTTTTTGCTCACCCCTAGCCTTGACGGGTGCGAACGTGGAAGGCATGTCGAAAGGCACGCGACAAACGATGAAACTCGGGCTAGAAAAAGCAATCCGAAACAGGCTTTAAGAGCAGTGAACCGCTCAAACGGCTACAGCCCAACCAAAACCATACTTTAGCACTGTTTGGAAACAGCTCGAATTGACTCAATTGGCTGAATTAAAGAAATTGAAGATCTAATTTTCTCAATTCGACTATTTAAATGTTAAAAGAAAATTTGAAATTAGGTGAATTCATAATTTCAGTAATTTTAAATTACTGATTTGAATTTCGACCGAGAAAAAAGGAATTTACAATTTGGATTGAAATTCGGTAGGTCCCACCATCACGTGGCAACAGTAATTTTCTCTTTCAAAATCGGCCGGAGTCAAAAATTCTCACCCGATTTCCACCTCCGATCCCGTCAATTGAACGATCGTCGTCCCCATCCCAAGCGATCGTGTCTCCGTCTCGAATGCTCGTCTTCGTCCCGAGTAGCGGTCGTCACCGTCCGCAATAGCGGTCGTCATCCCGAGCGCTCGTAAGAGGGGATCGATGGCGTCGGAAAAGGAGACACGGCTAAGTAGGTAGTCGAGGAGGGGCTTGCGGTCAGGAAGGGTGACGGCGGGGATGCAGGAGACGCAGGCGGACTGGAGGTAGTCGGTGTGCTTCAGATGATGGTGGCAGAGAAAGAAGAGGAGAATCTTGAGGGAGTAGAGGGAGTTGTGCTTGGAGCGGTAGGCGGTGTTGACGTAGCAGGGGAAGGAGTAGTCAGAGCTGTCGAAGTGGAACTCGTCACCGGAGCGGGTGACCTTGTCAAGCTTGCCGCGCACGACATACTCATGCAACACAGAGAGGGGATCCATCGCCGAATGCAAAGATTCCGGCTGGCAAAATTTTCGGGCTGATTTGAGAATGTAGGGTAATTGCGGGACTCGATTAGGGTGCGTTTGGCACCCAAAACTCGGGGAACCCAAAACCCAAACAACTTTAGAGAACTCGACCCAATTTAGAAGTTGTTTGGTTTGAGGAGAGATAGAGAAAAGTCATCAAAATGAAATTATTTTTATTTATTTATAACATTTAACGGTTTAGAAGTAATTTTTTACAATTTTTTTATGAAGTAAATCTAAGAATATTTTAAATTTACTAATTTAATATTTATATTTATTTTAAAATTAAATATAAAAATGTTTAAAAAAATTGGGGTAATCTCACCTATTAAAAATTGGGTGATCATATCTCCAATTTCAAATCCAACTAAATACTGAAATTTTAAGAATTGATGAAATTCATTGATTTATATTTACATTCAAATAACCGAATTCACGAAATTAACTGAATTGACAATTCTTTTTCTTTACCATAAAATTACATCCAAACACCGAAATTATTAATTCAACTAATTTCCTCAATTTTTCATAATTAATTAAATTGATAATTTTCCTAATTCCAAATTTGGAAATGATCCAAACCGCCTCTTAGCCGATCCATTGATCCGAGCCGCCGTCGGAAGGGCTTCCGAGCTCAACCGACTACTGTTTCGGTATCAGTTTCGGTTTAAGGACCCAGCAAAACTGATACGTTTCGGCCGTTTCGGTTTTACTTTCGGCCGTTTCGGTTTCGGCCAAAAGATTTTTTTAAATTATTAATTGGGTGTTAACCAGAGTTTGACTATACTTTGATTGTACTTTGACTTCAAATTAAAAATACGATAAAATATTGAAAAAAATTTGGAAAAATTTGAAAAATTAGGAATGAATTTATACTTAATTTTACCATAATATTAAATATTATTTTAGTTAATTAATATTAATTTTGATAGTTAGTAACTGATATAGTCTATTTTTAATATATATTAGTGTATTAAAAAAACATACAAGAAATAATATGAATATGATTAAAAGTTAAAAATTAACATAAGCACATTTAACTTTTCATTAAAATGTAGGGATAATTACGGGTGGCCCCCCGTAATTAGCCTTAATTACGGTTAACCCCCCGTAATTTCCGTAATTACCCTCACCCCCCTCCAATTCGCCCATATTTACCCACAGCCCCCTGATTGTTATTTAATCAAAATTTTACCAAAAAATTCCGATTTTACCCCCGTTATTTTTACACATACACCCCTAAAAACTTATTTTTTATATTTCATCCCCCGGATTTCGGAATTTTGCAAATAAAACCCAGAAAGAACTCATATTTATAACAAAGTCCTCCAAATTCGAATTTTTGCAAACAACACCCCGTTGCGCGGGCGGGAGCGGAGGCGGCGGCCGGCGGCGGGAGCGGAGCCGGAGGCCGGGCGGGCGGGGGCGGAGGCGGAGGCCGGCGGCTGGAGCGGAGGAGGAAGCCGGGGCGCCGGCGCGCCGTAACGCGGGAGCGGACGGCCACGGCCGAGGCCGTTCCGCCCCCGCGTGCCGGGGACGGAGGCCGAGGCCGGTGCGCCCGCACGCGGGCGCGGGCGAGGACGGCCACGGCCGAGCCCGTTCCGCCCCCGCGTGCTGGGGACGGAGGCCAAGGCCGGCGCGCCCGCACGCGGAGGCCGAGGCCGAGGCCGTTCCGCCCCCGCGTGCCGGGGACGGACGGCCTTGGCCTTGGCCGTCCGCTCCCGCGTGCCGGCGCGCCGTCCTCGGCCTCCGTCCCCGGCACGCGGGGGCGGAACGGCCTCGGCGTCCGTCTCCGCTCCCGCGTGCGGAGGCCGTCCGCGGCCGCGTGCCGGCGGGCCGTCCGGCGCGCCGTCGGGCCTCCGGCGAGGGGTGTATTTGTAAAAATTAGTTTAAAAAAAAATTTAGAGTTATTTTTTAAAAAAAATTTAATGGTCTATTTTTTAATTTGTAAATATTAAATTTATAATTATAAATATAAAAAACACTAATGTCTTTTTTGTAAAAATTTTATTTAAAATATGATTAAAAATATAGACTTATTTATAAAAAAAAATATTGAAGGGGTTTATTTGTAAATGTACAACATGAAACTTATAATTTTAAATTTTAAACTTTGAAACCTTCGATGACTTATTTGTAAAATTTATTTATAAAATAAATAAAATTTGGACGTATTTATAAAAAAAAATATTAAAGGTGGTTTATTCTTAAATGTAAAAAAAGTAAAAATTAGTTTAAAAAAAATTTTACAGTTATTTTTTTTTAAAAAATTTGAGGGTCTATTCTTTAATTTATAAATATTAAATTTATAATTATAAATATAAAAAACACAAATGTCTTTTTTATAAAATTTTATTTAAAATATGATTAAAAATATAGACTTATTTATAAAAAAATATTGAAGGGGTCTATTTGTAAATGTACAATATGAAACTTGTAATTTTAAATTTTAAGTTTTGAAACCTTCGATGACTTATTTGTAAAATTTATTTATAAAATAAATAAAATTTAGACGTATTTATAAAGAAAAATATTGAAGGTAGTCTATTTTTAAATGTACAAAATAATAAACTTGTAATTTGAAATTTGAAACTTTTAAACTTTCACTGTATTTCGCAAGGCAACGAGCGGACAGCGACGGCAAGCCGGCAGGGCAGCGACGGCAGCAGCTGCGCAGGGACTGACGGCGGCAGCGGCAGAGCACAGCGGCGGTGGCGACGCAGATGCGTTTAGGGCTACAAGAAGAAGAGGGTTATATAAGAAAGTTTTGGCCTTTTTTGTAATTCGGAATAATTTCGGAGAGTTATTTGCAAAAATCAAAATTTCGGGAACTTGTCTGTAAATTTGAATAATTTCGGGGTGTTATTTGCAAAAATCCGCGCCCGCGCCCGGGAAGCAGGCGGAGGCCGGGGCGCCGGCGAGCCGGCGGCGGAGCGGAGGCGGACGCCGAGGCCGTTCCGCCCCCGCGTGCCGGGGACGGAGGCCGAGGCCGGCCCGCCGGCACGCGGGCGAGGACGGCCAAGGCCAAGGCTGTCCGTCCCCGTCACGCGGGCGCGCCGGCCTCTGCCTCCGTCCCCGGCACGCGGGGGCCGAACGGCCTCGGCCTCGGCCTCCGCGTGCGGGCGCGCCGGCCTTGGCCTCCGTCCCCGGCACGCGGGCACGGACGGCCAAGGCCAAGGCCGTCCGTCCCCGTCACGCGGGCGCGCCGGCCTTGGCCTCCGTCCCCGGCACGCGGGGGCGGAACGGCCTCGGCCGTGGCCGTCCTCGCCGGCGCCCGCGTGCGGGCGCACCGGCCTCGGCCTCCGTCCCCGGCACGCGGGGGCGGAACGGCCTCGGCCGTGGCCGTCCTCGCCCGCGCCCGCGTGCGGGCGCGCCGGCTTCGGCCTCCGTCCCCAGCACGCGGGCGCGGAACGGCCTCGGCCGTGGCCGTCCGCGCCCGCGTTTCGGCGCGCCGGCGTCCCGGCCTCCGCCTCCGCTCCCGCTGCCGGCCGCCGCCACCATTCCCGCGGCCGGCCTGCCGGCCTCCTCCTCGGCTCCCGGCCGCGCGACGGGGTGTTATTTGCAAAAATCCGAATTTCGGGGACTTTTCTGTATATCGAAATAATTTTCGGGGGTTTATTTGCAAAAATTCGAATTTGGAGGACGTTTTTGTAAATCTGAATTCTTTCGGGGTGTTATTTGTAAAATTCTGAAATCCGGGGGGTTAACTATAAAAAATAAGTTTTTAGGGGTGTATGTGTAAAAATAACGGGGGTAAAATCGAAATTTTTTGGTAAAATTTTGATTAAATAACAATCAGGGGGCATGTGGGTTAGGTAAATAGGGCGAATTTTGGGGGATGGGGTTGGTCAAGGTTGGTTAACTTACGGAAGTACGGGGGGTTTAACTCTGTACATAAGGCTGATGACGGGGAATGGTCCCCGGAATTATCCTTTTTTTTTTTATGTGATGCTTACTTTTTTAAGAGTAACCTCTGAATTTAAATATTTTATTTATTTAAGTGTATGTGAACGTGCACTTGCCTCACTTGATGGACTAAACCCATATTAGGCTCGTGGTTAATGGTAACCAGTCAAAATGCAAAGCCTGCTTATGCTTCTCATCCATCCAATTTCAATCTAACCTCATCTTGCTTCGGATCTCGATGCAATTCCCCAATCTACAGCTACCCACACGCGACCCCACGCCGGAAGTCCGACCCCATCCTCACCGAGAGACCAGATTGACCTCAAGAAATCGTTTGAATCGGGCTAGAGTTTTGAAAGCGGGGAAAGTGACCTCATTTTCATTATTTTTATTATTTAAATATAAATTATTGAATTTTAGGTATTTCAAACTTATATTAGAATTTGAGTTAAAATAGAAATTTAAAGTTGAATTTAGACTTATGATTAATTTTGAATTCTTATTATATAATATTAGAAGTCGTAATTAGAGTAAAACTCAGACTCAATAAGGAACTATAAATATTTTTGTTTAAGTATGATGTAATGCTAAGATTGAACTAAAGAAAAATAGAGAAAGAGTAATAGAGAGAATAGAGAGAAAAGAAAAAGAAAGAGTGTTAGCTCTCATGTGTAGGTCTTTCTAGTACTTTTCGGTAGTTTCTCGTGGTGATTTTTTGTGGTGTTCTCTTGGAAATCCTCTCTGAAAATTGAGGTATTAGCGAGTTTTGGTGAAAGAGTTTAGTTGGGTAAAAAAGAAAATAGTCTTTTTTATAAACTCTTGTAAAATCTTTTGATAGTAAATCTCTTACTTTTTTCAGTGGATATAGTCTGATTTTGAATGAAGCATGTATATCGTTATGTTTTTTCTTATTATTTTATTTTATCTTGTATTACTTTTCATTTCTTGTGTTGTTTGATAATAATATGATTCGTGAATCTTTTATTGCGAATCTCAACAAGAAATGATTTCTAAAATGGTGTAAATGCTACTTCTAAGTGAACTTAAAATTGAACTAGTTATCACTTTCATGACTTTCACGTAAAAGGGTGCAGAAGTTGCACTTCTGTGAGAGAAGTGCCCACCCAGTTCTCTCACTTTGTTAGGGTGGAACTCGTTGTTCCATGACTTCTGAGCATCTCTGGTCCATGGATCTCGCCTCCCACACAACTCTTGCAATTGGTTGTGACAATACTCTGTTGTCTCCCTCATCATCGGCCACTAACTCTGCAATCATGTCAAAGATTTTGCAGCTATGACTTTGCCTCACTATCTCTCTCATTGGTGGCCACCAGCTTTGTGATCATGTCATCGATCTTTTAGCTATGGCTTTATCCCGTTGTGTCCCTCATCGTCGGCCACTAGCTCTGTGATCGTGTCCTTGATTTCATGGTTGTGGCTCTGTCCTGCTGTCTCCCTCATCATCGGCCACCAACCCCGCAATTGTGTCGCCGATCTCATGGTTATGGCTCTATCTCGCTGATATCGTGGCAATGCCTCTACCCCGCTAATCTCGTGGCTATAGCTTTGCCCCGTTGTCTCCATCATCGTTGGTCACCAACTCCGCGATTGGTCTTGTAAGTTTTTTACTAATTTTTTGGTGGTATTGTGCTTCTTTCTTTGGTGGTGATCTTTCTAAAGTGTGGTTTGGGTGTGGAAATGTTGTAACCTTTGGAGGAGATCTGGGTGGGCATTGAGTTGTTGATTATGGTGTTGTTTTGCTACAAGGACTATCGAATATTGTGGTTTGAGGATGGCGTGTGTCTTGGTTTGGGATACCCATATAAGTTATAAGCTTGTTGCTATTTTTGGATGGATTTTTGTTGGGTTTTCATTTGAGCTTGATTTTACAATCTTGGAGCTAGAATATGGTGGAGATATGATGCTAATTATAAGATTTATCTAGGTATCCCATTGGCAGGACAATTCGTAATGTACATTGTGAAGTATTTGTGTCTAATATCTGATGGCTTTGCGGCTTGCTCATTTGATGGCTTGTGAATGCAAACCATTGATTGCATTTTGTTAATGTTCTGGTTGCATTTGATGATTACATTTTGATGAATATGATTATCAATAATTACTCAATTTACTATGGGAGTGTGAGCTAAACAAGATTTTTGTGTTTCTTAATAAGCTATGGTGACATGGTCGGGTTTCGTATATAGTCACATACATTAAGCATCATATTTGAAAATGGATCGAAATTTGATAAACGCAAATTGGTTGTACTAGGATGGCACATAATGTGCAACCATGCTATTTAATGTTTATCAGTCTGAAATTGAGGGCAATGATGAAATCTAATTTTCATTGTATTTGAATGGCACATTGCGTGCAATCATACAATGAAGGCATTTTTGAGCTTGTTGGAGTAGGATGTTCACATGGTTGCTAATACCCATGAAGGAGTAGTTTGGCTGTGTCCCATACTATTTTGGTGATATTCACGCTCCCATTTGTAGATACCTTTGTATCTTTGTTCAAGTCTTAGACATGTTTTGAAATATTGTTTGCCTATTTTTCTTTTATATTTATGTTATTTCTTTCTTTGTATTTGATGAAATTAGATGAATGAAGATCGCATGTTCATATACAAAAAGTTCAGGTTGTTGAAATATCTATTTTGGTTGCACTTGAGTCATTATTGAAGTACTTGTTGAATAAAAAACCCAAGGTTATTAGGGCACTTACCCATGAGCGTCAACACCTATGGAGTAGTTTCTTCATCATACGATGTTTGGGGTAACAAAAATTATAGATCGTACATGCAGATGAATTCCCTTGCATTTCTATAGTTCATAAATATTATGCAAGAAAGGTTTCTACTCAGTGATACTCGATATATAATGGTGGAGAAGCAGTTGGTCATTTTCTTGCACACTGTAATGCTCTAGTTATATTGGTTTGGTGAGATAGTGAGCTGTTATTTTAATAAAGTACTCAAGGCTATTAGTGCAATTAAGAATGAGTACATCTATCAAGCAACCGCGCCACACATCCTCTTATCAATGGTTCAACGAGCTATTACCTATGGTTTAAGGTAAAATATTAATGTTCTTTAATGGTTATGCTTGGTTTGGCTTGTTGTAATTGTTTGTGTTCCTCCCTCAGGATTGTATCAGCTTCTTAAATGGGACTCACATCGGTGCAGCTATGCCCATCAAGGATCAACCTCGATTTCGGGAAAGGAAGGAGATTACATAGAATATCTTATGCTCTGTCGATGCAAGTTTAAAGTTTTAATGCATCTTTGCTGGTTGGGAAGGGTCTGTAAATGACTTCAAAATCTCAAGAGATGTTATTTCCTGACCACCACCTGATGGTCTTCATTTAATTGAAAGTTTAGTTTATTAAAATTGTATAGTTTCTTTAAGTTAGGAAATGCGGAGACATATATACTTTTGATTGATTATTGGCATTCATTTGTCAATTCAAATAAATCTTATTTGGTCAATGTAGGATATACAATAATACTAGGATTTATTTTCCCATATAGAGGTCCCCGATACTACCTAAAGAAATATGCAAGCCAGACTCCTCGGAATACTAGAGAGCTCTTCAATCTATGACATTCTTCATTGAGAAGTAAAGGTGAGTAGGCATTTGAATTGTTGAAGCATTATTACAAGATCCTAAATAAGGACCCTCATTTTTTATGCCAAACATAGATAGATATTTTGGCTTGTTGTGTATTACATAACTATATCATGATCATACATCCTTATATTATTTGATGAATAAGTCATTATAGGAAGAGAAAGTAGAAAATGGAGAAGAGAAAGAATTTGATGAATTTATGCTTATGTCATTGCCAACCATTCAATAGGAACAACGTCAAGCACAATAGAAGTGGAGCCAGTTAAGGGACTCATTGTAGAGGCAATGTGGGCCGAATACCAATAGTAGACCGAATATAAGTTTCCAATATCTATGTATTATGAATGACTTGTTATTGCCACTTTTATATTTTATGGATAACTCTTGTTATTGTTTACTTTCTAAATTTAGTATACAATATTGTCATAATTTTTTTATATATGCTAACAAAACATGGTGTATTACTTGAAGGTAGTTGAATAGCACAGTTAGATGGAAGGAGGCATATTTTTTTCTGATGCGAGTGATTCCCCACTAGAGTTTTCTGTTGGATCCACATCAAAGGGTTAGAGGAAGGGTAAGGGTAAGAAAAGTATCCCCAATTACCATTGGTCCTAGGTGACCTCTGTTTTTCTAATTAACTTTTTAGTTGAGCAAACAAATAATGGTATACAGGCAGACAAATTATTTAAGAAAAGTGCATTTGTTGCTTATACTCGAGTAGTCCATGAGACTTTTAATGAGAAGATTACTATACAACACATGGAGAACCATTTCTGTGCATTGAAAGAGAAATATGCTAAGATAAAAAAAATGAAGGAAACCAACGAGACTGATTGGGATGATGAGAGGAAGATGGTTCTCATATCATACGAGATGCTTGCGGATTATGTATTGTTAAGAAATTTACAATTTCAGCTTTTAATTTTATATTGCTTAACCAAACTCTAGTTTTTTTTAATCTGTCTTATAGTCTCACAGGGACTCTGTCTCGGTTATTAACATATCAATATACAATTATGAACAACTCATGATCATTTGTAATGTTGATAAGGCTACTAGATCATCCGTTCGAGCCATTTTAGAAGATTTCACACCGAAAATATTAGTTTGGGCACACAAAACACTGAGAATTCAAACATGAGTTGGTTCAAATTCCTAACTGATAATACAGATGATGCAAAAGTTTGTACAGTCCCTCCATTTTGATGACCTTATGATAAATCCGTGCTTAATCTATTTCTCCATGACAAAAGGCTCCTAAATGTGTGGCTAGAGTTCAAAATGATTTTTAGAAAAATTTTGGTTGCAGCTATGACCAATGAAGCTATTTCATTAAAGGAGGGTAAGCATCCTGCTAATTGGAGAGATAAGCTATACGCTACGGTATGACTTTTCGAATAGAAGAGTTCCTCATTCTACTACTCGATGGAGCTTACAAGTGCTGTATGCACAAGAACTCGAGGGTAGGGCATTGTGAAGGGGTAAATCAAGCACTTAGACTAGATTACTTCCATTATTTTTCTACTGGCTTCTTAAACTAGTTTACTTCATTGTCCTCATTTACATTGTGTTGCCCCTCTGATATATTTTTTTTCCAAATATTCTCGTGAGTAGTTTTTTATGAGCTTTTATTTAAATATTTGCAGATGGGTTGATGTATGGGCAATTATGAATTTTGTTAACTTTTATATTTACTTGTTTACCTTCAAATGTAATAATATTGATAACTACTATTTTGGATGTAAAAACTATAACTTATATATTATGAATGTGTAATAGTAGAACATTAAGGTTTTATTTTTTCAATGACTGCATGTGTGCTTCTAATTAATGTCTGCTATCAGACCATATTGCATTTATATGACCAAATATATGTCTTTTAATTTGTATATATTGCTTGTGATGTTATTCCAAAAAAAAATAAAATACTCTTTTTCGTATTAATTTACAGACAAATTTATGTAAAAAATTTATAGGACATTTATAATAAAATTAAAGAATTTCATTACTTACTTAAACATAACATGCTACATATATAAATTAATCATTGCAAGTACTTTCAAAATAGCCATTTCATACTTTTAAAAATTTCACCATTAGAGATTATAAAAATAATTATTGTATTATTCAATTTTATAGAGGTATATTTGTAAAAAAATCAAATTATTTTAGTCAAACAATATTATTGTAATATAATATTATAATAGTATTAATATAAAAAAATTTTAAATTTATTTGCCACATACTATATCTACTTAATATTATCAATCTATTACGTTTTAATACCCTAATTATCCTAATTATCGTAAATATAATTAGTTTGTTATTTATTTTTTTATTGTCCTAATTATGTTAATACTTTTTTATCCTAATTTTCTTATTTTTTTTATTTAATAAATATTGGTTTTAATTAGCTTAATTATTAAAAAATTATAATGAAATATTACCATAAATATAATTAATTTTCGAAATTATAATTATATAAATTTTATTAATTAATAAATATTATATTTTTAATTAACATAACTATAAATTATTTTATATATATATATATTACTAATTCAGACGACCGAAATTATATTTCCAACTTTTAACCTCACAATTCAAACGATTAAAATTACAAAACTCATAAAACTCCCGTTTCTTTCGTTTCAATCAAAATTATTATTCAAATAACATTTTTATCATTTATTACTTTCATTATTTTTATTATTTTTATGGCTTCCAAAAATTATTACCTATAAAACCACTTCAAAACGATCAGATCAAAACCGACTCCCGATCTCCACTTTTTGGTAAAGGAACCAGCCAGCCAGCGAATCGGAAGAGACCGGAGGCCATGGCTTCCCTCGAAGACGAAGAGCGCGCCGTCTTCCCCGAGATCGACGACGATGACGACGATGACGACGATGATACCGACGATGATGACGACGAGACGACGCCCCGCCCCCGCCCCCCGCCCCCGCCCCCAATGATCCAAACCCTAACCCTGACCCTGACCCTGACCCCGATTCCATCCCCGCAGCCCTTGCCCCTGCCTCCGCCTCTCCTTCTCAGAACGGAATCGCCGACCGGGTCGATCCCGTCTCCTCCGTCGTCGTCGCCGCCGAGCAGGATGATAGTCGATCTATGGTTGTCTCTTCGGGGTACGACGAATCGCGGCGGATTTTCCAGCGGCTGTGGACGGACAAAGAGGAGCTTCTGATCCTTCAAGGGTTCCTCGACTTCGTCTCACAGCGCGGCACCATCAACGCCTCGCACCAGCACGACACCGGGCCCTTCTACGAGCAGATCAAGGCTCGGCTTCAGCTCGACTTCACCAAAAACCAGCTCATCGAGAAGCTACGCCGCCTCAAGAAGAAGTTCCGCAAAGTCGTCGGCCGGATTAGGAGCTCTGGCAAGGACTTCGCCTTCGACAGCCCTCACGAGCAGGCCACCTTCGAGATCGCTCGCAAGATCTGGAGCTCCGCCCTCAAGCGCTCCCGTGAGATCAGCAGCGACGATGAGTTCCTCAACATCCCAATTGGCGGCCGCGGCAGCGGTGTGCGTGATACCGAAGTCAAAATCGATGTTGGGACCCTCGATTTCTCGAGGCGACGGCGCCGCAGGAGGCACGCAGCCATCGCTGCCTTGGATGGTCCGGTGAATCACACTCCGATATCGTTGGCATCGTCAACGGCGGCGCTGAGGCCCAATGTCATTGAGGAGACGGTGAAGGGCTGCCTGTCGCCGCTGTTCAAGGAGCTGATCAGGGCCATGGACGGCGGGCCAGGGCTGAGCCTGATGATGCCGTTGCCCCTGGGCTTGAGCGCCCAGCCGTTTGATAAGAAGTGGAGGGAGCAGCAGATTCTGGAGCTGGAGGTGTACCTGAAACGGGTGGAGCTTGTGCAGGACCAGATCAAGAAGACATTGGAGGAGCTCCGATCGAACACAAGAACATGATTGGAGAGATCTTTAGCTTTCTATGTTGAAATTCTTATATTCTTTTACTGCTGAATTGGAACTTCCAGATTTTTTTTAGCAGTATTGACATTCTTGAATGACATTTTCTTTGTTGTAGAAACTTTTGCCACAATTTAGCTTGCTTCATTTTGTCACGGTTTATTTAGGCGAAGGATGAACTTCAGTTGTCAGTGCCGGAATCTGTTAATTAGAACTTGAATCACCTTCAAAGCTGGCAACACCATTTGCCATCTTGTTGCTGCCGTTGTTCTTGTCCATCCCTTCTTCCTCGTCGTCGCTGTATTCACTGAGACAGCTATCACATTTCAACTCTTCTTCCTCAGTGTCAACACCTTTATTCGCCGCTGCCACGGCAGGTGGGCTTGGCTTCTGTACTAGCATGATAAGGTCAGTCTTCGCATCACATCCTATCCATGAATCACAGAGACAGTAGCAGCAAAGATTGTAGGTCCCCTCTGCTGGGGCCATAAACTGGCCAATCACCAGCCTCTATCCGCTCTTCACCTTGTCAACAGCTTCTCTTACAGCTGCATTTACTTCATCCTGATCAGCGCCCTGGGCCTCTTTTGTGTATCTTGTCACCTTGGATGCAAATGAAATGGCTGCATACTCATCCATGAGGCTTACCTTCTGCGACACCCACACTTCGTTCGAAACAGGTCCGCGAGCAGCAGCCAGAAGCACTTCTCGTGAAATGGGTAGTGGGGAGCGCGAGGGAGAGCGTTAATCAGACCCTTTCTGCGTTTCAAGGTAACCCAAGCAGACAAAGTGAAAATGTCACCTTCTTGAATGCCTTCTTCAGCATCGGTCTCACAGTTGACGTCTAGCGGGATAGAAGGCATGGCTTCAAGCACAAGTTCTACATCGTGTGCTTCTGCTGGCGAGAGCCAAGCAATCCTGTTCAGAAGTTCACAGCAGTCTGGAGGATCCATGTCTCGCAGTTCTTGTAGCTTGTGTACATTCTGTGAAATAGTCTAAGTAGTAATAATATATAGGAGAACGATTTCAAGGGAAAATAAATGACTTCTTGTTGTGGCAAAACTGCTACTTCAAAGGAAGTTGGATTCAAAAGCTTAAGAAAACAACACTCAACATGGCTATATCTGAAGTTAAGTTTGTCGTGCCAGAATCCAACACAATATCTTAGAGGGCTGAGAGGATAAAGTTAATCATACTCTTTTTCCAATTATGATAATGTGAGAAACACATGAGAAATTTCTTTTTGTACCTCCTTTGCAATTCTTCTGACAATGGCCTCGCTCAAATGTGGAAGCTGCAAAAAGGGTGCGAGGCCGTCAGAATATTCACTATTACTTTCCTCGCACTGAGAGAAGCTTCCTGTAGACAATCAATGTAGTAACTTAGTAAATTGCATTATCATTTTTAATTTACCAACACGAAGTATTCTCAGAGCGTAAATATAAAGCAGAAAATTAGAAGGAATGCTTCACAAAGAATGTGTTCCATGCATGTTTGATCCTTTACATTATAAAAGACATCAATGCCTTGAAGCTATCACATAATTTGTTGTATCCTGAACTGACTAGAAGGATTCCTTCTAATGAATACATCCATGACCTTTCTGTATCATTAGTTTTTGTCAGCTTGAACTGTAACTTCATGGGATACCTGATCTTTATTAAACACTAATAAACATAACCTTCATGGTTTAAATGTCAAATTATCTTCCAAAATACAATTAGAGCATTTCTTTTTATTGTCATGTCATTACTACACCATGCTTGGAAATGGTTGCCTATTTGAAGACTTTTTAGACGACCAAATCCAATTCCAGTAGTTTACTGTGTGGATTAGTAAATCCTAGACCTTATGACCTCTTGTGGATTTGCAAAATCCTGTGTAAGTGTTGCTTCTTTGACTACAAAAGACTGTAAATCCTTGAAGACTAAATGATGATCCAATATAGGTTGCAATCTAGGAAGCAACAGATATACATCCTATGTACAAAGCAAGCTTCTGGAGCAAATTAGCTAGATGCATATTACTTTTGTTGCCCAAGTTAAATAATTTTGGGATAATGGACATATTAAAAAGAGAATAGAGAACAGGAGTGATCCATAAGTTTGACCTACGCTGGTGCTAAAGAAGGTTTCGTGAGGTGGTAGTATGTGGATAAAGTTTGATGCATGACATAGTTCCCACTATAGTTTGATGATCTTAAGAGATATACAACTGCTATTATTAGAGGCAACAGTACGCAAATTGCAACAATTCCAAGCAAGAGTACTCCTCCAGCTGCACCATCAGTGTTCAGTAGGAACTGAGGCAATGCCACACCAATTTTAAGATCCTAAAAGTTGACCACATCTTAGAGGTCAACTTTTCCGTGCATATACAGTAAATGAAGAAAAATACATGAACCAAGAAAAAGAGGCTGGAATAAAAAGTGCATAGATCTAAGGGAGATTCAGATCACCTGTCGGCCACCATCTGAGTGTCCATACTTCTCAAAGTTTCTGCAAGATACAGGATCACTCAGAGCCAGATATGCCTTGGAGACGAGTTCCACAAAATGCTTGTGGGCCTCGATAAGAGGAATGGTAGTTAAGACAAAGAAAACAAACATTATCCTTAAGTGTCAAATAACAGCAAGGAAGAAGAAGTTCAAAAAAAACTTCAACCTGGATTGAGATTTTTATCAGGAAGACACAATGGAAAGTTTTCCATATGCCTTCTTAATAGCTGCATCTGAAGCCCCTGGTTCCAGTCCAGGATGCAAATAATTGAACCTAGAGAAAATGCAAATAAAAACCTAAATATAATATTGAAGATAGGCATATTTTTAAGGGAGAATTGCTGATCTGTATCAAATCCAGATGACAAAAAAGAAAAAAGAAAAAAAGAAACCAATATAATAATATTTTATTAGTCTGTTTATATCTGTTTGTTTACTAACTCTACTAAGCTATTGCATTGGAAATATTCAATAGGATACATTAATCATGCTGTATCCCAAGATATACACTGATTTGCAAAAAGCTTAGAGAAAGCAAATTGATTCCGTTGAGAAGCATTGTTTTCATAGTACCTCATAAGCTGTATGCTTTGTAGAAACTAGAAACCCCATGATAACCCAGAATAGCATAAGAGTCAAATTGCTACAAGTCAATAAGCCTGAGATCTGCAATTAAAGCAAGTCAGAAAGGTTTTATGGACGACTGTAAGTTTGGAGGAAATTGCACTAACATAAATTATCAGAGTAGGTTTATGTAAGAACGTTACCTAATCAAATACCGATTTTGTGTATTTTGCTGACTTGGAGCATACAGAACACTGGCAGCGAATACTCCTTTTTCTTTCAGAAGAAGTCTGAGGAAGCAAAACAATTGTATATGGATCTAGAGACACAGCTATCGTGGACAAAATGAAGATTGGGAATAGTGAGCTGATCTCTTATGATGCAGCCATAGATTCCTTCTGCCGATGGCTATATAGATTTGGCTCTCAGGATCTGCTCAAGTGAAGAATAATTCTTTTGATTTAAATGTAACGGCGCATTCATTTACATAAACAAGAAACCAATGCATGTTCGACAGAAAAACCGAAAATGATGTTTGAGTACTTAATCATAAAACTATAGGTATCCTTGTAAAGGAATAGTCAAGACCAAAGCATAAAAGCAGAATATAATGGCTCTCACAAACTGACCACCAGTTCATCATCCACCGTCCAAGACAAACAATTTCTACTTTATTGGGGTTTCACGGAATCCAATCTTTTTTTTCGACCTCTTGTCAAGCTTTCTCTTCTTGGGTTCTTTACGATTTCAGGCAGCGTAGAATTTCTAGGACAACCAAGATCCTGTTTTTTCCACCTTTCCAGATTGAGTCCCTCAAAAAAGACTTGGGAAATTGTTGTGAAAGTAGACAGAGACAAGGAACCAAATCACAATCTCGCAATCAAAACCTAATAATCGAAGAAGCGCGGAGAGAAATGGATGCTTACTCCTGCGACGAAGCAGCGGATGGAGGTGGCGGAGAACGACGGAGATGGAGATTGGATCCAAAAGAGAGCGAAATCGGGGCGCGGAGCGGGGTCTTCACTAAAACGCAAGCTGCTGCTCTACCCGAAACGCTCCAACGAGGTTTTAAATGTCGGCCGAAACCCAAATTCGTCCGATTTCGATTTTTGTTGCATGGGCCCTGCCATGACGGGTATCCATCGACTGGTGTCGTGCTCCTGTACTTTCCTAGAACAACTCTGGTCTACCTCCACTTCTCTGGAACAACTCTTTGCTCGAAATTAAAGAATTTATATTCTCAACGCGAAAACCAAATTTTTAAAGGATTAATACTCTCAATGTGAAAAACAAAATTTTAAGACCGCAATGAAAAACTAATAAATTTAGAGGGCAGGTACCAATCCCTTTTCCTGCGAATTCGTTTTTGCAAAAAGACAAGAGTGGGGACGGCGCCTAGGATTTTGGCTAATCACAAAGTTCAACGGCAACGAGCCGAGAGTGCGAATCTCTTTGTAAAAATGAATAGGCATCAACACTTTTCATTAACTGGCATTTTTAAATCTGAAAATCACAAAATTTAGATTTTTTTTTTCCCCTCATTTTTCCTTCATTTTTGAAGAGTTATGGATCCGATTTGGAAAAATAATTTATGAAAATAGATCAAATTATATTTCGAAATGCTTGAGTTCATCTTGATACTTATATAAACTTAACATATATAGGTAGGTCAAAGTTAATGTGGTAACTTCAAAACACCTAGTATTGGAAGTGTATTCTAGCTTTGTTATAAATGTATTCATGACCTAATTTTAGTTAATTCAATAAATATGTGTTAGATTAATGTCAATATAATTAATTAAGTTTGGAACTGAGTTTACCTTATTTAGAATCATGTTTCTCTGATTTTCAATTATAAGTTGGTTGCTTTTATGCTTTTAGGTTTGGTTGTGATTTAGGCCTTTATTTGCTTATTTTTGTTCTCATGATCTTATCATCAATTAAGCGAATAAATAATTTCCAATAATATTAAATACTATTTAATTTGTGAAATTTATTTCTTTTGATGATTAATAAGGCTTCAAGTATTATACTTATTTACAATATTTTTTAATATATTATTGATAAAATATTATGGTTATATTGTGATTTGTATTGTACATATGATTGCCTGACTTGAAAATAAAAAAAATTTGTATGTAAATCTATAAAATATTTATCAGATCTTAACACACGTTTGTGTTTATTATATTTAAATTATAAAAATTATGCATTTATTTGTGATAAAGTTTTTTAACTCGTGGGTATATTGTGAATTTTTGTGTTCTACTAATTTTTTACTATGTTGTCTCCCTTGATTTTTGTTATGACCCCACTATTAGGGTTAATTTTATTGATGTGCACGTGTTTATCTTGATAAATGAATTTCATTGTCACTCGCAAATATCAAAGTATTGACATATTTATACTATGGTCCCCTTTGGATTGTTCTTGATTTGTGATTCAACTACTATCTTCAAATATACTAACTTATTTGTGATTCAAATCATCTAATATATGTATATTCTATTTCATACGGGGGCACCAATCTTAACCGTTTTTATTTTGTCTTGTATTTCTTAAGAAAAATAATTAATTTAAGATCTTATGTATTATTTGAGGTTAAACACATGTATTAGTGTGACAAATATTTTAAATACTTTTTGACAAAATTTTTTTATGAATGAGTTATTTTATATTTATTTTATTTTTAAAATATTTACTAAATATAAGCTTTCCCATTTTTTAACAAATTTAACTACTAAATTTGAGTTCTTAGTATTAGCTAAGTTTGTGAAGTGATGTGCAAACTCAAAATAAGTTTGTTTATTTTTTTATTTGGGAGATGTATAATTAATTATGTTGTAAGGTTATTTTATAGATTATTATATATAAAAATTTGATATTATAGTCTTACTTGCTTATGGGGGCTTTTGATTTTATAAATGTATAACTTAAGCTTACAAGTTTCAAACTCGAGATGTGACATTCAATGAATGTTATACTTGTGTAACTGTTTGTTGGACTCTTATGCTTACAAAGAGGCTAATTAAGCGGTTATTTGGCTATGTACTTGAAATTGGTTATGCAAATCTTTCTTCTAGTCTTTTTCTATTAATAGGTGAGTGTCATGGGAGCTCGATTCGTCATCAGCTTTGTTCCTAGAGTCTTCTCATAATCTGCTAGGTTATCTGTCCATCAATTTGCAAAAAAAAAAAAGATCACGAAGAAGACTACTGGGAACTATCCAGCGATGACCACTCCAATGCCCAAGTCAATCGAGGTCACAATAAAATAGTGGATGAAAGAGATTAGGCACTAGTCTCTTACCTTTTGTGAATACTTTGTTATTTATAGTGCATATAAGTAGTTCATTGTATCTGAGACTCTATGATCTAGGCCAAAATATTCACTAGATCTCTTATAATGGATTATCGTGACTCCCTAATTTCTCATAATTGTAATTTAGGGATAAAATATCTACCAACACTCTGCTTGCTTTGCTAAATACTCAAGGATCTAAGGCCACAGAGCTCCCTAGACCATCTTGAAGTGTGACCCTTCATTGGATGCATCGAGCTGAGGCTACTGAGTCCACTGAGGTTCAACAATGCAAGACTCAAAACATGGCTTCAGCCATTCTTGTTGGTAGCTTGACTCATAGGTTGAGTTTTGGTTCTTTAACTTATTTAATTTAGTTCACTATATCATAAGTATCCCAAACTCCAATGTCGATTCCTGAACTTGGTGTATAAAGTTAACTCAATATTTACTCACTAGGCAAGAACCATTAGACACCATGACCCTTTAGAAATTGAGCCACCGCCTCATCAAATCATATGAAATCATTAGAGTTTGCCTCTTCTTGAGGTGACGATGTCGAGCTATCTGTTCAATTATTGAGGTGTTGTTGATGTTGACACATGCGCTTCGTGATTGCCATCCAAAACCACTTTGGGTGATCAAACATAGATGTATGACACTATGGGATCGATTTTGGAGATGCAAGGTAGCAGAGACCCTAGGGAGTAACCACGATACACAAATCAAAGTGTTTTAATTTAAAGTATGCTATCAGGTATTATGGGAACATTGAGTTTCAATAGGTATAAGCCCCTATTATTAATTACCCTAACAATTATCAGGAACCTACTAAAGCAAAAAAACCTAGTTAATAAAATAAAGACATAAAAAGAAAAAAGAAAATATTATCCAATTAATTTGAGAAAAAATATATGGCTTAAGTGAGGGCATAATCCCACATTATAGAGAATTTTAAAATCATGGAAAATATGAAAGTGAGAAAAGAGGAGAAAAAGAAGAAGCTTTGCACTATTTTTCCACTCTTGCATATTGAATCATGTGAATTCTAACTTTGACGAGTCTTGACTTGATCCTCAGTAGATGTTGATTAATTGATTTAGTGACATGGTTCGGTGGGATATGGAGAGATGAAATAAAGAGTGTTGGTGATTAAATCTTTTTTACAGTGTTATTGATAGTTTATCAGATTTAACCTAAAGTGTGGCCGATAGCCTTGGGTGTAAGTGTTTAACTTCTTTTGATAGCATTACCAATGGTTGGTTGTGTTTAGCTTAAAGTGTGACTAATAGTTTTGGCATTAGTGTTTAACTTCTCTTGATGGCTTGTCAAGTTTATCTTCGAAGGAGCATCATCAATGTCGTTTAGGGGGAATTGATTAGTTTTGGAGGGTGCATTATCAATTACTTCTTTCAGTGACCTGATATATGTATCATCAATGGCTTCTAAGGTTGACTTGGGTGATGCATCATCAACTACTTCTGCTATTGACTAGCTTAAAGCGTGTATCACTAGTGGCTTTTGGGGTTGGCTATCTTGAAGGGCTTGCTATCAATTGCTTTTGGGGGTTGACTAGCTTAAAGGGTGACCGACAGCTTCAATTGTGTTGTCGATTGACCTTATTTAGACAAGATATTCTAGTTGACTGACTGAGTGAGTTTAGGCCAATCTTTTGTCCTTTTTGATTTGAAGAAATGATAAGCAAGTTTAACTTATACTAATCATCTTTGATTTAGTGATTGATGACCTATCTTGGTTTGTTATTAATTGAATTTTAGGTATTGTCAATGACTTTGGCTTATTATCGATTGACCTTATTTGGACAAAGTATTCAGGCTGACTAATCAAGTGAGTGCAAGCCTTCCTTTTTTCTGGATTTGATTTGAATGAATGATCAATGATCTTGACTTATGCTAATCATCTTTGATTTGATGATCGATGACCTATGTTGGCTTGTTGTTGATTGAATTTAAGGTATTGTCAATGGTCTTGGGCTTGTTATTGATTGACTTTGTTCAGATAAGGCATTTTGACTAATTGACTAAGAAATTGCAAGCATATCTTTTGTCCAAATTTGATTTAAAAGAATGATTAGCAACCTTGGCTTGTACTAATTATCATTGATTTGGTGATCAATAGCCTATGTTGGCTTGTTGTTGATTGAGTGTGAAGTGTCATTGATGGCTTTGATGGCATACCAAGTGGGACTTGGTTTGATTCTATTTAATTCTATTCAAACTAATTTTGGCTCAGTTTTGAGTTTGGTTTAATTTGGCTTCGATTCAGTTCAATATTCAAAACTTAATTTTGATTCAAGTCTAATTTGATTAAATTTGATGTTCAAAACTTGATTCAAATCAAGTTTGATTTAATTCATTTCAATGTTCAGGACTTGACTTTGATTCAAGTGTAAATTGATTCAATTCAATGTTCAAAACTTGATTTGGATCAAGTTTGATTTGATTCAATTTGAGTCAGATTCAATCTTGCCTTGGTTTCATTTGAGCCGATAGGTTTTGGTTCAAACTCGACTCGACCCATTTAGTGTTTGGATTTGGGTTTTACTTGACTTAGTTAGGGTTCATTTGAGTTAGTCTTAACCCAATTAAGATTTAATTCAAACTTGATTTAACCCAATTAGGAGCCTAGTTTGAATTTTGATATGATTTTGGGTTGACCTGATTTGAACCTGACTAGATTTAACTTTAGAATAATTTGATTTGGACTAACTCATTTTAGATTTGAGTCTAACTCGATTTAAGTTTTTGTCCATTTATTTGATCTATTTAAATTCATTTGGTGGTCCATTTGAGTGAAATGGTTCAATGTGATTGAATCACCTTAGTTTAATTAATTTATATTAATTGATTTGATTAAAGAGTCCTTGTGCTATCATAATAACGTTGGGTGAGCCTATGAGCTGACCTTAGATTCATAGGTCTAACTGCTAGCTTAGATGAGCAAGGCCTAGAGCTAGCTTAGAAGTGCGAGCCTGAGAGTTGGCTTGGTTTGCAAGCTCCAAAGCTAGCTTAAAAGTATGAGCCTAAAAACTGGCATTAATACAAGTCAGAAGGATGACTGACTGCAAACCCAAAGCTTGGCTTGAGTGTAAGCTCGAAGGTTGGCTTAGAAGTAAGCTCGAAGGTTAACTGAGTGCAAGCCTGAAGATTGACTTAGTTATGAGCCTGAAGGTTGACTTGGTGCAAGTTCGAAGGCATGTTGAGTGTGAGCCCGAAGGCTAGTTGAGTGTGAATTCAAAGGTTAGTTGAGTGTAAGCCCAAAGGCTAGCTTGAATGTAAGCCCAAAAATTGGTTGAGTGTGAACTTGAAGGCTGGTTGAGTATGAGCTCGAAAGTTAGTTGAGTGTGCGCCCGATGACTAGTTTAGTTCAAGCTTGAAGGCTAGTTGAATGTTAGTCCAAAGCTAGCTAATGTGAGTCCAAAGGCTGGCTTGATGCAAACTCGAAGACTGGTTGAGTACAAGCTCTGAGGCTAGCTTGGTGATAACCTGAAGGCTAGATGAGTGCAACGATAAAGGCTAACTTGGTATAAACTTGAAGGTTGGCTGAGTGCAAGCCTAAAAGCTGGTTTGGTGCAAACCCAAAGATTGACTTGGGTGCAAGCTCAAAAGCTGACTTGGTATAAATCTGAAGGTTGACTAAATACGAACTTAGAAGCTAGTTTGAATGTGATGCACATGA